>CM057459.1:547355000-547767500 GCA_016271365.2 Neoceratodus forsteri
CAGACCAGGGGTAAAACTGGGAGTCAGCTAGCATGCATCAGAGTCAGCAGAGAGCCCAGTGGGCAGAGGTATGAAGCCATAGAACGCCAGAAGGAGAGGAGCACCTGGTGCAGGAGTAGGAGGCAAATATTAATAAAAAAAGCATCCATTACACAACATCTTTCATGACATTATATAGCTGCATGGAACTATGTCATACAGGAACTTCTTAGGGACTGGCAGTGCCACTGGAAGTTCTCATACACCCGTTCTTGCCTCTGGGCTGGTATTCAAATAATTTTTCTAGTGATCCTGTGACATTCACAGTCAGCTCATTGGCCCCCATACCCAAATTCTAATTGCTACCTGCCATCCAATACAACTCCTCTTCCTAGCCCCAGGTCCCTCATGTTTGGTCTTCCAACTGCTTGAAGCCTCTTTATTCATCCTGTGCCAAATCTCACTCAATAGTTTGCAGTTGTGCAACACAACCACCACTTGCCTAAACCTTTTGTTTTCATGAACCTGTACTGTATAACTGTTTCACTTGCTAAAGTTAACTTTTGCAACCCTTCACACAGCAGCATAAGAGGCTCTGAAAATCCACTAGTCCTGTGGCTATTCCACTAGCTCCACCGATGCATTTATTAAAATATCCCTTCCTCCAATACATGCCAGCAGGACTAGTGAGAGGAACATTTTACTAGTGCAATAAAACAAAAATTCTACTACCATATGGCTGGTGGTTTTGTGCTAGTTTTGACCCCTGCTACCTCACTGCCCTTACCTTATCTGCCCCTGCCTAACACCTATGACCTGCAGCACCCTTTACATCCCCACAGCTTGCCCCCTCCTTCCTCCTACTTGTGGATCTTGAAGGTCAAGGATTTCCTTGAGAGAACAGGCAATTAGAGGCAACAGGTGTCTATGTAGATCAAGTGTGATGGGTGCCATCCTGTAGATCATGCTTCTTCTGACATTTTCTTTCCTGTCTCAAGGACACTGGTGGATGGGGCTCCACTGTGTATATGTGTGTATATATATATATATATATATATATGCACTGAGCTGCATACAAACAAGCAGAACATTGGCTTTGTTAGCTGAGCCATGGATTTGACTTTACTGAAATGAACTGTTAGAATATTAAAAGTACATATTTAGAAACATAGAGACATAGAAATTGATGGCAGATAAGGACAGTTAGGACCATCAGTCTTCCAATTTTCCCTACCTACTACAAAAACTGCAGACCCTACTCGATCGCTGCTTTACCTTCTCATTCCTATTGCTAGTGTTCGCCAATGCCTGTCCCATGCATTTTTTAATTCCTCACTGTGTTTGCCCCCACCACCTCCACTGGGAGTCTATGCCATGCATCTACCACCCTTCCCATGAAGAAATACTTCCTAACATTACCCCTTAGTCTACTCCCTTCCAAACTCATGTCATGCCCCCTCATTCCTGAACATCTCCTTTTCTGAAAGATGCTACTCTTTGGTACTGTATTTATGCCCTTTATATATTTGTAGGTTCCTATCATATATCCCCTGTCTCTCTTCTCGTCCAGGGTATACATATTGAGGTCTCCCAGTCTCTCCTCATTACTTTTAGTGCAGGCCCTGCACCATCTTTGTTGTCCTTCTTTGAACTGCCTCCACCCTGTCTATGTCCTTACAGAGATGTAGCCTCCAGAATTGGATACTGTATTCCAAATGAGGCCTCACTAATGATCTGTACAGTGGCATCACCATCTACTTCCTTCTGTTGGTGATACCTCTCCCTATGTACTCCAGCATCCCACTGGCTTTCTCCACAGCCTTGGCACATTATTTGGCTGACTTTAAGTCATCAAACATGATTATCCCCAAATCCCTTTCCTGTTTGGTGACCATCTGTATCACCCCCATAATGTAATCATCCCCTGGGTTCTTGCACCCCAAATGCATGATTTTGCACTTTTTCACATTGAATCTCAGCTGCCACACTCTATACCATTCCTCCAGTTTACCTAAGTCCCTCCTTATTTTTTCCACCCCTGCAGGAGTGTTCACCCTGTTGCAGATCTTAGTGTCATCTGCAAAGAGGGAGGCACACCTTCCCTTCCAGCCCCTCTGCAATGCCACTTATGAAGACATTAAACAGGACTGGCCCCAGAACTGATCCATGTGACACCCCGCTGATCACCCTTCTTTTCTCAGATTGAGCTCTGTTTACCACCACCCTCTGTCTTCTATAACCCAACCAGTTATTAACCCAGTTTACCACCTTGTGTCCAACTCCCAGGCTGCCCAGCCTATTCACAGGTCTTCTATGTGGAACGGTATTGAAGGCCTTGATGAAATCCAGGTAGGCCACATCCACCACTCCCCCCTGATCCACTGCACTAGTCACTCAGTCAAAAAAAATTATTAGATTTGTTTGACATGACCTTCCCACTATGAATCCATGCTGTCTTAGATCCTGTGCTCCACTGGATTCAAGGTGTTCCACAATCCTTTCTTTAAGTAGTGATTCAATAATTTTCCTCACTATTGAAGTGAGGCTGACTGGTCTATGTTTCCAGCCAAATCCCTACTCCCACTTTTGAGAAGAAGGACTACATCTGCCCTCCTGCAGTCCTCTGCAACCACTCATGTATCAAGTGATTCATTGAACAGGGCTGCCAGTGGTGCTGCCATCACCTCCCGTAGTCCCCTTATTATTCTAGGATATATCCCATTCAGTCCTATTGCCTTGTCCACTTTCAGTTTTGTGAGTTCTTTTAGGACTTTCCCCTTCTGTAAATGGACTGGTGTCCACTTCCCTCCCATATCTGCTCATGTTGCCTAACTGTGGTCACTCACCTTCTCCTTCTTCTGTGAATACTAAACAAAAATATTTGTTCAATATTAATACTTTTTCCTGGTCCCTTCCACACACTTCCCTTCTTCCCCTTTAAGCCTTACAATCCCACCCTTGTTTTTCCTCCTTTCACTAATGTACCTATAAAAAGTCTTGTCCCCTTTTTTTACCTCCTGTACTGTTTTTTCCTCCATTTGTGCCTTTGCACTCCCAACTGCTTTCCCTGCCTCCCTCAGCATCTTTTGATACAGCTCCTTATCCTTGTCCCTCTGTATCTCCTTATACTTTAGATAAAGTGAACTGCTTTGGGGGGGATACTTCAGCAGTAATTGGGCGATGACAGTAAGATGATTTCTTTTTGTCAGCCACTGTTGAATGATGTCCCTTGGGATGGGCAGGTAGGGCAGCATAGCAAGTGGTACAGTACTATGAGGAATATTCTGTAGGATCTGGTGGCAAGGTTTGGCATTAAATTTCCTTTACCTCCTAGGTCTTATGCCCCTGTTCAGGCAGGCCTACTTGCATATCGTCATAAATGGGTCTGTCATTACAACCTGCTTTGTTGTTGGTGCTACCAGCTTGCTTTTGTAAAATCATTATGTCAGAATTCCTTGCCCTGATCAATCTCCCATGAAAAATGGTACTTCTTTTCTGATAACAAGACAACACACAGTAGTGTTTGATGTGCATGTGCTAAACCCAGACTTAGTGTCACCTTACTAGTGGAATGACTGAGCAGCTGCACTGGGCTATGTGATGCTTATGCTGAGCTGTGATTTAGTGGCAAGGATAGCATCATATACAGTAGTAGTTCAAGTTGGATTGACTAGTGTCAGGGCACATGCACACTCAGGTGGCTGTGTCAGCTGTTGTCATAATATAATATAATAATATTCTTTATAATGCGCCTTTCACATTTCAAGGCGCAGTACAGGTTAAGACAATATAAAACAGTATAAAACAAAAATAATAAATATGCAATACTATATAATTTAAAGCTATTTTCCTCCTTCCCATATGCCTTGCTCCATAAAGACATCTTAAAAGCCTGTTTAAATCCCACGAGGGACATGCACTCCCTTATCCGATGGAGTAGAGAATTCCAGAGGGTAGGGGCCACAAACATAAATGCCTGGGCCCTGGATGATTTTAATGAAACCCTCAGAATCTCTAGCAATCCCTCGTTGGCCAAGCAGAGCGGACACACAGGGTGGTAAGGAACCAAAAGCTCTTTTAGGTAGACGGGTTGCAGACCATGTAGGGCTTTATATGTCAGTAAACTGACTTTGAAGGTGATCCGCCCCTGGACAGGCAGCCAGTGCAGTTCCTGCAGCACCAGTGTTATATGAGAGGACCGGGGGGGTCCCCATCAACAACTGTGCTGCAGAATTCTGCACCAGCTGCAGGCAGTGCATATCAACCCCCGGAAGCCCAAAGTAAAGGGAATTGCAATAATCCAGATGCAAAGTCACAAAGGCGTGGATCAATGTAGGAAGGTTGCTGGATGGAACCAGGTGCTTGATCCTTGCGATGTTCCTCAGATGATAAAAGGACAACTTCATGACAGCCGACACCTGAGATCGAAGCGTCAGCCCTTCCTCCAGTATCATCCCCAAGGTCTCGCACCTGTTCAGAGGTCAGGAGCTCAGAGTCCCTCAGGAATATTCCTGAAGGTTGACCTGCCCCCAACCCCCCTATCCAGTGACCTGGATCCACAACCATCACCTCAGTCTTTCTGGGGTTCATCTTCAGCCCGCTGGACTTCATCCAAGCCTGGATCTCAATGAGGCAGTTGTTAAATACTGAGAGTGCTCCATCCTGGTCGGGCACAAAAGACAGGTAGAGCTGGGCATCATCAGCATAACAGTGAAACCTCAGCCAATACCATCTTACAATGTCTCCGAGGGGTAGCATGTACACCACAAACAACATGGGGGACAGCACCAAGCCCTGTGGAACCCCACATAACAGAGAGGTGGGTTCAGAGGAAAAGACTCCCAACAACACCCTCTGCAGTCTACCAGTGAGGAAAGAGGTAAACCGTCCATGGACTACCCCAGCTATCCCACAGACGAAACTCAGGTGCTTGTGCAGAACCCCATGGTCCACGGTGTCAAAAGCTGATGACAGATCATGAAGTACCAAAATGGACCATTTTTTCTGATCTCTCACCATCAGGAGATCATCGAGCACCCGAACCAGTACTGTCTCGGTACTATGCCTCTTTCGGAAACCAGACTGGAGAGGTTCTTAAATGCTATGGATGGTCAAATGGTTTTCCAGCTGTACTGCCACTACTTTCTCAATAACCTTCCCCACAAAGGGAAGGTTAGAGATTGGTCTGTAGTTTTCAAGAGAGTCTGGGTCCAATGAAGCCTTTTTCAACAAAGGTGTCACCACTGCCTCCTTCAAGGAGCAGGGGTACTCACCTGAGTCAAGGGAGCACCAGACTATCTGTGCCAGAACCAGGCTGATAACATCCCAACAGCCCATAATTAGGGCTGTCAGGCCCAGATCTAAACTACAGCATGTAGGGCACATACGCTGGACAATCTGTATAACATCCACGATTTCCGGCCAGTCAAAGGAACTCCAGGAAAATGAGGGAACGTGGCCTGGCATTGATCATCAGCAACTTCCATAGAGTGTGCTGAATGGGTCTCCAACCTGATGTTGGCCACCTTATCAGCCCTGAACCAAGCAAGCTCTTCACACTGCATTTGTGAAAATGCTTTACAAACTTGCAGACAGGCTGGGTTGCACAGCCTGTCCACAGTTCGAAAAAGCTGAGCTGGTCGGTTCTGCACAGCAGCAATCTCCCCGGGCAGGAACTTTGCCTTCTTACAGGAGATCGCTGACTGATAGAGTCGATAATGCTTTAGCAGTCTACGATGGTCGGCATCTAAGTCAGATTTCCATCAGCATCGCTCTAACCTACGTCATGATGTGTATACGAAATGGACTGGGGCAAACTGGTGTGCTTCTGGATTGTTCAGGGTGGTTTCATCACAAGATGCACTGGATGACTGGTTGGTAAGCCTGGCTGGAGTAGAAGTGGAATCAGTGGACTTATGGGGACTAATGAATCATGGTTTCTATGGCCAAACTGCCATTTGCTAAGTACTCTTAGGCTTCCTCACAGCCCATGACTTGACCTGGAGTCCCTTTCCCACCATGTCCAACTTTTTTCTACACCAGAACTGATTGCAGAAATTGTACTTGTTGGAATTGACATGGATACACCTTTATCTGTTCCTTTCATTCGCCCTCCATCTATGTTTCCTCCTGCTAATATACTCATATTTTTTAAATGCCATGACAACAGGGCCAGCCTGTAGGTGCAGTGGCAGAGTTCCAACCTGCGGCACCGATGACCCAGGTTCAGCAATGGATCCAGAACATTGGAGGACCAGCTGGGCGAGAAGGATTGAGAGTCCCGTGACTGCTGTCCTTCTCCGGTGGGAGAGGGGTAGAGTGTCTGGTGCACTACTGACACCCAGCAGAGGCTGGATGTACCACAAGCACCAGCGCCAGCATGTCAGGGGGCAAGACAGATGCTGGCTGTCATTGCACATCCCCTTCCCCGTATAGGGGAAAAAAACTCAGCTGCCTGCTATGCCTATGAAGGCAGTCCCTCTGCTTTGATCAGCTTCCAGGGCTGGCTCCCCATCCTAATACAGTGTTGTGGCACTTAGGGCCAGTGCCTCAAGCCCACCTGGGGGGGTAAGCCAGGGGGTTTCTTTGAAGTCACGGCCAAAGTTGGAAGTGGAGGTCAGAGAGGTCCGTGACTGGGCTGATATAAGGTGGCATATGGCACGCACAAAATAAATAAATAAATAAATGCCTTGACAACAAATACACAATAGACTATGCGACAGTACAGCATCCACTGCTGACTAACTGTGATAATCACAATATTCATTGTCAATTTTTAGATGTTCACTAGACATGCACAGTTCATGCACAGACACACACACAAACTCACCACAGTGCCACGTGATTCATAGGGTGACAGGAACTTGAGGGAGATGAGCAAGAATGACATCATGAGGCCACACACTGTATTTCTGACAGATCCTAACAACAGACCACAGAGACACTGAGAAATTTAATGCCTCACACAGCAGTCTACTTCACTTTTCACTGACTGACTGGTAGGCTTGCACACGCACACACACACACACACACACACACACACACACACACACGTAGTACCTCACTAGAAAATAAAAAAGATGGATTGATATGCTTGCACCACCAGCATTGAGTACAAAAAATGTTTTTCAATATGTCCAAAAATCCTCCATGCCCTTTTCCCAGTCAACTAAATTCAATCACTGTCCTGACGCAGGCAGGGTCTCTGATACAGGCTTACAGAAAACAAACTGCATTGTCCTTTCCTTTCCTTTCCTCTCTTCTGCAGCAAAACATAATTTCACTGGCCAGCGTATCCACCAAACTTAAGTTCTGCATCTGCTAACCCTTAGTTGTATATAGTTCTGAGTAGTGTAGGGTTCTCTAATTGTACTGTATGGTACATAAACAATAATGTACTTAAAGAGGACATGAAATTATTTCCAATTAATAGCTATTTATAATGTTCCTATTATCAGAAATGACACTTGTACTCCTAAATTATTCAAATTTAACTGCACCTGAATATGAAGTTATGCAAAAAAACAGTATTTTAGCAATGCTTTTGTTATACAGTATATGAGCAGCATTATGTTGCAGTTCTCTTCATGGAACCAGTGAGCTGGAATTTTAACTATGTCACAGTTTGTGTATGGCACTCTGAGTATGGTTCTGATACAGTAGGTCAACAAGTCATGCTTCTCATTCTGTATGTGAACCATGACATAGTTAGAACTCCAAATTACTGGTTCCTTGAAGATAATTGTACAGAATAATGTCCATAAAAAGAAAACAATTGAAAACACAGATTTGTACATCAGTGTTTATGCAGTTATCGTTAAAACAGGCTCATTTGGAAATATGAGTTTCATTTCTGTAAATAGAACATTACTAACTGTTACCAATCAGCTCAAATTTCCTTTCCCCTTTAAATTACACAATCAAAAGGGTGTACTGAGCATGCTTAGTTCTTTACAGTTCTTTAAACCAACATAAGTGGAAGAAACTATGCTACACATGCAGTTAGCACCGAATAAATGCAATCTGACAGCAATGCCTAGGAACTAAGAAACAACCACACATTAAAAACAAAGACTCACCATGACTAGCACTATAGTCTAACACCATAGGGCAAAATCCCAAACTTTGGCATGGATTTTCCATAATACCATGCCATAATTTGGCACAATGCAACATGCTGTATGTTGGCACTGTATGAACTCCCTTTATTTTACTGCCTTTTTAACATAAATCATTCCCCATTAAAAGTTATGTTTAATTTTCTGTCAGATAACTTGTTCTAATCATCTGAAGCAGATGAGGTTCATAGTTGCATGAATGGCACAATCTGAAGGGAGATCATCCATTATTAAAGCTGGCAGACTCATTTATCATGTGCACAAAAAACAGAAGCCCTATAGTCAGTTTCTTTTTATCTCTGGCACTAGTTTTACATAATTTCATTACATCACCAGTGTACCAAACTTTAAAACACTGATTAACCCATATTCCAGGGAAAGTTGTTGGACTTCACAAAAATGCCAAGACAGATTTCTTACTGAATGGTGCAGTTTTAAGGACATCAGATCATTAATAATTAAACTATTATAAACACCTCTACAATTCTTGAAGGACTGTAGCCTAAATACAGTTTATTTTTTTTTTTATATTCTATTAATTCCAAGTAGAAATGATAGTAATATTTGGAATTAATCAGTAGGGTGAATTCCAATATTTTTATTAATAATAGGAAATGTAATATTTTTTCATTGATAATGAAAATGTGATGATGCATATTGCTTACTGAAGACAGTGTTTTACTTTTTAAATGTTCTACTTTTTGCAGAATGGTCCAGCTATTAGGCACTGCAGCTCTGGAAAGGCAGCATAATTCTTTCAGATAGAAATAAAAAGTAAATGTTAAAAAACTGATATCCTGCTAACTGCTTAGATACACAGTAGGTAATATATTTAACTTAATATAGAAAAACAGACATAAAATTATCTGCATAATCTCTGTAAAAGAAATATTAGTTTTGATGTCTCAGCAAGGAATTGCAGTTAATCTTTGACTCTGGATTATACAGTAAATAGTAACAAAGTAATGTAAGATCAGAAGAAACTTTATGTAAATTATATCTGCCCCCCATAGGCACATATTAATAAATATGTTGTGCAAATTCATATATTTTTTTGTACTGCCTGCACTGTTATTGCACTGTAACTGTATTTAAACATACTGTAGTTGTTAAATGTTTTATGAATGGTATTTCTTTGTTATTGCCCAGTCAATTTCCCTGGTCCTCCAAGTATTACCTGTTACAGAATATGCCTCTGTTGTACTTTCCCAAGTCTTACCTGAAAATAGGCCTTCAGTTGTCGCTTGTACTTACCTGGTTTACAAAAAGTAAATGAATAAATACACATTAATTTCTATTGATGTCCCTATTCACTATACTATTCAGAGTAGCCAGTGATTCCCTAGGTAAGTAAAAATGGGTCCAGGCTTATCTTGAAGGCCTGTACTGTCTTCATGTCTACAGCCTACATCAGTAGGCTGTTCTATGGGTTCACTAAAAACTCTGGAGTAGCAGGCATGAAAGCCTGCTAACTGAGCAATGACTTAACTAGATGATGAAGTTCAGTTTTACTGCACACTTTATTCCATAACTTGCTCCATGCTAATACAGTCAGATGTGGCAGGCAAGCAAGCAGCAAGGACTCAATGTTTCACCTTATTATGAAGCCTTTTTCAAGAGTTCAAACCCCCTCTTGTAGTGTCTGCTTATTGAGCAAGAAGGTATGTCTGAGCATTATGTTAATGTACTGTTAATTACCCCCGGGGGAGTAATGTGGTACAAGGTGCCCCAAGCGGGTAATTAACAGGATATTAACATAGCCCTAAGACTTACCTTGTTGTTATTATAGTAAGGAAAAACTGTTTATTGCTGTAGTCTTTCATGTTTTGTTGTTGATTTTTGTTTCTTTGGTATGCAACTTAGTGAAATAGTTCCTCAGCTGCTCAGACCTGGTCTGATCATCTCACATGTCAAGTGGTTACCAATAAAACTGTTAACTGGTAATGATGTGACTGGTGATCTGTACTGATGGTATAGATTTTTTACATGTTGGAGAGGGGGCAGTTGAGTGAGTCTTTATTTATGCCAGGGAAAATACTGACAGTTCTGTATCTCACTTAAAAAGCATTCTATTTGTGTACTGTGGTCCCATTTCACAGGCTTGTCAGTTGCAGCTGACATATGATGCTACTATCATTGCTTAGCAACTGCGAGGCAATATTGCAAGTCAAACATACAGAAGGTTGTGTATCCAAAGCTGAGGTGTTGTAATGTAGCATGGAGCTGAATTTTTTTTTTGGGTGGGTGTTATACTTAATGTAAAATACATTTACTTTGAACATTATCAATGAATTTGCTGTCACACATGGTGATACTTTCAACAACAGGATCAGTACCAAGTGGCAGTATCATAAAGGAGAGCTCCATTTTCACTAAGGTTGTGAACTCAGCGTAAAGCATTTTTTCTCCTGCTTTTGTCTGCCATGAACCTAACCTTGTTTTTACAGAAAGGCTATTGCAGTCCTAAACACAGACTGTTAGATTGTGATCACAATGCTTTAATGGCAAACAGCTGGTAAATTTTGGAATTCTGTTTTAGAATTCCATTTCAAAATCTGTCTCGTCTCTTCTTTTTTATATCAGTCCACTGGTGAACAGGCTGAGGAAGAACATGGCAGAGAACAATAAGAGGAAGGAGGCAGCTGCTAGAACTCCTCTACTGGGGCTAAAGAAATAGAACTCTACTACTGGGACCTTCAATTAGCATAAAAAATAAGCAAAAAAAACAAGAGTTGGTGTGCTTGTCTGAGTTGGGGGAAGGAACTGTTATCAGTGCTGTTAGCTAGGTGAAGAGAAGAGCTGTAAATTAGGGTGTGTGGCTTAGGCAACAGAATGATAGGCAACTGTATTTAAAACTTCCCTAGTTGGCTTTCATCAGAGAGCAGCAAGAGGAAGGAGGCAGCTGCTAGAACTCCTCTACTGGGACTATATAGCCCTCCCTCCTTTTCCTGCACCCCCCACCATTAACCAGTTCCACTGGATTTGACTGACTACAGGAACTTCCTGTTTGGGAGACAGAAGGGAGTGATCACAGAGGCACAAAAGACTCACCATCCTAGAAGGAAAAGAATAGCTCTCCATCAACCCTAGCTGCTGGAGGTCTACCTGTGAGCAAATAAGGAGACTACTGAGGAATACAGGAACTTCCTTTTCCAGAACAGGAATGGTAGGAGCTGTAAAGGCATGGAGGCAGTAGGAAAGTAGGAGAAAAAGTAAACGGAGAGAGGAAAGAGTAAGCATACAAAGCAGCAGTCAAGGGGCCACAAATAAGACATGATGGGAGTGGTTGCAGTGCAGTGGCTGGGGAGCGGCAGTCTTCTGAGAGATGTTCTAGAGGATACGGTGTTGTCCCACCTGCATGCACCTCTCTGGGCTGAGGGAGAAGGTCGCTCACCTCCTGGTTGAGTTGACAAGGATTCAGAGGACCTCCTCTCCCTCCAGGGACCTCCAGGGCTGATGCCGCTTCTTCAGAAGTTGCCAAAAAAGAGGAGTGGTTGGACCACAGTGGGCTCAGGGAGGGTGAGGGTGGAGGAAAAGAGGCACATCCCTGAAGTTGTACCTCTCCACAATTTGTATGCCATTGTGGCAGAGCATAGTTCCTCTATGGAGGCACCCACAGTGGAGACCAAGGAGGATGCTGGGAACATCCACAAAGGAGACCCACAAAAGGATGGCACTGGACCCCACAAGGAAAGGAAACACTCCCTGGTGGTGGACTCAATTGTTAGGGAAGTAGAACTGGGGGAGGGAGGGGAGAGGGAGGTAATGTTCCTGCCCGACACCATGGCATAGAGGGATAAGGGGGAAAATCCTCAGGATCACAGAAGAAGCTGCACAGGGAGCTGAACACCATTGTTCAGCTAGGGAAAAATGATCTGGCTGAGAATGGGATCAGAGCACTGCAGGAGGAGTTTGTGGAGTTGGGGAGGGGCCTTAGACAAGTAGCAATCATGGTAACCATCTTGGAGGTGTGCCTGTCTATGGCATGGGTGAGGCTAGGGTGCCCTGCACCACGGGATTCAATCAATGGTTGAAAAACTGATGCAGAGCTCAGGGTTTTGGCTTCATTGGGGAATGGGGGTCCACCTGGAGGGATACAGGCCTACAGTGGCATGATGGTCTGCATCTGTCCAGGAGGGGAACCAAGATCCTAGGGGATAGGTTTAAATGCTTCATTGTCAAGCATTTAAACTAGCCAAGGGGGGAAGCATTGAAAAGCAGCAGGGAAATCCCAACCCCCCCCAAACAGGGTAGTTACTGAGGTAAACACCAAGATATAGAAGTTGATAGGGAGAAGAGGAGAGGTAAATGGAGAAAAAGGAAAAGGCATTAAGGACATGGATAGGTCTAAAAGGGGTAAGGCCTTCAAAAAATGGAGGGAAATGAGTACCAATGCCTATAGTCTGGGTAACAAAGATCCCTGAATTAGTGACTTTGATGGAAGAGGGATGCCTGGATATTGTGGCAGTCACAGAAACATGGTACACAGAAAACCATGACTATGATGTCAACATACTAGGTTACACAGTCTATAGGAGGGATAGGGATGGTAGAAGAGGAGGAGGAGTAGCTCTCTACATAAGGGAAGGGATCAAAGCAATGGAACTAAAGGGTAAAAAGGTAGGAGAGGTTGTACTATGGGTCACCCTGGAGACAGGAAATGGTACCACAATCCTCTTGGGTGTTGTATACAGATCCCTTCATCTCAGGGGGAGGAAATGGATGAGGAAATGATAGAAGGCATCCTTAGGATGGCAGAAAAAGGGGAGATATTGTTGATGGGGGTACCCAATGATACCAGATGTTAACTGGAGCACCTTTGCTGCAGCTACATCCAAGAGCAGGGTCATTCTCGATGCCCTATGGGAGCATGCCTCAGACAGCTAGTGTTGGAATCCACTCAGGAGGGAGCAATCTTAGACCTGGTACTCTCAAATGGGGATGGTGAGAGGATCTCAAATTTAGAAGTGGGTAGCCATCTGGGAACAAGTGACCACCAAACAGTATGGTTCATGATAAACATAACCATAGCATCAAGCCATGCAAAAGTGAGGGTACTGGACTTTGGGAGGGCTGACTTTGTCAAAATGGGAGACTGTCACAGAAAAGCACTAGCAAAGAGGCAAGAAGGGGGGGGAGGAACAATGAGAAAACATCATAATTGCCATCACAGTGGCAAAAATCCTTTGTGTGAAGCAAATAAACAAATCAAAATGAAGGAAAAAAACACTATGGTTCTCAAAAGAGGTGGCGGGGAAGGGTAGGGAGAAAAAGATAGTATTTAGGAAGTAGAAGGAAACACAGAAGGAGCAGGACAGAAAACTGTACCAATTAATGGAGAAGGAAGTGGGGAAGGCAGTCAGAATAGCAATGGCCCAAACAGAGGAAAATATAGCCAACTCGGTTAAGAAGGGGGATCAAATCTTTTATAGGTACATTAGAGAGTGATGAAAGATGAAGTGAGGGATAGTGAGGCTTAAAAAAAGGGGAGTATAGGTTGACTGAGGGTGACAGTGAAAAAGCAGGGATACTGAAGGAATACTTTTCAGTATTCACAAAAGGAAAGGAAAGGGAAGTACCTAATGAGATCAATAGAAGCACTCTGGATAGGAGGGTTGATACCAGTCCATTCACAGAAGAAAGGGATCAGAAAGAACTCCTAAAACTTAAGGTGGACAAAGCAATGGGCCCTGATGGGATTCATCCCAGAACTCTAAAACAAATAAGGGAGAACTAGCGACACCACTGACTCCCTTTTTTAACAAATTATGGGAGGATGGTGTGGTACCTAAGGACTGGAGGAGGGCAGATGTGATTCCCCTTCACAAAAGTGGGAGCAAAGCAGAGGCAAGAAACTACAGACCTGTTAGTTTGACCTCAGTGTTAGGGAAAATGATGCTGAAAGAATTATTGATTACCTAGAGGCCAGCAGCACACAGGACCCAAGGCAGCATGGATTCACAGTGGGAAGGTGATGTCAGATTAATCTAATAAATTTCTCTGACTGGGTGACCAAAGTAGTAGACCAGAAAGGGGCTGTGGACATGGCCTACCAAGACTTTAGGAAGGCATTTGACACAGTCCCACACAAAAGATCAATAAAAACATTAGCCAGCCTGGTAGTAGGGCCCAGGGTGGTAGCCTGGGTAAAAAATTGGCTGGACAACAGGACACAGAGGATAATAGTAAACAGAGTCCACCCCCAATAAAGGGGGGTTATAGCAGGGGACCGTACTGGGTTCAGTCCTTTTTAATGTCTTTATAAGTGACATTGAAAAGGGACTAGAAGGAAAAGTATGCCTCTTTGCAGATGAAACAAAGATCTGCAACAGGGTTCGTATACAAGGGGGGTGGAAAGGATGAGAAGGGACTTGGCAAGGTTGGAGGAATATTCAAAAGTATGGCAGCTTAGATTCAGTGCAAATAACTGCAAACTAATGCTCCTGGGAAACAAATACCTAGGAGAAGAGTACACAATGGGAGGGGAAAGGTACTAACAACAACAAAAATGGAAAAGGACCTGTGGCTAGTCATATCAGATGATCTAAAGGTAAGCAAGCAATGTGAGAAGGCTATAAGGAGGGCTGGGGTTACTGAGATGTATTGGAAGAGTTATCACCAGTAGAAAATAGAAAGTTGTTATCCCTCTGTACATAGAGTTGGTGAGACACCATCTGGAGTACTGCATGTAGTTCTGTAGACCCCATCTCTGCAAGCACATAGACATGATGAGGCAGTCCAGGGGAGGGCAAATAAAATGGTGCATGGTCTGCAACAGAAGCCATATGAAGAGAGACTAATGGAGCTTAATATGCTTGAGGAAAGGAGGGAGGGGGGGACATGATAGAAACTTTCAAGTACCTCAAGGAAATCAACAAAGTCCAGGAGGGAAGCATCTTTCAGAAAAAGTTGTGCTAGAACAAGTGGGCACAATTTGAAGATAGAGGGGGGATGACTCAAGGGCAATGTGAGGAAGTATTTTTTCATGGAGTGGGTGGTGGATGCATGGAACATTCTTCCTGAGGAGGCTGTGGAGTCAAAAACAGTTGGGGAATTCAAGAATGTATGAGACAGACATAAGGCAGTTCTGGTGAGGGGGTAGGAAGAAGTAGGCTGTTGGTTAACTAGGACTAGGATAAGTTCATATATCTCATTAAATGTTAAATTTCAGCCAATCAGCGTGTTCCACATCATTTGATAGGTGGGCATGGCCTAAAATCAACCAATCAGAATTGTCCTTTGTTTAACTGGAAGTCCCTCCCTAAATGTGCTGGCCCAGCCCACCTATGCCAGAAATGACATATGCTTGAACCCGTGTCCAACCAATTGTGCAGGAAATGAAATGCGCTTAAACCAGTGTCCCGCCCAGTTGCACAGGAAATGACCTACGCTGAAACCCCAGAAGTAACATACCACCGTTTTGTAAGCGTCCTACACCCCTCCTTTTTGTGAACCCCTCAAACCCATGCCACGCCATCCTGGCTCAAACCCAAGTCCCACCGTCCTAGCTTGAACTTCTGTCCCTCTTCACCCTGCCCTCACCCCACCCCAAAAAATAAGTTAGGGTTTATGTAGTGTTATGTGCCCTCTGTTGGCTTGGGGGTATAATTGCAGAGGCATGTGTATGTTTTTTTGAATAGCATATTTTTGGAATGCTGTATCTAGGAGGCAGCCTCATCATGCAGAGGTTTTGGAGATCTGTTTGGAGACCCCCACAGAGGGAAATCCATCTACCTGTGTAAGTACCCCTTTTCTGTTTTATAACAAACAAGGTATAAAATAATTTAATATACATCTGTAGGACTGTGTAAAACTTGCACCAAAATGTTACCTCTATGATTATGTATATGCACGTATCATTCATAAGGTAAAATGGAGACCTCCATGTAAATAAGCTGTTCAACAGTTTTCTCTGGATAGCATTGCAAAATGTTGGCTGTGTGTGTGTGTGTGTGTGTGTCAAGATTTCTGTATTTACAGAGATCTGTAAAAATGTAAATATAAGCTTTTGTTTTAAAAAATTAAATTGAGTGTTTTAAATCAAGAGCAAGAAAGTGTGTGAGACTCTGGTGTGTGTGTGTGTGTATGAATGTGTGTGTGTGTGTATTGGGACCTGCATGTAAATAAGCTGGTTCAACAGTTTCTCTGGATAGCAAGGCAAATGCTACCAATCACAAACTAATAATTGATACCCCATCATGAATTACAGAATATAATACATTTGAATCAGAAACTAATATTTTATAGCCCATCATGAAATACAGAATAAAATACATTTGAATCAGAAAAAAGGAAGACACATACCTATAGTTGTCCCCTCAGCTCTGTGTCGTATCAAGGAGAAGGCTAAATGAAATGTGAGTGATATTTATAATGTTTTTAAAAAGGGGATGGGGGGGCTACAATAGATGTGTCTGTGGCACATGTTACCATGTATAGTATGGTGGGTGTGGTGATGATTCTACCAAGGGGCAGTCCATCTTACAAAGCCTTATATAAACCCTGCAGTTGAAGCCAGAAGGCACAGCTTTTTGAGAGACTCCTCAGATTCTGTTTTATAGACTTGGAGCAGATTATCCAAAAACATCAAGAAGAAGAAGAAGAAGAAGATGGCACAGAGCAGCGCTTCTCAATTCAACCTCCCAGCAACAGAACAGACTGTCACACCACTAAATGAAAAGTCTGGAGATGAAAAGCCAAGCAAGAAGATGGCTATTGGGGCCCCACAACCCAAGCCAATGTATGTGTACTACATGAGGTGTGAAAAAGAATGTCCCATACAAGTCTTGTTGAGTGGAAGAGTGTCTGACATAAAAAAGAATCTCGCTGCACAGTCTGGTGAAACAGAAAATCCTAAATCTGACTGTCTTTCTGAAGAGGCACCACTGCAAGACCTTGAAGAGGTGCTGGGTTGTGAATCTGATGCAGAAAAAGATGTTACTATGAAACCCAAACCAGAGAGCGACAAGAAGGGGGAGCCAGAGAAGATGGGTGGTGAGACACTGCCAAAGAAAGCATCAGAGAAAGTTGTGAAAAAGAAATCCAAGACACAGCCAAAAGGTGCCTCTGCCCAAGAAGTGGATGATGATGATGATGCAGCAACAGCCACAAGCAGTCAAGTCCCGGCTAAGAAAGAGAAAGATAAGGAAAATGAAAACAAAAAGAGTTGCCTTGATGAGGTAAATGCATTTTTAACATTAAAAAAATGTGTGAGTGGTGACATGCATACATGGTGTAACTGAGGAGATGAGTTAGCAGTGGAACAAAATCTTACCTATAATGAGTCACAGTGCCAATGCTGTTTTCTGTTTTTACTTTAATAGACTGAAGGATTTGTGATGGAGCAGCAGTCATATTCAGACAGCATGAATTTGTGACTTTCCACAAATCTACTGCCCGACTGTGATTGCTGTGTGAAAGATACAAATGCGGTTGTTAATGAGATGTATGAGGACCAGTATGTTAGAAATACAGAGAGTGATAGAATGTTTCAAAATGTCACAGAACAGGCTGTGATCACTATCTAACCCTCTTATTCTTCTTCTACTTAGATTAGACAGAGCTCCTCATGTGAAAAAACAGACCTCAGTAGTAAACCCCCCAAAACTGACCACGATATGTATTGTAAGTACGTTATGTATCATACCATCCATGGCGTAATTGCTGCAGTGATAGAGAGGGTGATACATGCTGAAATGATTGATGCCTGTCCCTGGTGCGAGCTAGATGACCCCAGTCAGAAAAATCATTCTTGTGTCACTGATGAATTGACAGCTAGAGAATTATGCAGAAATGTTTCTGAAGCCATACATACAGTATAGGGTAACTTATGCCTGTGATTTTAGCAATAGCAATGAAACAACAGATCTTAAATTTGACCAACGAAACACTACAGCATATTGATCATGTTTTAAATAATGTGAAAAAGGCTGATGATGCCAAGTGGTGTATTAAAAATATGCACCACCAGACAGACAGAGAGATTAGAAAAGAGGCCACACATCTGGTCAGCAAAGGCCCCTTTAAAAAATTTCTAAAAAGAAATTCAGGGACCCTGTTCATACTGTAAAAAACATTAACCCCCACAAACTGTTACATGTAAACATTTCATTACCAAAGCGTGTCATATTTTATTTTACAGATAATCATATGGGAAGCAAGTACAGAGAAAAGCCAAAGACTTATGTATCTGATCCTAAGCCATTATTGCCATCCATCACTGTTTGGTTCACCTCAATATGAAATTTGCCTTTGTGAAATACAATGCGCCTCTTAACTGATGATGTGTGCCCTTCCAGAAATATGGGAGGATACAGATAAATATACAAATGAATCGGCTTTGCCACTTGTAGAAAATGTTAAACTGTTTGCCAATATATTTGTTTATGAAAATGAATGCCTTTGTAGACTTTACATCGTGATCATCATAGTCATGTGTGAGTGTACTATAAAGCAGAAAAAAACTTATGATATTGTACAGGTTGTTAACCTGGCTTCTCTGCTTGCTGAAATGATCTATTGGTCAGTAAAGGGACTGTTAAAAAATTTCTATAAGGAAATTCAGGGACCCTGTTTATGTTGTTAAAAACATTTACCTCCCACCTAAAAAAAAACGTACTTGTTACTGTAACCCCCTTGTTACCCAGGGTTACTAGAATCCCAGTAAGACCTAGTGGTAGGCAGGGAAGGCAGCTTGTGAAACTCCAGTTAAATGGGTTTCACACTGTCTCACTCTGTTCTCAGTCTCAGCTGAGACTGAGGGATGACATCACCAATAGAACTATCACAGCAATAACTGTAATGTCCAGAACCTGGAATGGGATTCTCCAGTGTGGCTTTTATTCACATCCAAGCTGAACAAACAAAGCATAGACGGACCCCCATGGGGCTACATTCCTGGTAATGCAGATTAGAGACAACAGAACACTTTATCACTATTTCCAGCCCTCAGACTCTAAACCCACCAGGCACACAGCCCAGACTTGCACGCAACTTTGGGTACACAGTCCAACTTGTACAGTACTTGGGTTTTCCCCACTGGCCCAGCTCACCCGCTGGCCACTTGATCCACGGTCCATTTGAGGAATGAACCAATTATCCTGTTGTGACTCCCCAAACCACACTAGAGACTTCGACTCCTATAGAGAATTTTCCTTACAATCCCACGTCTGGGTACTTCCCTCATCACTGGCCAAGTGCCTGAGGTAAAGTAGAAATCCACAGAGCAAATCCGTAGAGGTGGACCTGGTCACTGAAGATGGGGGGCCTCCCACCTCCAGCTCCCCCAGCCCATACCTGGCCATTTCTCTGGAAACTGAACAATTCCTTTACTGAAAACTTTCAAATGTAGATTCTGGGTAGACGTCTGTCACATCTCCTCTACATATCATTTGCATCCCAACAAGCTCTGGACTTGAACCTACTTTTAATTTGCTTAGCCTATTACTCTAGGCTTGCACTATTTTAGTAGTTCAATCCCCACATTGACACACAAGTCCCAGGGTGAAAAACATAGGCCCTTTTAGCAAGAGCAGACACTCACCCTCACGTTGCAGGTGCCCCACAGGCGACTCACAAGTCTTCTTGTTCTCCCAAATAAACTCTGGAACACATAGGCAGCTTCTCCTTTACAAGCAGTACTAGGGGGTTGCCCCAGGAATCTGCAGGGAACCCTTTCCTGCCCCCCATCCCCGGAGGGAAGGAGCACTAAGACCTGAAACAGCGGTCTCCACCACTTCAATTATATTCTGTGTCTCTCTTTAAGGTGGAGACACACACCTTTTTACTTAAAAGTAGCCCTCTGTCAGGGCTGAGGCTCCTAGAGCCTTACTGAGCTGCTGAGCTGCTTTCTCAGCAAGCTCCCAACACCAACTGACCACTTAACACTGTTCAAACCTCCCAATTTTCTATTCCAACTCCCTTGCTGCAGATTCCAATGTGGCTCATGCAGCTGCGATAGTTCTATTGGTGATGTCATCCCTCAGTCTCAGCTGAGACTGAGAACAGAGTGAGACAGTGTGAAACCCATTTAACTGGAGTTTCACAAGCTGCCTTCCCTGCCTACCACTAGGTCTTACTGGGATTCTAGTAACCCCGGGTAACAAAGAGGTTACATTACCATTTTAATATTGTTTATGTTACCCTGGCTTTTCTGCTTGCTGAATTGCTCCATGCAGTGAAATCACTGCATGGAGCAGTGGATATGAGTCAATATGCAAAGTAAAATAATGGGTTTAAGTACATACTGATGTGCATTGATGTGCTGTCCAAGTATGCCTGGGTAGTGACTTTAAAAGACAAATCAGGCAAGGCAGTGATGCAAGCCTTTTAAACTATTTTTAAAAGTGAACGCACACCTCAGAAGTTGCAGACTGATCAGGATAAAGAGTTTTGAAATGCCTCCTTAAAGAACCTATTAAAACAAAATAAAATACACCATGTTGTGACAAATAATGAAGTGAAGGCCAGCATTGTAGAAAGATTTAATAGGACACTGAAGTCATGTATTTGTCATTACTTTACAGCCCAGAATACTTGGAAATATACAGATGAGTTGTCAGACCTGGTGCACAGCTATAGTCATACTTATCACAGAAGCATTTAACACAGGCATGTGGATGTTAACCCTTCCAATGCCCTTAGTGTATGGAAGATCCTCTACAGTAATACTGTTCTTGGCAAAAAACAAAAGGGTACCCTTCAGATAGATGATCACGTGAGACTATCTAAGCTAAAAAGGGTGTTTGAAAAGGGATATGAACAGACGTACACAGATGAGATATTTATTGTGATGGAGGTCTTAAAGACACAGAGACCCACCTATAAGCTAAAAGACTATTGGGAGAAGACATCAAAGGTACTTTTTACGCAGAGGAGTTGCAAAAAATTTAACCAGATGAGGACCATGTGTATAGGGTGCAGAAAATCCTGGTAGAGAAAAATCCTGGCAGAAAAACTTGGTATCTGGTAAAGTGGCTAGGGTGGCCCGATAAATTCAATAGCTGGGTTAAGGCAACACAGGTTTCGGACATTAGAAGCAGATAAGATTTTAAAATGCTCAAAAATGGTTTTTATATCACTTTGCCCAGCAATGGCTCACACAACATTTTCTCCAATAATGCTATATCCACTTTTACAGTAAAGTTACCACAAACGCTTGAACTGCCTGGTGAATGGGAAGTGGGCTTAGCAGGAATTCAGTACCCTCATACCTGGGACAATGTGCCTGCACAGAAAAACAGATTCGGTATGGTCTAGCAGCCTCTAAGTGTAGCCCACAGTAAAACACCACCAACCAGCCCCTTTGTTGAGTCAGAAGCATTTAAAATTCCATTGGGGTATTATCCTAACATGGCGGGTGTTATTAATCTAATTAACAAAAGCATATTTGAAGCAAATGAACTGCCAGTGGTTTTGGAACAACAAGGCATTGGGAGAGAAATTGACATTGACAGTGACATCAAATGCATTTTGTTTATGCACAGGCAGTTACAGTACCTTTTGGGTTTTAGCAGACTCGAGGTAGGCGTAGGAAAGACTCTAACAAAGAACCTGTGATCTGGTGTGGGATAGTAAAGGCACTCAGACAGGAATAGCAGTAACAAAAATGCACATTTATTTTAAGCAGCGGACTTGTAAATGACAAAACAAAAAAAAATAACAGATTCATAGAATCAAATCCAGAGCTAGAACTCACTAACTCAGGTCAGGGTGTTGTTAGGTTCACACCCTTATCCACTTTGCCTGACTTCCCTAGACCAATATATTATGTAGTATATTCAATCACATGACACAATAACTCCGCCTCCAACAATATCCTTTGAACTAAACAATTTAAAGAAAGCGTTAATTTTATTTATTCACACAGAATAATATGTTTAAAGTTTGATGTAGACCTATATTTTACAAATTATTCAAAAAGTCTTTACAGATCTTGTTTAAATTTACAGTAGTCTTAGGGGGGAGAACCACCCTTCCTGCTATCAGTATAAAAAAGGGAGATTTTGGCCGGCCGGCCCATATAGAAAGCCGGACTAAGAAGAGGAGGAGGAGTCCCGATACTGCAAAGCTTTGAACCCAAAAGTACAAACAGTCTCCGATTTAGGAAAGTTCCCAGAAGAGCCTGTTTAAATATTTTAGCTTCCCAAGAATTATAGAAGGGTATGTAGGACTATATTTACTTTAAACATCCTCCTGCTAAAGCAAAGTCCAGTGCTAAATACCCTCGTGGCAGTGAGCAAGTTTGAGAAAAAAAAAGACTCATTACAACTGCACATTCGCACTGTCACGAAATAGTTCAGTAACAAGTTTCAATACTTTTATACAACAAAAAAAAAATGTTTTATAGCAGGTTCAACAATATTACCAAACAAAATATTGAATACAAGGTTCAACAATATTACAGGGACCGAAGATACGTCCTGCATTTCTCTTACTGCAAAACAGCTTTGTTTAAGACTTTTCCCCAACCAACCAGGAATTACCAGGGGTATCCTGCTAAGTGAAAACAAATCTGTACACTCTCTTGTAAAAAAGGGTAAAAGAAAGAATAAAACACTACCATCTTACAAACGCCCTTCGCTACCTTGCGTTTGAACATTCCTCCGCGATAGTGCGAGCGTTCGAGCAGTAAACCTTTACCGTAGCTCTGCACTGTTGCTAACTCTAATACCATCATATTTTTCAAGCCCAAACAGATAGTCTAATAGCGGGGAAGATAAGAATCAAAGCTGAGATTCTCACAGCACTGAAAATAAATGTATCCCCTTCTGAGATGCAACAGCAACCAACAGAAGGGAAGATAAAACCCAAGGCTAGACCACAATATCGCGGTCATTTAATACTATTGAACAAATCTATTGTTCACGAAGTGAAACATTAAACCAATTTCTATCACATCCGTGGGACAGAATTCATGGTTCAATTAATACCAATAATGTAACGATAACTTTTATTACAGGCATCCGGAGTATACGGGGGGGGGTGTAATAAAACAACAGACAAGACAGGGATATATTTTATTTGGATTGCTTTATACAAAATGGGTGGCTAGCCCAACAAACAAGACATAAATATGAGACACTGATGACAACAACAGGACAAGGGAGATTTGTATATTCCAGACTATCCTCCAGCAAAAGTGGTACCTTACACGGTATCATAAAATAAAATATAAAAAAAAAAGGGGGGGGGCTCTCCATCACATTCCTCCCCACCCAGAACCAAACATATCGAGTTTGGTTAATATTGAAAGTATTAATATACCTGTCATCAGATCTCTTAAACAAAGAGATGGAGCCATAGCCCACCCTCACCAGGGCTCCACCTCGGGGTCCCTAATACATAAGAGAACTATAAAGAACTATTTTTGAAGTGAACCTGATTCACCTAGAGTCATTATCTTTCTTTACCCCGAGGTCTGTTGACAGGTAGAAGTATTTTCTATGCCATACCTGGATAAGAAATCGATGTTATTATGGGCCGAACCTTTCCTATATTTTATAGTAAATCTATAAGGTTGCATTGTGAGCTACCATCACATTATGCGAGGGTTTTTGTCCTTCATTACATGAAGCCAACATAAAGAGTTGTGATCTAGCCATAGTTCAAACTCTCTACCCCATAAATAAAAGCGTAAAGCTTCTATTGACCATTTTATAGCTAAATATTCCTTTTCAATAACAGAATAGTGTTTTTCCCTTTCATGTAATTTCCGGCTTATGAACATTATAGGATGCTCTTCGTCTTGTACCATCTGTGTGAGTACAGCCCCTATACCACAGTTAGGGGCATCTGTTTGCAATATAAATGGTCGAGAAAGATCAGGAGAGTGTAAAACAGGTGAGGAGCATATTCTAGCCTTTAGATTACAAAATGCCTCCTCACACTCAGGTGTCCATTTTACTTTGTCTGGCTTAGATTTTTTTATTAGGTCTGTTAAAGGTCCAGCTATTGTAGAACAGTCAGGTATAAATTGTCTATAATACCCGATGAGGCCTAGAAATGACCTAACATCTTTCTTTGTTATTGGATGGGGGCTATTGGCCATGGCATCGACTTTAGTAATTTCTGGTTTTACTTTCCCATTACCAATTTGGAACCCTAGGTATTTTGTTTCTTGCATTGCCAAAGAACATTTGTAAGGATTTATTGTTAACCCAGCTTTGGATAGGGCTGATAATATAGCCCTTAGGTGCTGTATGTGTTCTTCCCATGAGGGACTGAATATCACTACATTGTCTAGGTAAGCTGCGCTATACATTGTATGTGGTTGTAAGATGTTATCCATCATTCATTGGAATGTAGCGGGGGCACCGTGTAGTCCAAAAGGCATTACTGTAAAATGGTGTAGGCCGATAGGTGTACTAAATGCGTTTTTTTCTTTGTCTTTTGGATCTAGAGGGATTTGCCAATACCCCTTTGTCAGGTCTAGGGTGCTGATGTATTGGGCTGCTCCTAAATGGTCTATGATGTCATCTATTCGTGGCATCAGGTAACTATCAAATTTAGACACTGCGTTTAAGCATCTGAAATCAAGACAAAGTCTGATTCCTCCTTCCTTTTTCTCTACTATAACCATAGGAAAGTTCCATTCACTATGGGAAGGCTCAATAATTCCCAACTCATGCATTCTCCTAATCTCTTGTACCACCTCATCCTGTACTTTTCCTGGTATCCTATAAGCTTTCTGTCATATGGGTACGGCTTCGGGAACCATGATATGATGAACAGCACCATTAACCTTTCCCGGTATACCAGTAAATAAGGTTCGGAAGGGTTCTAACATAGTTTGCAAAGTGGAAATTTGTTCAGCTGATAAATGTGAGTTGATTCGTACTTCTGAAAGATTACTCGTATTTTCTAGCCTTTCAAAAGCTACGTCTAATTCGGATTCAGTGGTTTCTGGAAAAATATAACTACAGGTAGAAGGTGTTCATTCTATCCATGGTTTCAATAGATTCGCATGGTATATCCTGTTTTTAATTTTCTTTTCTGGCAGTTCAACTGAATAAGTTACTGGGCCCATACGTTTTACTATTTTGTAAGGGCCTTGCCACTTCATAAGTAATTTATTATCAGAGGATGGCAATAGAAGTAAGACTTTATCACCTGTAGCAAATTCCTTAGATTTAGTTCCTTTATCATAGTACCCTTTTTGTTTTGCTTGCTGTTGTAGGTTAGTCTGGTGAGCTTTTTTTACATAAACCATTAACCTTTTACGTAATTGTTGCCAATACTCCAAAGGTTCTGACATGTTTTTACTTTTCTTGTCTTCCCATTCTTCCTTTATAATATCTAAAGGGCCTCTTGGATTATGTCCGAATAATAATTCAAATGGAGAGAACCCAGTAGATGCCTGTGGCACTTCCCTATAAGCAAACATCAAATAGGGTAGATATGTGTCCCATTTATTACCTTCCTCTGATACATATTTTCTTAACATTTTTTTTAATGTTTGATTGAGCCGCTCGACTAACCCATCAGTCTGGGGATGATAGGGTGTAGTGAAAATAGCTTTAATACCCAACGTCTGGTATAACTGTTGAAGTAATTGTGAGCAAAAATTGGTACCCCATCAGTCAAAATAGTTTTTGGAATTCCCATACGTCTGAAAATCTTTACCAACTCTTCTGTTATTCTAGGAGCAGTAACTGTACGAAGGGGAATTGCCTCAAGATATTTTGTAGTGTAGTCTACTACCACTAATATGAAGCGGTTTCCCTTCTTACTTTTTGGTAGTGGCCCTATAATATCCATTGCAATCCTTTCAAACATATTACCAACTAAAGGCATTGGTATGAGGGGCACTTTATCTTTTCGGCCTACTGCTGCTACTTGTTGACATTCAGGGCAGCTTTTACAGTATTCGGCCACCTGCTCATGTATACCAGGCCAATAAAACCTGTACAGTAAGCGTTGCAATGTATGGTCTTTACCCGAATGGCCTGCCATAGGTATATCATGGGCAATAGACAATAACCTTTTTCCGAACTGTATAGGGACCATCAATTGCTCAACCATCTCCCCTGTATGTGAATTCGTACATACCCTATACAATAGATCATTCTCAACTATATAATAGGGTTGATGAGGTTCAGTGGGAGTTGTTGGCATTACCTGTGAAAAGAAAGGGGTCAAGGTAACATCATTTTTTTGTATATTTACAAACTCTTTGCTAGGTAATATACATTTTCCAGACAACATATCCAGTCCAGTATCTCTTTTAGTCCATGACTGTTTGCCTTTTCTTTTTCGTGATTTACTTTTCCTATCTTTGCCAACAGTCCCAAATATTTCTTCCTCAAAAGGAAATAGGTGTCCCATTTCTTTTTCTTGTTTCCCTTGTGCCCGAGTGGTAACTGCTCCAACATTTGTATTTAATAAAGAGTCAAAATATGGATAATTATGCCCAATTATTACTGGAACTGGCAAAGGAGGTACTACGCCTATTTTCATTTTGTGCATTGTCCCATTTATTTGAATCTCCATTTCTCTTAATGGGTACCAGTGGATGTCTCCATGTATACATTTGACCCCCGTAGTTGGTTCCCCCAGTTCTGGCTTTCCCACCAAAGAAGCATGTACCAGTGTCTGCTTGCTGCCAGAATCCACAAGACCAAAGACTACCATTCCTCCGATCTCCACAGTGGTGACATAATGGCCCCAGTTAGCCAGGACTAGATGGATTGACTCTACCTTTTTCTTTGCACAGAATCTAGCAATATGTCCTTTGGCTTTACATTCATGACATATAATATCATGGCTGAATTCTTTACTTATCTTACTATATTCTTTACCCCCAGGAATACCACTAGTTTGCGTGACTGGCATAATAGGAGGTCTTATTGCAGCTGAGAGACTTCTAGAGTTCATAAATGTCCTAGGGCATTGTGGCCTAGCGGTCAGATAGTCCTCAGCAAGTCTTATAGCTGCCTTGGAAGTTTCGGGACGGTGTTCCTTGACCCATAACTGTACATCTTGGGGCAAGACATGAATAAACTGCTCTAAGATGATACTTTCTGTGATTTGTACTACCGTTCTTGTGTTGGGTTGTAACCACTTATGACACAAGTCTTTTAAATGAGTGTATATGTCTTGAGGGGTATCTGCGGATTGAAATTTATATGCGCTGAAATGTTGTCTATAGGTTTCAGGACTTATATCGTATCTTTTCAAAACGGCTTGCTTAACATAGTCATAATCATTTATATGCACAAGGTCTGTATGGCTATATGCTAGTTGAGCTTTCCCAGTCAAATAAGGGGCCAGCCTGACAACCCACTGATCTCTAGGCCAAGCACAGGCAATGGCTACCCTCTCAAACGTCAAAAGATACACTTCTATATCATCAGAATCAGCCATTTTAACTAGTCTTATATCTTTTTGTCCTAGCACAGGTGCTGAAGGTGGTCTTGCTGAGCCCAAAACCTGGATAGCACGTAACGTGTCAGTCCATCTGGCTGCATTCTCTGCATGATCTCTCTCTCTCTCTATAAGATCCCGCTCCCTTTCTCTTTCCAGCTCTACCTGACGCAGGCACAGCCATCGGAGCAATTCATGGGGATTCTCTGGAGGGTCTTCCTGCTCAGGTTCAGCTGCTTGAGTGCTCTTTTCAATGGGTTTCACGTCTTCCATTTCCACACTGTCTCCTTCAGTTGTCATCTTAGCCACCTTCCTCCGTACCACTGGCTCCAGTCCAGGCAATAAAGGCAATTTTGTGGCTTGTACGATTGACCTTGTGGCTGGTGTAGTCCACTCTCCTGCCTTGTCAGGATGCATATGAATTGGGTCTGGACTCAGACCCACCAATAGGTCCCTTCAGAACCCACTATCCCACTTCTAACACCAAATGTGATCTGGTGTTGGATAGTAAAGGCACTCAGACAAGAATAGCAGTAACAAAAATGCACATTTATTTTATTTATTTATTTATTTATTTGCTTTTGTTTACTGGGTAAGTCACACTAGACATCCATGTGCCTATTTTCAGGTGCGACCCGGGAGGGTTACAGACTTGACATTTTTTACAGGTACATCGACTTATACAACTTTTACATACAGTGAAGTGACTAATTACAGTGTCTATATACAATGGGGCAACTAGTGTGATTTTTACATACAGTGAGGTACCAGTATACATAGAGTAATGACAGTCAGTAGTAAAACCAAACAACATATGAGCCCAGGGGGAGGTTACGGGTGGCCTGGGGGACTCATGAGCAAGGCCATACATAAACAAGTGAATTGAGTCAGATTTAATATGCAATGGAAGTGCAGGCAAATAGGTCACCAGAAAGAAAGTGCAGTGGTCCCAGAGGAGCGCTGTGGCCCACCATGCCACCGTAGTGTGGGGAGTGGCTACAAAGTGCAATGGCAGGTGGAGGAATCCTTCAGGAAGTTCCAGAGGGAAGTTCTAAATACAGCGTGGGAGGGGGTGGCCCATGTAGTGGCTGGGAAGGAATTCCATAGTTTCGGGGCATAGCTGGTGAAGGCCCGATCCCCCATGAGGGAGTGTGTCCTAGGAACTGGGTGGGAGAGGGCCGTCCATGATCTAAGATGGTAGGTAGTGATGTTTGGGTGAAGTGGAAGGGCAAGGGCAGCGGGGTGGATGTTCTGACTATGTTGTCGATGAGGTTACCTATGACAAAGGTATGGTGCTTCTCCGGGGGGAGCCACTCGAGACGAGTGTAGAGGTCACTGCGATGTGTAAGGGGGGGAGCAGAAAGTGCAAAGCGGCAGATGCTGTTGAAGGTCGTATCCCATTTTGACAGGATTGTATTTGGCATGGGGGCAAAGGTCACGAGTCCGTAGCAGAGGGAGGGGAGGAGAACACCCCTGGCTAGGGCCACCCGAGCAGCTGGAGTGAGGCAGTTTTTTTGCTCTGTAGGCGAGACCGAGTTTATTATTCGTGGCCTTACATATGTTGCAGACGTGTTGGGAGAGGTCCAGCTGGGGGTCCAGAGTGACGCCAAGATACTTGCTGACTGGAACCGTCTGCAGGGGCAAGCCATCTGTCTCGAGGATTAGAAGGGGGGCAGAGCAGGTTTTTGTTCTACCAAGGGAGCCGAATAGCATGGCATGTATTTTCTTGAGGTTGGAGGTGAGCTTGTGTGCTGTCAACCAGGATTGGATCTGCTTGAAGTCAGAGTTTAGTTGGACGTTGATGGTGCCGATGGCGTCTGCTCACTGCTTAGGATGACAAGGTCATCAGCGTATAAGGTAATTTGCCCATAGGTGGGGACAGATGGCAGTTTGTTAATAAAAAGGGAGAATAGCGTCGGACCGAGGACAGACCCTTGGGAGACCCCGCATTGGACAGTGGAGAGGTGTGAATGGGTCTGGTTGAAATTAGTGTATTGCCTCCTACCAGAAAGGCAATTGAGGAGACAGGCATGGGCAGAGTTAGAGAGTCCAAGGTCAACGAGAGTGGATCTGAGGAGGGAGTGGTCTACCCTGTCAAAGGCCTTGGAGAGGTCCACAAAGATTGCACCTGTGAGATTGCCCTGGTCGGTAGCTGTACGGATCTGCGAGGTAACCACAGCGAGGGCGGTGGCCATACTGTGCCCTTTCCTAAACCCATGTTGGGCCGGAGAGAGGAGGTTGTGTTCCTGCAGATATACACTTAACTGAGAAGCCACAATTTTCTCTAGGAGTTTGGAGGTGGCCGACAGGATGGCAATAGGCCAGTATTTAGAGGGATCTTTGGGGTTACCTTGTTTGAGGACAGGGGTAATTTTGGCTACCTTCCAGAGTTCCGGGATGACACCAGCTGTTAACGAGGAGTTAAAGATGTGAGTTAGGGGCCAGACAAGGAGATGGGCACCCAACCTGAGCAATTTCGGCTCCAGATTATTGTGTCCTACACCAGTGTGAGGAGGGAGGGTGGCAATCAGCCTCTTTGTCTCAGCAGTGGATACTAGTTGAAGGAAGAAGGAGGGATGGGCCTCAAGTCCAGGTTGAGAGGAGCTGTTTGGGAGGAGTTCAGATGGGTGAGCTTTTGGGGGTGCGGAAGTGACTGGGGCAGGGAGTTGAGGGGGGCAGCTTGGAGAAAATTGTGTTAAAGGTATTAGAGATAGTGCTAGGATTGTTGTAGCTAACCCCATCTATTAGGAGGTCCGTGGTTTGTGCTCTGGCAGAGCCCCCCACTGCGCTTCTGATGTTCTGCCAAAAACTCCTTGGGTTGTTGGCTGAGGAGAGTAGAGAGGAAAGGCAGTACTCACTTTTAGCAGATCTGATGGCATTTTTGCAGGTGTTTCTAAGGCGTCTATAGGCGGTGAGGTCATCAGGGCTGTGGGAGGCTTTGTAGGTTTCTCAACATTTGTCCCTGAGTTTCGTTAGGGAGAAAAGGCCCGCATGGAGCCATCTGGTAATGGTGCCCCTCACCCTCCTTTTTGTGAGGGGGGCATGTTTGTTCTGTACTGGGATGTATTTAGTTAAGAAAGCACCCAGCGATTGGTCCGGATCAAAGGAGGCGAGGACCCCGGACCAGTCAATCGAGCGGAGGTCAGCAAGGAAATTGGGCAAGTGAAATTTTGAGAAGTCCCTCATTTGTATCACTTTTCCAGGTATTTTCACCTGTGTGATACCCCAGGTACAAATGGTGGGTGAATGGTCCGAGATGGCATCAGGTAGGGTGCCCAAGGATGTGATCCTGTTCGGTCTATTTGTCAGAATCCCGTCTATCAGTGACCCTTTTCCCCCTCTGGGAGAGGGCCTTGTTGGCTCGGTGATAATCTGATTTAGGGCGAGGCGCGAGAGTAGTGGCTCATAAGACTTCAGGTTAGAGACTAGCCAATCTAGGTTAAAGTCACCAACGATGAGAACTTCACTTGTGCCAACTCTCTCACTCACACTGTCCAGCAGCGAGGAGAGCCCAGGTATGCCTGCTCTAGGAGGGTTGTAGCAGCAGACCAAGTGTATTTTCTTGGTGAGCCCAAGCAGGAGGATAGCGTGCAGGAACTCATATGGTGGGGGGGTCAACTGCAGATACATTGAGGTGGGCTTTATAGTAAAGTAACACCCCACCACCACATTTGTTCCCCCCTCGATCACTTCTGATGTGGCTGTACCCTGGTAGGGAACACATCGTATCAGGAGTGTGAGGTTTTAGCCATGTCTCTGTGACACCCAGTAAGTCTGGGCTATAGTGGGCAACCCAGGCAGTAAGCTCCACCAGGTAATGCAGGAGACTACGGACATTGAGATGGGTGATTTTCAGTCCCTTGGCAGAGAGCCATGAGGAGGGTGGGTTGAGAGGCCGGGGGATGATCTGGTTGGGAGGGGTAGTTCCACCCCTGGTGGAATCAGTGGGGAGGAGGGATAGAGGGGTCATGATGGAGGGAAGTTTAATGATAGTGGGGCGGTCTGGCAGTGCAGGGGTGAGGGAATATGGGGTGGCTAAAAGACCTGGTGATATAAGGACTGAAACAGACCTGCAGAGAAATTAGACTTTTTTTTTTCACACGTTGCTTGATAGTTAAGCAGCTAAGTGTGCACTATGGATGAAACCTGAGAGCAGATGGGTTTGCCCCTAGAGGCCGGACAGTATAACTTGCAGATGGAAAACTGGGCTGATAGGATAAATCTCAGCCCATGTGATCTCTTTCTACCTAAATAACGGAGAGCCGACCAAGGGTGGTGGTGGGGGCGGTGGGGAGCCGAATGCGTAGTGTTCGGCCGGGCTAGAATGGCTGAAAAAACTAGCGTGAGCAGCAGGAGGGCTTGTCCCCCTGTTGTAGTGTCTATGGTCCAGCTTATCCAAGGAGGTAAAAAGGCGCCAATTCAAACAAAGGGCAGCAGGAAAACGCTGCCGGCCCAGCAAAACGGTAGGGTCTTTTACCTTTCCCAGTTTCAGGGTCCAAGAGTCCGGGAAGAGATGCAGCCGGGGGGGTTGAGGGAGGGCAGTGGAGAGCACTTGTGACCAGCGATCCGTTCCCACGCAGGTGTCCAACTGTGGAGACAAAGGAGAGAAGCTCAGGGATAAATAGGCTAGAGGGAGGGGGGAGGGATTTGATTAAGCAGACTTTCAGCAGTTAAAAAATTTAAACAATTGCAGTGATCAGTACAGTATGAGGGCTTTCAGCAGTGTAACCAGAAGGGTTGCATTGAGAGTAAAGAAAGAAAAGTACAGTATGAGGACTTTCAGCAGTGTAACCAGAAGGGTTGCATTGAGAGTAAAAAAGAAAAAAAAAACTTACAGTGAGCAATAGAGTGTAAGCGAACAGCTATGCAGACCATAGGGCAGCTATACAGAGCTTGAGTTATTCTATCAGGAACAGCTAAAAAAAAACAGTCGACATGCAGTCATAAAATTTGAGTTTTCACCTAGAAATGATATAATGCAGAAATAGTTGATAGTGTCCCTTTAAAAACGGCTGAAAAAACCAGCGCGAGCAGCAGGAGGGCTTGTCCCCCTGCTGTAGTGTCTATGGTCCAGCTTATCCAAGGAGGTAAAAAGGCACCAATTCAAACAAAGGGCAGCAGGAAAACGCTGCCGTCCCAGCAAAATGGTAGGGTCTTTTACCTTTCCCGGTTTCAGGGTCCAAGGGTCCAGGAAGAGATGCAGCCGGGGGGGGGTTGAGGGAGGGCAGTGGAGTGCCCTCGTGACCAGCGATCCATTCCCACACGGGTGTCCAACTTTCCTGGTTTCAGGGTCCAAGGGTCCGGGAAGAGATGCAGCTGGGGGAGGGGTTGAGGGAGGGCAGTGGAGCGCCCTCGCGACCAGCGATCCGTTCCCAAGCAGGTGTCCAACTGTAGCGGACTTGTAAATGACAAAACAAAAAAAAAATAACAGATTCATAGAATCAAATCCAGAGCTATAACTCACTAACTCAGGTCAGGGTGTTGTTAGGTTCACACCCTTATCCACTCTGCCTGACTTCCCTAGACCAACACATTATATAGTATATTCAATCACATGACACAATAACTCCGCCTCCAACAATACCCTTTGAACTAAACAATTTAAAGAAAGCGTTAATTTTATTTATTCACACAGAATAATATGTTTAAAGTTTGATGTAGACCTATATTTTACAAATTATTCAAAAAGTCTTTACAGATCTTGTTTAAATTTACAGTAATCTTAGGGGGGAGAACCACCTTTCCTGCTATCAGTATAAAAAAGGGAGGTTTTGGCCGGCCAGCCCATATAGAAAGCCAGACTAGGAAGAGGAGGAGGAGTCCCAATACTGCAAAGCTTTGAACCCAAAAGTACAAACAGTCTCCGATTTAGGAAAGTTCCCAGAAGAGCCTGTTTAAATATTTTAGCTTCCCAAGAAGTATAGAAGGGTATGTAGGACTGTATTTACTTTAAACATCCTCCTGCTAAAGCAAAGTCCAGGGCTAAATACCCTCATGGCAGTGAGCAAGTTTGAGAAAAAAAAAAAGACTCATTACAACTGCACATTCACACTGTCACGAAATAGTTCAGTAACAAGTTTCAACACTTTTATACAACAAAAAAAAATGTTTTATAGCAGGTTCAGCAATATTACCAAACAAAATATTGAATACAAGGTTCAACAATATTACAGGGACCAAGGATACAAGTCCCATATTTCTCTTACTGCAAAATGGCTTTGTTTAAGACTTTTCCCCAACCAACCGGGAATTACCAGGGGTATCCTGCTAAGCAAAAACAAATCTGTACACTCTCTTGTAAAAAAGGGTAAAAGAAAGAATAAAACACTACCAGATTACAAACGCCCTTCGCTACCTTGCGTTTGAACATTCCTCCGTGATAGTGCGAGCGTTCGAGCGGTAAACCTTTACCGTAGCTCCGCACTGTCCCTAACTCTAATACCATCATATTTTTCAAGCCCAAACAGATAGTCTAATAGAGGAGAAGATAAGAATCAAAGCTGAGATTCTCGCAGCACTGAAAATAAATGTATCCCCCTTCTGAGATGCAACAGCAACCAACAGAAGGGAAGATAAAACCCAAGGCTAGTCCGCAATATCGCGTTCATTTAATACTATTGAACAAATCTATTGTTCACGAGGCGAAACATTAAACCAATTTCTATCACATCCGGGGGACAGAATTCATGGTTCAATTAATGCCAATAATGTAACGATAACTTTTATTACAGGCGTCTGGAGTATACGGGGGGGGGGGCGTAACAAAACAACAGACAAGACAGGGATATATTTTATTTGGATTGCTTTATACAAAATGGGTGGCCAGCCCAACAAACAAGACATAAATATGAGACACTGATGACAACAATAGGACAAGGGAGATTTGTATATTTCAGACTATCCTCCAGTAAAAGTGGTACCTTACATGGTATCATAAAATAAAAAAAAAAAAGGGGGGGGCTCTCCATCACAGAACCCTACAGATATTAATGGGGGCTTTTACACATTATATATCTACACTAACATTATCATGCATTAAATACTGGGTGACAGTCTAGTGCCTTTGCTGAGATGTGTACCCATCAGGAGCCAAGACAATGAGATAGTGACCATGACCTACGATAAACCCCATTATCAACCAGTCAGTAAACATCAGATCAATACAGTCAATATTGAAATAAAGAATGATCAAAATTAACCTGTGCCATTTTGATTTGGAAAGGTGATTGTGAAATTGTATTTTCGTCCCCAAGAGAGTGCTTTAAAATTTAAAAAAGGATGGTGATCGTTCGATATTATGGGGACCCTGCCTTGTACAGAAGCCATTACAAAGCACAGGCAGGATATGGCCTTCCTGACTTTCATGGACTTCCTGCTATGTATGGTTCTGGTATAGGAGGGATATTTCATAGTCTGTTTAGAAAAGCAGTTCTATTTTTAAGAAGGGGGTTTGAAATTTCAAAACCACATCTACAAACAGCTGCTAAAAATGTTGCAAAAGATTCTGTGGAGCATGTGACTAGTGCTGTCACTCAAAAGATGTCAGGGGGTGATAAGCCTATGCAGAGTGGTTCAGGGCTGATTGTATTCAAGAGAGGTAGAAAGAGAAAGTGCAGAATACTCCCTTCACTTATCTTCGGAGCTCCCGGCTACTTTAAAAGAGGTGTTTCAAAATGCAAAACTTCACATAAAAGAAAGCATTCAAAGGCCAAAGGACCTTCAAGAGGGTGTAAAAACCAAAACATGGCTTTTGTGCACTGTGGTGTTGAAGAATGCACAAAATCAGAACTGGACTTGTTTGCCATTGCTCCCACACAGACAAGCATTGAAAAAAGCATTTATGTAGAGATACCCCGCTGGCTGCCTTTCAGAAAACTCACTGATTGAATTTTATATAGCAGGGAATGGTGAAGACGATTTGATTAGAAAAAACATGCTTCTTTACCTGGTTTGCAAAATCACTGAAGTGGATGGTGATGATATACCTGCAGTGGCCAAAGTGGGCCTTATAAACTACCCAGTGGCCACCATTTTCAGTCAGCTGGATGTGACTGTCGGTGATCGGCTCATCAGTCAATCAATCAATCAATCAATCAAGTCTTTATTTAACCAGGCATTCATCGTTGAGCAGAAGCTCATTTGCAAGATGGACCTGGGTGGAGCATGAACAATTGTATATACAGGTCAACACAGGTATTTACAAGGCAATACAGATAATACTCTTTACAGAGAGGAAGAAAAAAAAGTTCATATGTACATAGAATTATACAGATATTGTACAGATTACACGGTATTTACATACATAGAAGTGTCTATAGGAAGATAAAGCAGGTTATCTAAGGTTGCAGGAGGAAGTAACGGAAGAAAAAAATAAAAATAAAAATATACACCAGGTAGAGGTGATGGTAGGGGGGAAGAGAGGGAAGGAAGTAGGGGGAGAAAGGCTAGGAGGGCACGGTGCACAGAAAGGAGTTGGTAAAGCTGGATGTAGAGAAGTCAGAGCAATAACTGTTACCCCTATAGGGAAGTCATAGAATCTTTGCTGAAATTCAGTGAAAAGACCCTTTCTACCCAATTCACTGCAGGGTTATTTTACAAAGACAGTCCAGGGAAACATGAACTCACAGATAGAGTCAGTGACAATGTAGGTTTTAATAAAATAAGCTACTTCACACATCTCAGTAGAGGGGTAGAGCTGCTGGGACACTTGCACATAGACTTGTTTTTTTCAGGAGAAACTGATGCTGAATGGTATGGATATTAAAATTAAACTGACACATAACAGGGACAGCTTTTGCCTTATGAGTGGAGATGCTGAGCCTTATAAGCTAAAAATCTCTGTTTGTCAAAAGGGTTAAAGTGACCCCCGGTGTTCGTCTGGGATACTTAGAAGCCCTGCTGACCTCCAACGCTACATACCCTGTAGACAGAGGGGGAATGAAAATGTTCAGCCTCCCTGCAGGCAGCAGGGTCTGCAACCAAGATAATTTGTGTTTGGGACAGTTATGGGATTTGTTGACAATGATGTTTTTAGCAGTTCCTACACTAAAAACCCCTTTAACTTTAAACATTATAACATTAATTTTGTGGCTCTGTATCGGGACAGTGAACAAATCCCCACTAAACCTCTGCAGCCTGATTTAAGAAATAGGAATGCTATGAGAAAATATTTTAATCTAGTAGAAGCGGTGGTGAAAAATATGAAAGATCGGACTTTAGTTGTCAACCATCAGAAATTTACCCAAGGGTACACACTGTTTGTCTTTGATCTCACTCCGGACCAAGAAAGTGATGATCATTACTCTTTAATTAAAACTGGGAACCTCAGAGCAGAGATCAGATTTGCAGAAGCTCTTCCACAAACAGTTAATCTCATTGTCTATGCTGTGTTTGATTTTGTCATTGAAATAATCCAGAGAAGAAATGTCATTTTTGATTATATGTGATAAACCATAAAACAATTAACACAAAGCAGCTGGAAAAAATTGTAACCAATGGCTTCTACATCTGTGACTGCTTTCTGGGTGTGTTTCCCTGTGATCTGCTACCCAAGGAGAGACTGAGAAACCTTCCCACAGCACTAGTCATTAATACTGACCCCCCATGACCTCCCTGGACAGCACTGGTTAGCTGTATACATTTCAGAAAATGGGACTGGGGAGTTCTTCCACAGCTATGGTTTTCATCCTGACAATCATGCACAAATGATTGGGGGCTTTTTAAACAGAAATACAAAGAACATTTTGTACCAAAACACACAGTTGCAAGATACCTTCTCTACCACCCGCAGATTTCACTGCACTTTTTCTTACATCACAGATGCAAAGGACTTTCTTATGATCAAATTCTAAAAATGTACTCTAATGATTTGCTGAAAAATTATGCCATGGTAACTAGTTTTGTACATCGCCCTTTCAGACATCTAAACATGTCAGGGTACGTATCAGTGAGGTGGCAACATGTTCAGACTTGTTTGTCTGTAATGAATTTAAAATATGCAACCACTTGTAATTTTTTTCAAAACCAATCACTTATAAAATCATATATAAACACTCATAATTGTGTATCTCTGTCAGTCTTTTGGGGTACCTGTGTTTAAACTTGGGGGGGACCTGTGTTTAAAATTTTCAGATATGTAATGACTTCAATAATGACAAAAATATATAAAATATAAAGGTATTTATTGTACAAAACATGTCAATAAAATACGACATACATCAGTGGTAACATCATGGATAAGATATAATAAACAGAAGCATCTCCTGCTAAAAAATGCACACTATATACGACATAGCACTGAGGTAGAATTATGATAAGCACCTATTTTAAAAAGCATGTCAACATATTTAAATATGAGGTAGGCTAACGTGCATCAATATAAACAATTTTTTTAAAAAACAGGATTACATATTTAATATGAGCTAAATGGTTAACATAGACTGTGCACAGCAGTCATTGAAGTAGGATTAGATATTCAATATGAGGTAAATGGTTAACATAGGCTGTACTCAGCAGTCACTGAGGTATATAACATTCATACATAGATGCGGCATTTAAGTTTTACATAGTGAGCCACGTAGGTTTTTTAAAAGACTTTCGTCATTTGGGTGTCACTGACCATTAGTTAACTTGAGATGGCTGTGGGTGTTTTGCATCAGTTGTTTTAAGACTTTCCACATAGCTCCTATTTGCTGAATAAGCAAACACAGAAGTGGGTATGTTAGACTCAGCCATTGCTTTGACAAAAACATCCCAGCCCTTTGGCTTTCTGTGATCAAGGATTGTGTGAGTGGCTATAGTCACTCTTACCAAATTGACCATGTGAGACCCAGAAACAACAGCACCTTTATACATTAATTCCTCCTTATCACTCCAAAAAACAATATGCTTGTTCTTTGCCATATGCTTTAATAGAAGTTCATCGTTGGTTTTAGAACGATGAGAAACGCAACTTAAAATGTCTTTTTCCATAGCACTCAGGGCAGATGCTGTCTCAGCAGCTGCAGCAAGGGGGGTCAGAAACTGATTCACTCTCAGGCTTGAGTAAAGTCAAACTGGTTTTAACTTGTTCTCCTTGTCTTACCAAAGTCAGATAGCACTGTAGCACAGCAGAGTTCATTGTGGCTTTGTCATAGTCTGATAAATCAATCCAGGACAGTATAGCTCTCATGTCAGTGTCCAAACTGTTAGCTGCAACTTTTCTCGTATCCTGATCAGGGTAATTAGTTTTAATGTGGTCCATCAGTTGCTGAGGCACCAAATACATTTTCTAAGTAAAATACACTATCTGTTAGCCAGCAGTCCAGTGATCAAAGGAATGGCAATTGCTAACAGTGTCCCTATAGATCCACCTGTCTGGTTAACTATTTTCTTTTTCACTTTTAAAGGTTATTTGTTTATCGCTTAAAGTGTTAATGACTCTCCATTTTTTTTTCAGAAAACCTAACTGCTTTGCTGACAGTGGAATATTTTCTTTGAGAGTGTTTAAGGCTATCTCAGCTATAGCTGATCTCAGATCATCAGAGGCTGAACATAAAATAGCTTTCCTAAAACTGGGCGGTCCTTCAGGACTGACAGATTTCTCTGCAGTCTTTTAGACATAATGACAATACAGTATCATATATTTTTAGAAGAAGAATGTGTTTTTTTCAAGACATATGCCACAGGCCAGTAAGGGGGAAACAACCCACTATGCAGTCTATACTCATCTGGTGTATTGGATCTTAAATCGACCAGTTAATAACCGTGAGGCTTTCTTGTGGCATCTTCGAAAGCTTCTAAGAAAAATTTTGCCTGACCAGGATACATCTGCCTAGCCAGAGTTATGATCTGCAGCTTGCCTCTGGGATTTTTAAACAAAATCATGTTTTCTCCATTTAGTGTGATGGTCCTGTTTTTTTTTATCTTGACAGAACACATTCTGGACAATTAAAAATATTGTCAACTGTTTATAAAGGCTGTACTTGGTAAACCAATACTCAACTTCACTATTTTGACAGGCAGAGTCCATTATATCATCTATAACAACAAAATTTACCTTCCAAAGGGGTAAGAGATCATTGTCAGCTAGTGACATCAGTAGCCCCTCCACAGATTTAATCTGTGGGAACTTTAACAACAATTCATTATACAAAGGTAGACAACAGCTGTAGAACCAGACAATATTTTCAGGCTTGTGTGATAAAGTGGCATCAGCATTTTCCAACAACTGTTTTATAAAGAAGCTCTTCCCACTATTAGAGGGGGCCAGCCAACAGACAAGTAAAGGGATGCTGCTACCTGATATCCATTTTTCACAATCAGTATCCGTAAGGAAGTGTTTTAAAATTGGCTTGTAGAACTCGCTTATCATAAACTACTCTCTGGGTCTTGGACAGTGTTTTTGTTTCAAGGAACCCCTGCTTTTTATTCCTAACAATGCTGGGTTGACTCACAGTAATTTCTGTAGAGATCTGTGACCCCTTATAATCAAAGACCAGGTCCTTCAGACTTTCAAAATGAATATGTTTACTGCTAGCTGCATTAAGGGTAAAAACTTTAACTTTAAGAACAACCTCTCCTCTGGACAGCTGGAAGATGTAGGTTTTTGCACCTGCAGAAACAAACTCTGTAATGTGTTCATCTACAGGAAGCTCACTGGTTAGCTCTCCTTAATAATCGCACAGAGGTGGAGTCCAGTCACCTGGTCTGGACACAAAAATGACAGAGTCAGTGTCATGGTAAAGGCACCTGTCCTGTAACTTATCTAGCAGGTTGTAGAGTTCCACTCTGGCATATGCTGTTGTAAAACTAGTTACAAATATGTTGATATTATTAGAATTTGGGTAGTGGTCTTTGTTGTATTTCCAGCTTAAACAAGCTGTTTCATCATCAATGAAACAGCATGAGACAATATCATAGTAAGTGGCAAACACTTACTGAAGCAGCTTGTCAAGGTCTGTTACTAAGCTTGCGGTCAGCAAATTAGCTCTCTGTCCAAATTTGCCCCAAAGAGAATTTAAAAACAGTTTAGATATCTGTCTCCTTGCAGTATTAACAGCTATGGCCGCAGGGTTCAAATGTACATTTTCTCTTTCAGAATACTGTTGTATGTACCTAACTTTATCTGCTTCATTTTTTATCCATGAAGGGAAAACAGACACCTTGTGCTTGCTTTTTAGGTGCAGCTTGATGTAGTCTGCAAAAAGCACTGTGTATGACTCTAAAATGCCAAACTTCATAAATGTTAATGATTTTGAAGCCTTTTTCCAGTGCCAGGTTTAGTTCTACAGTACAGTAGGTATCTGTCAGTGCCCTTTGTTCATCATTGTGTGTGCACGATGTTGTTTGAAGTCTGTCTTCAGCGCATGCACGACATAATGTGAACACAATTTTTTTCCAATTCTGGATGGCAGTACTGAAAAAAAAGGCCTCTGGGGGTAAGACTTTTACTTTTGCTAAACCAAAGTACTGAGTGAGGTCATCAAAATTTTCATAAATGATGTCAGGATGACTGACTGGATACTTTTTGGTTTTGTTAACAAAAGGGTAGAGCCTGGTAAAATCGTAATAGTGTATTTTCTCATCAAGCTGCATCTTATAGTACAGACAAATGGCATTTGTTCTCCCCCCAAACAGTGACTGCCTAGGTTTGACTGGCTGTGGTAGCTGCCTGTCTCTCAAGAAATTATTCAAACCCTGATCTGTAGCCAGCATTGCTTTCCATTCATGTTCCCACAATACTCCAATGGCAAAACCCTTACTTTTTAGAAAATGAAATTTGTGCATGGTCCTATTGAATAACTGTCCAAAACTAGTCCCTGTCATGTGTTTCCTATCTCTCTCACAGTAACAGATGTTGCAGACATGAAAAAACAACCATTAAATTCAAATGCTGCGGGCATGCCATTTATTATGGCATAACCATCCAAAAAGTAAGGCCCTACCTTAAATTCACCACTCTTAGAGCATGCAGAATAGAAATGTTTTCTTTCTCAGATATGTACATAAGCCACTGAATAGCCTGGTGTGGAGTATCTCTTTAATTGTCTGTGGTAGCATCTGGGGGGAGAACAGTGATAGTGCATTCTTTCAAAATTAAAAATCTATACATGACCATACAGACTGAGGCTATCATGACATACTGGAAGGGATTTAAGGATACTGTTTCATACTCTACTGTATCACCATCTGACTGTTTTAAAACACTTTTGGCTGTCATGTTCATCACTTCTTTCCTAAATCTGTCATAGGCTTTTCAAAGAATTTCAACATCTAACTAACAATAGTAGTGAAGCTCTCTTTTCTCTATGTCGGTTAGTTTGGTACCATTGCATGAAGTATTGCTTTTCTGCAGGCAGCATATATTCAGAACCATAAAACTGAGCTTCGGACAGGGGAGCTACCTAATTTTCATTGGCCTTGATGTTAAAAAAATTGGGAAAGTAACCTTTAACAATCTCATTCTCAAATCCAAGGGCTGAAGGGATTTTTGCTAGATTTTTGCTAGTTTAAAAGGAAGAAAACAATGACTGTCGATAATTCTGATGTGCAGGGATGGCACTGCTACACAAAGTAATTTTCCTCCTTTGCTGAACAATTTAATATCAATTCTTTCCTTGACTAGCTGACTAACGATAAAATAACTGTCATAGCCTTTCATAGCCTTTGGCATTGTGTGCTATAAATGTGTAGTGTCTAAATGGGGTGTCAATAACATGTCTGACAAAATCTTTTATACAATCTTCCCCTTCAAATTCCCAGGACCTCTTCCCATCTAATTGCTAAGCATACACAAAATTTGGTATGTGAGTCCCCCTCTCTTGTCTGGCCTCAAAATCAAACACTATATATTTCTCAGATATTTTTACATCTGTGAGTTGTGACATGTAACACAGATGCTTGTCTGCAGTCATGAAAGACATCTGTCACACTGAATCAACTTACATGTATGAGAACCCTTGTAAAAGACAAAACATTCTTCACATAATTTCATGGATTTACAAGGCACCATACCCACATCAGCTCTCGCTAAATGCCTTTCTAGGCATGCTAAAGACCTACAAATCTTTTTACAGTAGGGGCAGGATGCAGTGTCAGTTTCCTGTTCAATACAGTTTGGTTCAAAGCAAACTTTGCACTGTAGTGCACAGACATGATATTGCTTGTGGCTATATGCTATGTGACAATATTCACAGAGGTATCTGGCTCCTATAAATTTCTTTACATCTTTTATACCATAATAATGATTGTCATGCAGTAATACAAACAGTGTTTTAGGAAGTCTTTCTGGACCCGTTGAAAATGTTTGCCAGTTTCCTTCATTATGATATAAAATCTTAATTTTGACTCCTAAAAATGTTCAAACTGGGACACATCACTAAAAGTGACAGGGGTTTGGTCTGACAAACCTAGCTCAGAGTGCAATATTTTAGCCTTATTCAGCAACTGACTGTCACTCATGTGTGGATTTAGTAGTGTGAGAATAGAGCCACCAAAACAAAAACTATTATCTCTGTTATTTAAATCAATCAAGTATTGTCTCTTTTTTTGTAAAATCCTGCTATACAAAATAGAGCTCAGTGTCTGTCTACCCCCCCCCCCGGTGATTCCTGATAGTGGTTACTATGAGATGTACAGTGTCATCAGCAATTACGTCTGCATTACTCTGTAACATATCAGCTGTCTGATCTAAGAAGGTGGCTGCATTTAACTCATTAGGTCATGTTTTCTTGAGAACAAGGGGTGATTTAAAGAGTCAGCATTCAAGCATAACTGTTTAAAGTCTCAATGATTTGCTTGTCTCATCACCCTGTCTGGCAATTCTTGAATAGCCTGATGCATTGCAGCAATGGCCTCTGTAAAAGACTTTATTTTATCTAGGTTCACAAAGTGGTATCGATCATGAAATTCAATAGCCCTGAACTTTTTTCAAATTTGTTCATACTGCACGCTTTCTAAAAAAAACTGTAGGGGGGTCCCTGTTTTCCAGCTCATCATACTACATATGTACAGCAAGCTGGTTTTCTAATTCATCAACCAACTTGATGAACATCAGCAACATGCTATAATACCCTATGATGTAATATTTTTCTGGCGCATTTTACTTTTCTTTTCAAATTTTCTCTGATTGTTTTATTTTTTACCCATATTTTTCTTTTTTGACCCCATTTATTATTTTTTTTCATTTTGTTAGTGCTGCCCCCTTTTCACTCAGCATGTGAGATCTTCTGTCTCTTCACTTTATTCTTTTTTTCTTTTGGCCAGCTTTTCCTCTAATGTCCTGACCCTTTTAAACATTTGGGCCACAGTCTGTTTCAGCTCTGAGCATGAGTACTTGGCTGCACATAATATAGAAAATATATTACTTAGCAAAGTACCTTTACAAAACTCAGATTTAAAAATCTGATTATCATATTCCTGACTAGATAATCTGCTCTCAATTACCATTCCATTAAACAAGGCATCAACAGTAGCAAGTAAACAGCTCTTTGCTAGATTTACTGCTTCAAGGTCTTTTTCTTAAAACCTTGGATGTGATGACTCTTTGTCAGAAACCCTTGCACTGCTGCTTGTGGACGACTGTACCTCATCACTGAAATTAACACAAGGTCTATTTTGCTAATGACTCACAGCAGCAGAAACTTGTAAGCATTTCTGGGTCACTTCACAAGGTCTTTTTCCCCATCTCTCTCCTGAAGAACCTGCAGGATTTCTCTCAGCTGTTGACAAAAACAGAAAATGCCACCTGTCACTAATTTTGTATTTTCAGCATTATACTGTAGGACACATTTCAGATCTAAAACCTGCAGCCTTTTTCTTAGCCCCCCCCATCTCCCTCTAAAAATATAAAACATTGCAAAACACAACAAACAATCTTTTCTTCAACTTTGTTAGGAAAGCCCTATACATAACAAAACAAATTATCTTACTTGTATGTTTTTAACCATTATATGGGTAAATATTAAGCTCTAAAAATCTGCAAAAAAAGCAATACCAAAACAAAGACAAACAGGAAAACAAGCATTTTAACAAGCATCTAAACTACTATTCTTGGTTAAAAATAAAAATACACACCTTCTGTAGTGATCATAGAGTCAGTGATAGACTCTACACTGTTGATCTTTGTGAACACTTGGAAAAAGTCTTCAAAGTGAGTTTCACTCATGTCACTCCAGGAATCCATTCTTTTTGACTGTTTGATGCTTTTTTTTAAATTCTACAGCTGAAGATGTATTTTTGGAAGTCTAGCTCTAGTCTTTTTTCCTTAGCACAGTATGTTCAGATCCTTATATAAAATGTGTGTATCCATCCCCCAAGTATGTGGCTAATACTGAAAAAATGTCTGAACATCTGGCACTGTCAATCCAACCCCCCTCCCCACCCATCTCCATGGGAAAAATATATATAAGGCCTACACAATTTCTTACAGGCTTTGTTTTAACTTCCTGTGACAGCTGGAAGGTCTCTAATGCCTTTCCATTCTGCTAAAACTTTAGTCACAGTCTAATTAAAAGGTATGCAGACTGCTTTTTTAAACCCAAATAATCATATAGCTTAGTTACATTTTAAAATGTATAATAAAAATCTTGTCTTTTTCTAAAAGCTGCATCCTTTAAATTAGTAATTCAGTGTAACAGTTTACATCCCGCTAATCAAAAGATAAAAGCCATTTTGTTAAAAAGTATATAATGAGAATCACCTGTTTTTTTGTTTCCTCTTTTACACAGCAGGGGCCTAAAAAGGGCTAATAATTCTTTGTGTAAATGAAAAACAGATGTTTTTTCTCAGTCTTAAAACACAAAGAAACACAGTTTATAATAAGGGCAGTTGTGTGTCAGCTTAGTTATAATGTTTTTAAAAGTCAGAATGGAAATCATGTATTTTTCTAAAACAGCTGCATCCTTTAAATCAGTAATTCAGTATAACATAGCTTACACCCTCCCTTCAAAAGATAACTGTTATTTTGTTAAAACATAGATACATACATAGATACATACATAGATACATAGATACATAGAGACAGATACATGACAGATACATAGATACATAGATACATAGATACATAGATACATAGAGACAGATACATAGACATAGATACATAGAAAACATTTGATTTTTCTCTTTACACAGCAGGGTGCCTAGAAAGAACTAATGATTCTCTGTGTAAATAAAAACAGATGTTTTTTTCTCAGTTTTAAAATACACGTAAAAGTCTTCCTTTTTTCTGATTCAAGTGTATTTTATTCTGTATTTCATGATGGGTTATAAATCATTAATTTCTGATTCAAATGTATTTTATTCTGTAATTCATGAAGGGGTATAAAAGATTAGTTTGTGATTGCTAGCATTTGCCTTGCTATCTAGAGAAACTGTTGAACCAGCTTATTTATATGCAGGTCCCCATACACACACACACACACACACACACACACACACACACACACACACACACACACAAGAGTCTTAGCCTTTCTCACTCTCAATTTAAAACATGCAATTTTATTTTTTAAAACAAAAGCTTATATCTACATTTTTATAGATCCCTATAAATACAGAAATATTGAGACACACACACACACACACACACATAGCCAGCATTTTGCAATGCTATCCAGAGAAAACTGTTGAACAGCATATTTACATGGAGGTCCCTGTTTTAGCTTATGAATGGTACATGTATTTACATAAACATAGAGGAAACATTTTGGTACAAGCTTTATACAGTCCTACAGATGCATATTAAAATATTTTATACCTTGTTTGTTATAAAACAGAAAAGGGGTGCTTACACAGGCAGATGGATTTCCCTCTGTGGGGATCTCCAAACAGATCTCCAAAATCTCTGCATGATGAGGCTGCCTCCTAGATACAGCATTCCAAAACTATCCTTATGAAAAAAAACACACACATGCCACTGCAATTATACCACAAGCTGACAGAGGGCACATAACACTACATAAACTCTAACTTATTTTTTGGGGTGGGGTGGGAGCATGGTGAAGAGGGACAGGGGTTCAAGCCAGGATGGTGGGGTGCAGGAGAAAGAAGGGGGACAGGAGTTCAAGCTAGGATGGTAGGACTCGGGTTCGAGCCAGAATGGCATGGCAGGGGTTTGAGGGGTAGATGACAAGGAGGGGCATAGAACGCTTACAAAATGGTGGTGTTATGTCACTTCCGGGGTTTCAGTGCAGGTCATTTCCTGCGCAAGTGGGCAGGACATGGGTTTAAGCACTTGTCATTTTCTGCACAAGGAGTGGGAAACAGGTTCAAGTGCATGTCATTTACTGCACAAGGAGCAAGACATGTGTTCGAGGGTATGTCATTTCCGGCTGAAGTGGGAGGGGCCAATGCATTTAGGGAGGGACTTCTGGTTAAACAAGGGACAATTCTGATTGGTCCATTTTAGGCCACGCCCACCTGTCAAATGATGTGGCACACGCTGATTGGCTGAAATTTAACATTTGATGACATATATGAACTCATACTACTACTAGGATCTGTAGCTTATTCAATAGATAAGGAAATGAGCAGACTTGGTGGGTCAAGCAGTCCTTATCTACCATCAAAGTCTATGTTTCTATGTTTCTATTAGCATAAGATGGTGGAGCATCAGTAACCAATCAAAATATAGGGATTAAAATATCCTTATAATAATGAGTGGTATTTATCTCAGTTGAGTTACTGGATAATAGTAGGTGTCTCTAAAAAACGTGCCATACCAGATAACAATGGTGCAAGTGCTCATAACAATGCAAAATTTAAAAACAGAAATATCACATCTTCTGCTGACTACCTGGAACAGAACATCCATGTATCTTGTCCTCTAAAAATATGTTGCATTAAAGACATAATATAATAGTGTTAGACACAGGTAATGTGCATACATTTCATGATAATGCATATGTATTTTTGTATATGGAGAAAATAGTCAACATAACTGTGCCATGCATACCACTAATATCAAGTGCAAATCAGCACTGTTCACTAAATAATGGTATTTTGGAATGATCGCAAAATGACATCATGTTTGCAAAATGTGTACCAATATTGCTGGTAACAGAGACTTTTGCAGGTGCATTCATGACAGCATCTGCAATGTGCCCCACACCCCCTTGTGATCACAAAGGGACACATCAAAACTGTTTGAGTTATGCTTATGTGTAGCAGACTGCTGACCATGAGGTGGAGGGTGCTGAAGGGGACATCATCACCATGCTGCCTTGGTCTATGTACATTGTCACTACTTTTTTTCCATTCCCTATGCTGCCTATCCCCATGGCATTCCTCCACCCCATGGCCAAGTGAACTCCAGCAGTTCCAGCAGCAACCTGTGCAAGTATATAGTGTGTGTCTTGGTTAGTCTCACACAGGCCTGCCTGCCACAATTAGTGCCCTGCACAGATGATCTTCATCCCTCTGTTGATTTGCTCCTGGTTACTGCCTGCTTTTTGTGGACATGCAAACAGCTTGCAGAGGCTACATACCTTGAATATGTGACTGCACCTGTTTCACATGGTCATGGAACTCCTTTGCATGCTGATTGTGTGCAATTACTTTGCGCATTTATCGATGAACTTGTACTCACTTCACCACCAGATCTAAATGGGACAGCAATTGTTAAATGAGGGCAAATGATTTTTTGCACTCCCTGCCTGCATTTCTGCCTGTATACATATTTAAATGTACCACCCAATATCTAGAAAATCAGGAAAAATAAAAACATTTGAGAAACACAGTATCACACTCTAATTACATTAAGCTATAGTCTATCTATCTAGTGGGAGCAGTGTCAGTGGCAGGAACACAGGAGCAAGGGTATTGCAAGGAGCCCTCCCTTCCCAGATCAGGACAGCTGCAAGCAGAGAAGCAGCAGAGGGCCACAGGAGCAGTGTCAGCAGTGGAAACATGGCAGCAAGGTAATGCCTTACTCAGCTACCGACAGACTGCTGCACTGTGTTAGCCCATCAACATTTCATGTCAGCTGCCCCACCCAGGCTCATCCAGTAATTTATAGGCACAGTGGATTATGTGACTTGGTCACATGACCAACTAGTCACATTTCTAAGTCCCTACTTTTCAATTTGCAGGTAGTAGTAGGTCACTAGGTGGTGCTGGCACACCAAGTACTGCACTGGATTCACACACTGATATTGGCTAATGCTAACATAGGTGGTTTCTAGGTCAATAGAATAGTGGGATCCTAACACAGTATTATAGGAAATTCAGGAGTTGTTCCACCAGGATTTGAAGCTGGGACCTTCTGCACCAGGGGCTGAGACACTAACCATTTCCCTAAATCAACAGTACTGCTTTTCTCAGATGCACTGGATCTGGTAAACTATTAGTATGGCATTGATGGTACTGTAGAAAGTTCCCCTAGGGTAGCCAGAACATGTACAGGGATTTAAGGGTCCAATAAAATTGCATCAGAGAATGGGGCATTTGTGGTGTCAGTGGGGTATGGAATGGTTGTTGGCCACCCAAACAACAATCAGTACAGCAGGCATATTTGGCAGGGTAGTGGGGTGTACTGGGTGTGGGTTGGCCATGGTACTCCACATGGCCCGGAGGTTTGGGGGTTGAATTCTGTGCAGGAATCTGGCACAGCTTAGGGAGGAAGTCAGAAGCATGCATTGGGAAATTGGAGCTCAGCAAGGGAGCAGAGGCATGAGAAGTTACTGGAAGATTATCAAGAGGGGCTTGGTGGACAGGAAGTAAGAGGGGGTAATACAAGATGGGGTTTGTGGGAGCAAAGGAACAAAAAGAAACAAAGAAAGAGGGAAAGGGAGTCCAAACCTAGTGGGATATGGGAAAAAAAGAGGGAATGAGCTAGGAAGGTGATAGGGAGATGGCATGGGAAGGGAAGGTAGAAAACATGAAGATGTTTCAGGAGGAAGAGGGCTGGAAGTTAGAGGGGGCAGGGTGAGAAGAAACCAGTATGCAGCCCAGCTGGAGGAGGGTACCACTGTGGAGGAAGGGCAGATGGGGGCAATGTGCTCAGTAATAGGTACTGTATGCCAAGCTATAGAAGCAGGACAAGAATGAAAGAGATGGGGTGAGGGAAAAGGGTGATCAGGGTAGGGTAGCAGGGATGCCCTTAGGAGAGATTCTGCCCAGGAAAAGGAAGGGGAGTTGCTGGTTGGAAACACGGGTGATAGCAAAGGGGGGAAGCCACCTGGGGAGGCGTCGACCATGAAGGAGCTCTGGATAAGGAAGGGGAATTGCTGGAAGATTGCAAGGGAAAGGAGTTCTGTATGGAGGCTATGATAGCCTGTAAAGTGTTCTAGCATCCAGAGGCAGTTTGGGAGAATCCAAAGTCACAGGGGGGATGGTTGCCTGGAGGAAAGGACACCTGGAAATGGAAGAGGCAAAGGAGGTCAGAATGGCACCTTTGAGGTGGGTATAAGGATAAGGGATAAAGAGGTAGGGCAAGGGCAGAACTGTATGGAAAATGGGGCTAATGTGACTGCCTGTGATAGTAGGCCAAGGATCTCAGAAGAGAAGGAATGGAGTGGAGTGAGGAGGAATGGAGACACCCAACCCCTAGGCAGGACAGGAAAAATCAGAGACAGGTAAGGGCACTTGCAGAAGGACAGCAGAAGGGGGAACAGCCAGGTCTGTTAACCACAGAGTGTGGGAATGGGCAGGAGGAGGAGAGGACTAGACCAGGGGGCTGTAGGACACAGAGATGGGCTCTGGATCTAGCCCCAGTAGTGGACAGTTGCATGGGGCAAGGAAGAAGGAGGTCAAGCAAGAGTACGAAGTTTCAGGGGTAAGGAAATTAGAGGCTGGGGGGAGGCCGGCGGGTGGTGGGTTAGCCAGCAGATTGTGGGGTGAGGCCCATAATAGTGGAGGACAAAGTTTAGATTGTTGGGGATTCCATGGTAAGGGGTATTGGTTGGGGGGAGAAGGGGGGCAAAATCAGGGTCAGTTGTCTGGCAAGCATGACAGCAGTGGCAGTGATCCTTCATATCCCCTTCTGGGGAGATTGTAGGATGAAAGAACACACCTGATATCCCACTTGGGAACAAATGACCTTGCAGGGCATAGTCTGATGGAGGTGCAAGCTAGGTTTGAGGCTCTGGCAAGGTTCTGTCAGAATCAGAGCTTTAGATCAATAGCATTCTCAGAAGTACTGCCTATCCCATGAGTGAGCTCAGAGAGGAAGTTGAGAATAACCAAGCTCAAAAGCTGGCTCTCCAGCTGGTGCATTAAGAAAGGCTATGGAAAGGTAGGAGACTGGGAAAATGCATGTCAGGATGAAAGCCTGTTCTCCCCAGATAGGTTACAATTAAATAGGCATGACAAAGAAGTATTGAGGTGGAAAATGGAAGAGTTCATTGAAAGATGCTATAATTTAAACTAGTTCCGGGGGAGGGGTGTTGCTTGAGAATCCCATAAATAGGATAAATGACATGGGGGTGATCTGCCCTCCCAAAAAACAAGGCACCCATTGGGGGCTACAGGTGATAGAGTTAGGACAGCAAGAAAGGGGGAGAAAGGAGTGGCGGGTTCTTGGAGGGTCATGTGCACTAATGCTAGGAGCCTGGGAAACAAGGTCCCAGAACTGGCAGAGGCAGAACTAGAATTGGTGGGGATCACAGTGTCATGGTGCTATGTAGGGCAGGATTGGAACATGAAAATTCCAGGATATATGCTATTTAGGAGGGATAGGGTTGGAAAGAGGGGGGAGTGGTGCTGTACATGAGGTTCAGGATTTTGGCAGTGGAGTTACAGGGAAATGGGGGGATAAAGAAGCTTTATGGGTCTCCTTGACCATGGGAAGGGGAGAGGTAGTCCTGGCAGGAGTAGTCTACAGGCTACTGAGACAGCAAGAAGAAGTAGACAAACAGATGATGGAGGAAATTCTGAAGATATCAGAAAAAGGGGAGATGTTGCTGATGGAGGACCTTAACATGCCATGCGTGGTTTGGAACACCTGGTCAGCAGCATCCACCAAAAGCAGGGAGAAACTGGTATCCCTTTAAGTTGGCCTCCTCAAACAGTTGGTCCAGGCACTGACTAAGGAAGGGGCAGTGTAAGATGTGGTACTAACCAATGGCGACAGGGTAGGGGGAATTAGTGGTGGGGGATAACCTTGGTGACAGTGATCATAACACTGTGTGGTTCATGGTCTGCGTAGCAAAAGCCCCAAACAGTGCCAAGGTGAAGGTTACCAATTTCAGGTATGTGGATTTCAAGAAGATGGGGGAAACATGTTAGAATGGCTTTGGAAGCAGTGCAGCAGGAATGGGTGGGGGTGTGGAACACATGGGATACCATAAAGAGGGTCATAGTGGAAGCATCAGGCTTCTATACAAAGAGGGTCAGCAAGAATAGGAAGAAAAGGAAAGCACTGTGGCACAGCAAGGAAGTGGAGGGTTGCATCAGGGCTAAGCAGTCTGCTTTCCTGAGGTTAAAAAAGACGCGGGGTGGGAGAATTGGGAGACATACCATGTTAGGCAGAAGGCAGTGGGCAGAGTGGTCAGGTGACCAAAGGTAAGGACAGAGGAGAACATCACCAAATAGATTAAAAAAGGGAACAAGACCTTCTTTAGCTACATAGGATAAAGAAGGAAAAAAGAGAAAGGGATTCTCAGCCTGAAAAAAGTGTCAGGGGAGAGGGTGGTGTGGGACCAGAAGAAGGTTACATTGTTAAATTAATACTTTCATTTGGTTTTCACAAAGGAGGCAAAATGGGAAGATGGCAGCTCAAGGGCAGCAGGGACTATAGGAAAGGGGGTGGACATGAGCCCATTTCAGGAAGGGGAGGTATTACAGGAGCTTGGGGTCTTGAAGGTTGATAAAGCCATGGGACATGATGGGATGCATCCAAGGATCTTGAGGGAACTGAGAGAGGTGTTGGCTGCTTCCCTTGTGAAATTGTTTAATAACTCCTTAAATCAGGGGAAGAGCCAAAGGATTGGAAGTGTGCAAATGTAATTCCCATACACAATGGTGGGGGGAGGGAGGAGGTGAGCAACTACAGGTCAGTGAGTTTGACTTCTGTGGTTGGGAAGGCCATGGAGAAGTTGCTCAGGAATAGAATTAAAAGTTACCTAGAGGCAGATGGTCTTCAGGACCCGGGCCAGCATTGGTTCACAGAGGGCAGATCTTGTCAAACAAACCCAACAGAGTTATTTGACTGGGTCACTAGGGCAGAGGATCAGGGGGGCTCAGTGGACGTGACCTACCCGGATTTTAAAAAAGTGTTCAACTCAGTGCTGCACAGGAGACTATTGTACAAAATGGCCTGTTTGGGACTAGGGGAGGTGGTAGTTAAGTGGGTTGGAAACTGGCTGGAGGGAGGAACACAGATGATGCTGGTAAATAGGGCAGTCTCAGGGGTGTCAAATGTCATCAGTGGGGTACCCCAGAGGTCGGTACTGGGACCTCTTCTGTTTACTATTTTTATAGTGGATATAGTGGTAGGGCTGGAGGGGAGAATGAGTCTCTTTGCAGATGATGCAAAGGTTGGAAATACAAGAGGGGGTGAACATTATGCTTAAGGACCTGGAGAAGCTGCAGGATTGGGTCAAAGAGTGGAAATTGTCATTCAATACAGATAAGTCTAAGATTATGCACTTCAGCAAAAAAATAGCAGAGCAAAGTATTCAATGGGAGGTAGACTCCTACAGGTAGCAGAAGAAGACAAGGATCTAGGCATCATCATATTACAAGACCTGAAGATGGAGAGGCAGTGCACAGGAGCAGTGGCAAGAGCAAGCAGAACACTAGGTTGCATAAGGAGAGGGATCACAAGTAGGCCTCACCTGGAGTATAGGGTCCAACTCTGGAGGCCCTACCTCAAAAAGAATGTAGAGAGGGCGGAGAGAGTTCAGAGGAGGGCAACAAAGATGGTAAGGGGACTGGATCACTTGTCATATGAAGGGAGTGAAGAACTTGGGCATGTACTCTCTGGAACAGAGGAGGGAGAGTGGGGAAATGATCAATACTTTTAAGTACTTCAAGGGTATAAATAAGGTGGCAGTGAAGAACCTTTTCCAGTTGAAGGAGAGGCTGTGGGTGAAGGATCATGACTTTCAGATGGGGGGAGGAGAATTTTATGGGAAACTGCAGGAAGTGTTTCTTCACTGAGAGGATGGTGGACAACTAAAATGGACTGCCTCAGGTAGTGGTGGAAGAGAAAAGTGTGGGGGGTTCAAAAGGGCTTGGCATAAACACAAGGGGTTACTGGATCTAGGCTGGGGGAGCACAACAGAAGCCTAGTAGATTCTAGACACACTGGGTAGACTGGGTGGGCCTGGTGGTCCTTTTCAGCCATCACATTACTATGTATTCCTATGTATCTAGGATGACATTAGTGTGCAACTAGCAAAACTGTAGGAAAAAAACACAAAAACTGCAATTTCAAAATATCAAATTGAACCTGGCTAATATCTGACTCTAATCCCACAAACCTAGAAACATTCCCTTTTTTTAAATATATGGTCAAAGTCCTCTTTCTTTCTTTCTGGTTCCTCAACTTTTTGGTTCCTCGAAATACTTCACTGAAAACTCTGGAGTGGCAGGTGCTCTAGACTGGTAGCTGTGCAATGATATGCTGGATGAAGTTCAGTTTTACTCCATGCTTTATTTCATAAAGTGTGCAGTGCTGTTACTACCAAAGCCAGCAGGCAAGCTAGTAGCAAGGATTCAACATTTCACCTTCTTATAAAACCTTTATCAAGAGAGTGATCCCTCTCTTTTGCTGGCTTTTTATACTAAGGAGCCTTAAAGTGATACTAACCTCAGTTGAGCTATTAAAGATAACAACAAAGAACAATGTGCCATACCAGACAAAAACGTGCAAGTGCTCTTAACAATACAGCATTTAAAAAAAACAGTAGAATTAGCACATCATCTACAGACTAACTTGAAAATCCATGCATCTTGTAATCCAAAAATATAAGATATATAGAAGTCATAAGACATAATATCAAAATATCCACTTAAACCTGCCAGACAATTTGTAATTTTAGGACAAGAATAGGGGAGTGCATGTGTGCTATTGAGAAACATGACACAGTACCAATAATACTCTTGCTATACATATTGTTCAACAGAGAGAGACCGAGGAGAAAATTCCTTTAAATTTTTTTTAGCAATTAAGAAAGTCAGAAAACCAAAAGGAAAGAGGGGCTTTGATCAAATGGTCAAAAAAGGGAAAGCTTCGGGATTTTATTTTAAACTGCAGCCAGATACTGGCCAGGTTTAAATGAATATTTTGAAATTGCCCCATTGTTTGTAGTTTTTCTAAAATTTTGCCACTTGCATTCATATGTTATCATAAACAGAACAACATGTAATGTAGAGTGTGATACTGTGTTTCTCTATTTTTCTTATTTTGTGCTGAATGTTTTTCCATGTACACAGATACATATGCAATATCATAAAATGTGTGTGCATTAACTGTGACTAGCACTATTCTCTTATGTCTTCCAGATAGCTTATATTTTTGGATGGCAAAATACATGGATGTTCCAGGTAGTCTGTAGATGTGCTAATTCTACTGTTTTAAATGTTACAGTGTTGAGCGCTTGCAGCTTTTTAAATGGATATGGCACATTATTCTTTAGCAACCCCTAGTGTTATCTTCAGTAGCTCAACTTAGATTAATGCCATATAATTACTGGCCACAATTTTTTTTCATACAAAAATCGAGTTATAATTTGCCGTTATAACTACCTCAGCCAGTTATAACGGCAAACATGCGCCACTGTGCTCTAGAGCACAGCGCGAGACACAAAGAACCGCAGAGGGAACAAAACAACTAACTGACTCACGGTCTCGCAGCTAGGGGTGTCCTGTCAGATCCAGCGTTGTTCTGTCAGACACAACACAAAACCAAGCAGCATTAAATTATTATTTTTAAACTCTGTTACTCAAAGGCTGCACTTAGAATAGGTAGGCTGCACTGACCCAAGTAATTTTTTCTAAGGGTATTTCCCTGTACTTTGTTTTCAATCACTGCAGCACCAAAAGTGTTTTTTTATTGCAGTCCTCGGTTTCGGCTGGTTACCACAATGCACAAGGCGGACGTCACTATTACCTTTACTTTTTACACTACAAATTATCTGAAGTTACACTTCATTTAAGTGCAGTCGTCATTACTCTGGACACCAGAACACTAAAATGTTCTCTTCTTGATGAGCGATAGAGAAGGAGGGGGCTGAGCCTCTTGAAATCATGCTCTCGAAGAGGAGTGATGACATCTCAATAGTGACATCTTGGGTGGCTCAGTCACTAAGGAAACCAACTCTTTGCCATCGCGAAGCTCCCCTCGTATTCTCTTATTTAACTTTTTAGCTATCCAACTGCTTTCTGAGGAGCCATCCTTTAAATTCAAGGTTCAAATATGCTTTTTATGGCTACATTTTACCTGAGTCTCAGGAATAATGTGAGTCTGTTGACAGTATCGAGAATAAATGTGGTGGAAGTATTTGTACATTTGTTTTGTATACTCACCACCTAAAAAGAAGAAAAAGCACTCCCACTTTCACACATTCCCTAACCCACGGTGATCTAAAGCTTTCCTCTTCTCTTCCAACACGTTTTAAAATAATAAAAAAACTGCAATGTTATACAACCACCACAAATGAATTCTTCATTATACCACAACTGCCTTACTCATTTATTTGCAAATTTAACAGATTATTGCTAAAAAAAATTGTGACCAGCAATTATAAAAAATAAAGTAATAGGCAGGTGGTTATTTAGGAGAATTTTACACAAACCCTTGGTGTGGGATGCCTATATAAACCCCTCGGGCTTCACCCTCAGGGTTTATGAGGCATCCCACACCTCGGGTGTGTGTAAAATTCTCATAATAATCACCTGCTTATACATTATTCTCTATATTATTGCTCCTTATTATAAAAAGCCACCACAAAAGTGGGTTCACGCTCATGACAAAACTTTTATAAGAAGGTGAAACACTGAGTCCTTGCTACTAACCTGCCTGCTGGCTCTGGTTGCAATAGCACTGAGTACTTTAGAGAATAAAGTATGGTGCAAAACTGAACTTTGTCATCCGGTAAGTCATTGCTCAATTATCAAGCTAGGGTGCCTACCCCTCCACAGTTTTCAATGAAGTATTCCTAATCAGAGCACCTGAGGTTGGATGGTGTGACAAGCTCTTCTGGTTTGATAGCTCCCATAGGTTCACAACCTTCTGAGAAAAGAAGTCCTTCCATATATTATCATTTGAATGTATGATCTCTGAGCAACAAGGCAGGTCTGCATCCTGCTGGAGGACACAAAATGAAACATCTCTCCCTGTTCAATCTTGTTAATACCCTTAATTATTTGGAAGACTAAGATCATATCCACTATCAGCCTTCTTTTGTCCAAGACAAACATGTCAAGGGCCAGCAGCCACTCCTTCTAGGTCTTGCCCCTGAAACTCATAAATATTTTGGCAGCCCTTCAATGCACCCTGAACTGCCTTTTTGTATTGAGGATCCGAAATGTACATGCACACACCTAGGTAAGGTATGACCTGGGCCTTGTAAAAAGGCAGGATAGCTTTTCCAGCCATGCTGGTCACCCTTGTTTAATGCATTACAGCATGTTGCTAGCCCTCTTAACATTGGAAGCACACTGTTGGTCATGCTTCTACCCAGTCTTTTATGCTGCCCAGCTCCTTTTCTTTCTCTACTGCAGCAAGGTGAGCCCCACACTGTGTTTAGGTCCTACCTCTTGGTTTTCTCCCCAAGTGTAACACCTGCATTTGGCTACACTCAGTCTGATACTCCAGGAATCTTACTAATTGCCCATATTGTTCAATTCCCACTGATATTTGTCCCCATCCTAAAAGGAGTCTACTACCTTGATCACCTTTGTGTCATCAGCAAACTTAAACAGCCCACTGGAGATCCCAGCTTCAAGATCATTGTTGAACAAGTTGAACATCAAGAGCCCCAGCACAGATTCCAGATGGACACAATTATGTATCCATCTCCATATGAAGTAGTGCATTTCCACCACAATATTTTGCTTCCTGCCCACAAGCCAGTTAACAATTCACTATGTGTGTGCTTCTTGTAGGGAAGGCGCATGGGCGAATGCTCCATATTGGCACCGGTGTGTTCCTGAGGAAAATGAAAATTAAATTTTTTTGAATACTGCTGGCTTTTAAGAATAAATGATCACTTGCGGTAACCTTGTATGTGTTGCAGTTGACTTCAGTCATGGAACTAACATGGCGGGAGTAGTGAAAACGGTACAGTAAAGCATGTCTGGACACGTGGCTAGTGATAATGAAAATCAGTCAATGGCTCCAGAAATACACCTCCAAAAAAAGTGTAGAGATAAAGGGGAGTTAGAGCCAGAAGTAATGGCTACAGGTGTTAAGAATAACTGCAAAGCCAAAGAAGATATAAATAGTAGGACAAGACTGCAGCCACAGAAAGTTAGCATTTTCTTCCCCTCAAATGCCATCTTCTCCGGTAAGCCTATTTCCCCCATACCACATTCTCCACAGACATATACAATGGAGAATAGTCCTGTACCTGAAAATGATGACTGCGGTTACACCACAGCAGATGAAATGGATAAAGTGGACTCTTTGGAATCAGCAACTGGTTCACAGATTATGCTCTCTTCTGAACAGGTTGGTACAAGCAGTGGGGTTGAACTTGGTGTAAGAATTGAAATGTCAGTAAATCTAATACCTCAAACTGTATTTGATACGAAAAGGACTGGCCAGTCAGGGGTAGGGGCAGATGAAGATAAAGAGGTCAACTTTCAACCAAAAGCAAAGAAGTGTAGTAGTAGTGGAGGGGAGGAGAGTGGAATACGGGCCCATAGTTCAAACCTGGTAACAGTTTCAAAATGAAATAAAGAATGAAATAAAATCGGACTTTGCTACAGTAACTTTGGCCATTTCAGACTTGTCTGGGACTCTTTCAATAATTCAAACATAACTGGGCTCTTTAACTATTAGGAAAATGAGGCAGAGAATAGGATCAGTCCCCACAGCCCTTCCCACAGCCACTGGATAGCCAAAATTCGGCCCCCCCCAGACCACGCTGCAACAGGTAGCCCAAGTTCTCTTCTTCCTGCAGCTGCTCCCAGTGCCTGGAGGAGCTTCTGCCACGCCGCTCGTTTCTTGCCTTTGGCGCCTTTTTTTGTTTGAATCCTGTTTCAATCTAAATTTGAGCGGCTGGTGTGCACCGAGCATACCACAGCTCTCTGCCTCCAATCTACAGAACTTTTGTAATTTACTGCATTGTGTTAGACGGGAAAAAAAAAAACAAAAAAACAAATAGGACTGATGAATTTATTTTTATGTTAATTCTGTATGGTGGAACAGTAGACCTGTATTCTGTCTGTATTTAAAAGCACTAGCAAGTTTGGAGCACAAGGGTAGCTGTACAGAAATTCCTTCTCTTCCAAATTGCCCTAAAACAAAATTAGCATCTGAATTAACACGCTCCTCCTCCATTTGCTTTCACCTGTATTTATTTCTGTCCTTCTCTTTCCTTTCTGCAGACGTGGAGGTTTTGAGGGCAGGAGTCCCCACAGCCCTCCCCACAGCTGCTGGATAGCCGAAATTCGGAACTCCCCCCTGGACCACGCAGCAACAGGTAGCCCGAGTTCTCTTCTTCCTGCAGCTGCTCCCAGTGCCTGGAGGAGCTCTAGCCCTGCCTGCGCTATGCGCAGGATCTCCACCGCCCCCACCACCACCCTTGGTCGGCTTCTCTTTATATAGTGGTGCCCCAGACCCTTGTGAACCAATCAGCCCACTTTACTATTAGTCCCTTATACTGCTCCACCACTAGCGGCCACTGCTGAGCAGTCTGTGTTCCCCTCCTGCACACAAGGAATTCCACTTGGTATTGAAAGCAATAAATAAAAAAAAAATGCAGTTCCTCACTGCTACTATTACCTTGCTCTGCATAGCCTCATCCTCCCTCCCTACCTCAGTCAACCCTACCCTACCAGACCTTGTGTCACTGCCTGCCCTCTCTCTCAAACCTACACCCCACTCCTCCTCTGCTCCACCTAAACACTACCTACACCTGGGGTACAACTGGACACTTGGGGCCTCTATCCTCCCCCCCTCTTTCCACGGTACTGCACCTGCCCTATATCCCTCAATCCTCTTAGCCCCAAAGACAAACTTAACCCCCGCATCTCAAAATACCCGGAGGGGCACACCATTAAAGATCATGCACCAGTTAAGGAATGCCCTGGTATTCCTGCTACTCATAGCAGGGGACGTCAAATGGAACCCAGGGCCACAGGCACTCATGGCTGCCCCACCACCAGCTCAACCCACACCCCTCCCAAAAGGTCTCAAAATCGTGCACCTAAATATATGCAGCATCCTAAATAAAATTGCTGCCCTACAAACAACTGTTCTTACCCTGCGCCCAGACATTGTAATCATCACAGAGTCATGGCTGAAGCCCCATCACCGGGACGAGAAATTCTCTATTCCCGGTTTCTCGGTAATCCGCCAAGACAGGCAGGGGAGAAAGAAGGGTGGCGGCGTTGCCATGTACGTCGCCTCAAATCTCCAGTTTTCGGTAATCCCCTCACCAACGCCATCAATAAACATTGAGTCCCTCCTGATCAAAATTCCCCTGCCCCATTCTATCCCAGTATACGTAGCTGGGTCATACTGCCCACTGGACACACCACTAACCTCCATCCTTGACTTGAACACCTAGGCAACCTGAGGACCCTCACTGAAGGTGGTGAGCTCCACGTCCTCAGGGGTTTCAATCTGAACTGGATGGGATGTGCTGCATCCAAGGCACATTGCCAGATAAGTGCACTAAACTTACACCAGCAAATAGGGGAACCCACCCACCTAAACCACAAATCTAAGAAACACACACTACTGGACTGGGCACTCACTACCCACCCACACAGGATACTCAAAGTAGGCCTCCTACCGGACTCCCTTAGCGACCACCACATGATTTATAGTCGTAAAATCTTCCCCCTGGCCCCCACCCGTCTGCTGCACTGCAGAGCCTACAAATCTTTGGATCTGCCAGCACTTCTAAACATCCTCTTCACCATTGACTGGTCTCCCATCCCTAGTGCCACCTCCTTGGATGAGACCCTGGGCTACTTTTGTACAAATTTCCCCGCTATCTGGGACATATATGCCCCACTAAAGAGATCCAGAGTCAGGGGCTCCCACTTACCCTGGGTAACCTCAAAACTCAAAGAACAACTCCAAGCCAGAGACCGGGCCCAGAAACTTTTCAAGACCACTGGTTCCCACTTGGCACAACAACAATACTGGTCCCTTCGAAATGCCTGCACACGTCTCATACGTCAGTCCAAATCAAACTACTTCAAATTGACGTTTAACAAAAACCACACCCAACCATCTCAATTCTAGAAATCCATAAAATCCTCTCACTCTGCCAACCAACCCCACCCCACTCTCAACCTGTGAGCAGAATCACAATGACCTCGCCAGGTTGCATCAGAGTTTAATGCACACTTCCACCACTACTGCCTCGCTTCTCTCCTCCCACCCCACCTACCTCCACTCGATCTCCCAAAGGACCCCCCTACTCTCCCTAACACACCTCCCCCGGCCTCCTTCTCACTCCACCCAGTCACCCTTGACCAGGTGTTAAAAATCCTGCACTCTCTAAACACAACCAAAGGAAAATGCCCATCTGGATTAGACTCAAAAATGCTTCAACTCTCTGCCCCGGCCATAGCCTACCCCCTAACCATGCTCTATAATCTGTCATTTAAACTTGGTGCTGTCCCTACAAAATGGAAACAGGCCACAGTCATTCCACTCCCTAAGGAGGGACCCTCCTCCCTTCAAACTATCAGCCTATATCTCTGCTCCCCATCCTTGCCAAAATTCAAGAGCGCCTTGTTCTATCCCAGCTACACAATTATCTTGATTCAATCTCCTTTTACACCCCCTTTCAAGCTGGCTTTAGAAAAAACCACTCCACCACCACATCCCTCCTTCACCTCACCAACTCCATCCTTACAGGCATTGACAATGGGGACATCACCACAGCTATTTTTATAGACCTAGCAAAAGCCTTCAACACAGTATCTCACCCCCTCTTGATTTCTAAACTTCCCCAAACTGGTCTGATGATGACAGCACTCAGTTGGTTCCAGTTATACCTGTCAGGCAGAACACAAACAGTCCGCATCGGTATGGCTCTATCATCACCCCTCCCTGTCACCAGTTGCGTACCTCAAGGGTCTGTACTTGGCCCGCTGCTCTTCTCAGTTTTCCTTAACAACCTGCCTACTGTCTGCACACAATCTGGCATCCATATGTATGCAGACGATATGGTGATATTTGCCTCTGGCCCATCTGGAACCACTGTAGCATCTCACCTTCAGAAGGACTTCGACTCCATCCAACACTGGTTCATTAAGAACCAACTATTCCTAAACTCAAAAAAAACTGTCTCCCTCACCTTCAGCTCTCGTGCCAAGCTAACCCGGCTAAAGGATGCACCCACCTTCTTTACCTTGGATAGGACCCCACTTGAGGTCAACTCCTCACATCGTTATCTTGGCGTCTGGCTGGATCAGCACCTTGGTTTCTCTACTCATGTTGAGGATCTGCAAAAAAAATTACATCCCATGCTGGGAGCTCTCTATCGGAACAAGTTCTGCATCCCTCTACAAACCAGGCAAGAAATGATACAAAAAATGATCCTTCCAATTTTTGACTATGGCGATGTCATTTATGGGGCCGCCCTCCAAACATCCTTAGCCAGGTTCAACCCTATTTATAACTCCTTCTGCCGGTTCACTTTGGATTGTCCGACGAACACCCACCACTGTGACCTCTTCAAATCCCTTGACCTCCCATCTCTCCAAAATCGGTGATTGTTGCACTGCACTAGAATCACTGCTAAATTCTGGTCGCATACGCTGCCCTCCTACCTATGGATATCCCTAACCACCGCCACCTCACCTACCTACGATCTCAGGAACTCTGACTTCAGACTTCTCCACATCCCCCACAGATCCACCCGATCAGGTCAGGTTACTTTCAGCTTCAGACTCCCCAAATTATGGAACTCCCTCGCAGATGACATCAGACACACCAAAAGTACCCCACGTCGAAATGCCCTCCTCAAAACGCATTTCAACACCAACTGCTTATGCATTCCCCATTGCTGAACTCCCTGCTCAATTCCTATCAGCTATCCTGGGCTCCATTCTTTCTAAATTAGTACCATACGTCATCTTGTATTGACCCTCCTCTGCTACTGTCTGATATTCTCACCTACCCATCTAGTAGGTAAATCAAATCTCACTATGTAATTGCTGTTATTTGCTACTGCATCACTGCCTGTAAATACTGCTACTGTACTCACTGCCTGTAAATACTGCCTGTAACTACTCTACACTTTGTACACCTCCACATGCATCTCAGCTATTTCACCCATCCCATTGGGCCTTTGCTGGATACCTATAATCTAAGTATGTTATATTGTGCTTTATGTATTATGTACTACATCCTTGTAACCCCCTACCCCCAGGGCACATCTGGAATCGAGCGGTACCCTGCTCAGTATGCCTTTCCTGGTAAATCTCTTAAATAAATAAATAATAGGACCAGTGCTTTAGAAGAAATAATTAATCTGGCCCAATTAAACAGCAGCAGATAGACAAAGAACTGAAGGAACTACAGAATAAAATTTCGGACCTTGAAAATAGATCACGTCGAGCAAATATTAAACTAATAGGAGTCCCAGATGGGAAGGAAGGCCCGAGAGATCAGCTTCCATTTGTGGAAAAATTAGTCACAGAAGCAGTGGGCAAGAAATACCCGGAGGAAAACATTGTATTAGATAGAGCTCATAGGGGCTTCAGTTCAGCAGCTACTGCCTCTACTACTCGGCCTGTTAGACCAATATTTATCAAACCACATTATTTTCAGGACAGAGAACTGATACTGAAGCAGGCACAAATAAACAAGGGTTTACAGGCAGAGTAATTTCATTTTTTCAGCATATCTGGACATTTCACAATCTACAATCCAGGCCAGAAGATTGTATGAAAAAACAAAAACAATTTTGAATGAACATGGGATCCAATTTCATTTCTTATATCTAGCATGGATTTGTTTCTATCTGCATGGCAAAATTAAGATCTTTCCCAACTTGAAAGATGCAGAACAATTCTTAAATACACAGACTGGGTAGATTGCTGGAATACTCTAAATATGAGTCGAGGATACTGTAACAATGAGAGATGGGGTGGAGGGATGCTGGGGGGTGGTAGTAGAGGAGGTGAGGGGGAGGAGAAGGGTACTTCTTTTTCTCTCCTTCTTTCTCCCTTCTTCCCTCTCCCTTCTCTTTTTTCTTTCTCTTTTTTTCTTCTTTTTTTTTCCCTCACCCAAATTATTGCTGCCTAATGATGTTTGTGTAGGTTGCAAAAGCTATCGCCATTAGGCTTTGGGGTGAAACACATTGAGATCCACCTAACCATCAATGGAACATGGAATCCAAATGGATTTGGGGGAGATGGGATGGTAGTATCATATGGATGGAAGAATTATTTTTTCAGTGTGGGTTTTTGGATATATTAATGAATAAAATTGCACTGCTGGCCTTAATGGTCAAGGTAAAGCTACTATTACTACACAGATATGGTTGGGGTGGGGGGAAGGGGTGGGGCTAGTTTTAATGATTCTGTGCATAATAGATGGGATACATGATTGAAGATTTGTTTTGGTGATAGAGTACAGATAAGGTATCTGCTGGAAATGAGTCTGATCAGTCTGATGAAAAGGATAGAAGAAACTATATGTAACTAAGCATGGCACACAAACTTAAAATATTGTCATGGAATGTTCATGGAATTAGTAACAGGGTTAAAGCTAGGAAAATCTTTTGTTTTTTAACTTCCTTTTTATCCCATCTGTCCTACCCTCTTTGTCCACTCCTTCAGACCGGTCAACCCCTCAGACCATCATCACGGAGACTGCCCCTAGAGTGCCAGACCTCTCCATTGTACCTTTTCGATGCCCGGTTATCCCCCCGGGTGGGGTGAGGAAGGGCCCCTCTTCCTCAACCTTCAAAGGAGAGCCTGCACAATGGGGTCTGCCCGTGGATTGACAGCTGGGAGGCATGGGTCAGTCGTCATCCAGGACCGAAGAGGGTTTTCTTCCATTTTCTGTGGTACCCTTCCGCCCCTGAGGACGCCAGCTCGGGTAGACGACGTGCTGATGCACGGTGCTGCCAAGTGCCTAAAGGCATCCTCCCATCTCCCACTCCAGCACCATTTGAGCCACCAAAGCATCAAATGTTGGTGCTCCCACCAACTCTCAGTGACGTCAGGTGCATGAAGCACCCCTGAAAACCAACCCTGAAGGAGGAGAACATCCATTGGGATGCTCAATCCTCTTTTCCTCTGCTGAGCCCCAGCAATCCAAGTTCTTTCACTAACCCTGGTTGCCATGTGGTGCGAAGTGTGGCATCTACTGCCTCAACCCTCTGTGCCACCAGGCCGTCCAAAGCTAGGAAAATCTTTAATTATATTGCTAGAACAGGGGCTAACTGTATTTATTTGCAGGAATCACATTTAGGCCTAAGTGAATTTACATATCATTCCAGGAGGTGGGGAGCAGGTATTATTGCTCCATTTAATTATTGTTCTCTTGGTGTAATGATTTTTTTTTAAATCTTTGGATCTGAAAATCATTAGGCATATAATAGATCCAAATGGACACTGTATTATAGCTCAGATCCTGATTGCTGGAAATACATATGCCCTTGTTAATTTATATGGGCCTAATGAAATTTCTCCACATTTTTTTAACCATGTATTTTTGGAAATAGTCAATTTTGTGTCCCCTTATATTATTAGAAGGGACTTAAATGTTGCATTAAATCCGAGTTTGGATAAGTCAGGGGTAATTTTGGATGATCCTTCATCAGCTGCTAAAAAAAATAAAACATGTCATGAAGGATTACATGTTAATTGACCCATGGTGCCAGAGAAATAGGTTGATGCATTTGTATTCTTTATTTCAGTTCCCCATCAATTGTACTCATGTATAGATATTTTCCTTACTTTTCAGAGTTTGGAATATCAGACACTGGAGGTGAAATATTACAATATCTTGATTTCAGATCATGTCCCAACATCATTTGTTATACAATTCACAGCCGATACAAATACTCCTTTTTTTAATTAGATCCTATATTCTTAAAGGATAAACAATTGATTGAATTTATAAAAAAAGAAATAGAATTTTTCTTTTCTGTAAACACAGTAGCAGATACAACTATGCTAACGATTTGGGAAGCCTTTAAAGCATCCATACGGGGGTCAATTACTTCATTTCAAATAATATGGAAAAAGAAAGAATATGCTCATATGACCCATAATAATGAACAAGATTTTCAGCAATTAACTGCTGTTAAAGAGGAATATAATAATTTAGTTGCAGAAATAGTTCAGTTTCAGTTTCATTGTATTGTATGACAACAATTAAAATGTTATTTTTACAATGATTTAAAATATATAAAAACCATACTAACATACTAACATACTAAAATGCCAGCAGAATAGGCCTAACGGTCTTTTGTGTCTGCTCGTTTGGTTAGCCCCCACCCTGGGTGCTGACCTTGCTGCCCCCCTTGCCTTCTCTGGCTTCTCTCTTCCCAGTTCCGGATATTCTTGCTGCATTGGATTTTGCTTCCAGAACCCTTCCCTGTACCTGTCCCACCCCTCTTGAATCCTCTACTGTCTCTGCCTCCACCAGCCCCCTAGGCAGTGCATTCCATGGCTCCACCACCCTCTCAGTGAAGTAGCACCTCCTCCTTTCTCCCTGAATCTTCCCCTCAGCTTCCACCCATGCCTCTAGTGGCCCCTCCTCCTTCCTTCGAGCACCCTGACTGTTCCTCCCTATTTACCCTCTTCATGTACCTGAAGACCTCTATCATGTCCTCCTGTGCTTCTCTCTTCCAATGTGTACATATTTAGCTCTTTGAGCCTCTCCTCATAGGTCCTGTCCCCAAGCTCCAAATCATTCGGTTGCCCTCCTCTGGACCCTCTCCAGGAGGTTAATGTCCCTCTTTAAGTGTGGCCTCCAAAACTGCATGCAGTACTCAAGGTATGGCCTCACCATGCAGTTATACAGAGGGAGTATCACTTCCCTCCTTCTGGAGGTGATCCCCCTAGCGATGCATCCCAGCATCCTCTTGGCCTTGGCTGCTGCCCTCCTACAAGTCTCAGAGTTGTTCATCTTGACATCCACCACCACCCCCAGGTCCCTCTCAGCCATCGAGACTTGTAGCATTTCCCCAGGGTGTACACTTGGCCCGCGTTTCTGGCCCCCAGGTGGAGTACCTTGCATTTCCCTGCATTGAACCTCAGCTTCCACTTTCTAGACCATCCTTCCAGAGCCTCCAGGTCCCCCTGAAGGGTCACCCTCCCCTCCTCCCCATCCACCACGGCCCCCAGTTTCGACTCATCTGCAAAGAGACTCATCTCACTCCTGATTCCTGTCCTTAAGTCAGAGACGTAGGCGTTGAACAGAAGGGGCCCAAGGACTGATCCCTGTGGGACCCCACTAATGACCCTCCTTGGGGATGAGACTATCCCACCAACTACGACCCTCTGGGTCCAGTCCTGGAGCCATTGCCTATCCATCTGATCATCTAGTTCCCACCCCCATTTCTCCCAGCTTATCCAACAGGCCCATGTGAGGAACAGAGTCAAATGCCTTGCTGAAGTCTAGAAAGAGGGCGTCCACTGGTCTCACCGGTCCAAGGCACTTGTCACCCAGTCATAGAGCTCCACCAGGTTTGTCTGACATGATTTCCCAGGATGAATCCATGCTGTCTATCATCCAGGCACCCTGACTTATCCAGGTCCCTCCTAGCCTCTCCTTGACAATGCCCTCCATCACCTTGCCCACCACCGTGCCAGGCTGACAGGCCTGTAGTTCCCTGCCACCTCCCTTGATCCACCCTTGTGGATAGGCACTATATGCGCCACCTTCCAGTCCTGGGGCACCCACCCTGTCCTCAGAGAATGGTGAAAAGCTCCGCCAGGGGTTTCGTCAGGACATCTGCAAGTTCCTTCAACACTCTGGGATGTAATTTATCCAGCCCTGGTGCTTTCTCCGTCTTAAGGGAGCTGAGGGCTTCCCTCACTCTCTCTGCTGTGATTTCCACTTCCGGTACCTCTTCTCCCTGCTTAGCCCTCCCCCTTCTGCCAGTGATGCCTCCCCCTCTCCCCAGACCCGCCGATCAGTAAGGGTCCCCCCCTCCTCAGAATCTCTGTCTCCTCCCATGTATGATGCAGCTCCCCCATTTTCCTTGGTGAAAACTGAGGTGAAGTACTCATTTAGTACCTCAGTCTGCTCCTCCGGGTCTTGTGCCCATCTCTCCCTTGATTTAATCCTGCTAATCTGCCCCTTCACCCTTCGTTTTTCCCCAATGTATCTAAAGAACCCCTTGTTCCCTCTCTAATTTCCTGGCCAGGTTCTGCTCCTTCCTTGCCTCCTCCACCACCCTAGTGGCCCTTCTAGCCATCAGCTCGTACTCCTCGATCCTTTCCTCCTTGAGCACTTGAATTGCTTATAAACTGCCTTCTTTCCCTGCACCACCTCCTGGACCTCCCTGGTCCACCAGCAGGGTTTTTGGGCCCTACCGCATTTTCGTCTTACTCTTGCACAGGTGCTGGTAGCATTCTGCACCCCTCTCCTGATGATTTCCCACCTACTATCAGCGTCCATGTCTGACTCAATCCCATCCAAATGCTCCTTAAGGATCCTTCCCATTTCCTTAAAATCCGTCCCCCTGAAGTCGGTTACTTCCATCTTTGTGCAGTCTTCTCGCCTCCTAGGTCCAGGCAGAACCAGACCGTGGCATGGTCACTCCCGTCAATGGTCCCTTACCTCCAGGCCCCAATCTGGTCACTGTCTGCCAGGACCACATCCAGTACCCGCGCCTCCCTGGTTGGTTCCCTCACCTGCTGAGTTAGGAACGCATCTTGAAAGACATCCAATAACCTCTGTTCCCTGGTCACAGAGGATGTCATAGTCTCCCAGTCTGTTCATGGCATATTTAAGTCCCCCAACACCACCACCGTTCCTCTGCCCAGTCTGCAGTGTCTCCCAACATCTGCCACCAGACTGTCCTCCAGCTCCCGCCAGGACAGAGTCTATACACCACTCCTATTTTACTCTCTTGCCCCCCTTGTTATCAAGGTGACCCAAATCGCCTCCACGGTTCCCTCCGCCTCCTCTACTCCCCCTATGCCAATGCAGTTTTTGACTATCATTGCTACCCCTCCTCCCCTTCCCTCCCCCCTGTCCTTCCTGAACATAGTGTAACCCTCCAGATTCAGGTCCCAGTCGTGTCCTGCAGTGGCCCAAGTCTCAGTGACTGCTGCCACATCCACTGCTCCCTCAGTTAGCATCGCCAACCATGGTCCATGTAATTTTATGCACATCAGTTAAAAAAATTCAACATGTGTATAATTCAATGTTTAAGCACCCCTACATCTATTATTCCTTTCCCCTTTATAGACTGTTCATCAGCATTTTAATTTTATCATTTTTCTAGAATATTTTTAAAAATGTTTTTCTGTTTTCTTTAAATGATCCTACAGAATCTAGCTACTCTATTTAGCAGCTCATTGTTATTAGACTTTAGAACATGGTTTAGTTGATATCTTGGCTCCATGTTCAAATCTGCTAGTACATCAACCATAATTCTCTCTCTCTCTCTTTTTATACAAAGGGCATAATATTAAAAGATGTAGAAGATCATCAACACCAAGTCTACAGGCACACACATTAGAATTACTTTGTTTGAATTTTTTTCTCAGTGATTGGCTGGGTATATACCCAAATCTAACTCTAGTCATAGCTTTTCTATCATTTGTGTTCCTTACTTTAATTAAATTCTCCTCCATCCCAATTTTTTCTTTCTTATTATTAGCTAGCCAGTAACTTAACTTGCAATTACTGGCCATACTATTCTCCTTTTGTATATGTATATCCCAAATTTTAAACCTTATTTGTTCTTCTATAATTTTGTGCATTGTCCTGTAAGCTTGGCCAATACATTCCAGTAGTCCGTAAGTTTTGATATAGGAATTAACAACTATAATGCTAGGAAAAAAAGAAACCTCTATCATTATATTTGATTGCTTCCTCTAGACAGATCCTAGGTAATTATCCTTCCTGCATATTATACACTTTTATCCAATAAAAACATAATCTCTGTTCTATACTCTGTGCCATGGTAGCTTTACCTAGCTCTAGTCTAACTAGGCTAGAAGCCTCACTTTTTGGTAATCCCAATACTCTTTTATAAAATCTATTCATGTTTGCTTCTAATTCTTGTATGTTTCCTAATCCCCATATTTCTACCCCATATAAGAGTTGAATCCTTATTTTGGCATTTGGTGCTCTTATAATTCCTTTTACTGATTGCCCTGCATATTTATAGGAAAATCTTTCCATTGATGGAATGAATCGTTTAACTGTTTGTGTAATATTCTTAATACGTTCTTTCCAGTTTAAATCCCTCATAAATGTTATCCCTAAATAGCAGAATTTTATAACCTGTTCTATATTGAAATTTTTACATTTCAAAGTGTGTAATTTCCCCCAATTTGTCTTATATTTATTAAATACCATATACTTGGTTTTCTCAAAATCTATCATCAATGATGCTTTTTCACAAGTCTCATAAAATTTGTTTATACTCCTCTGTATTCCTAGAAAACTAGTTGAGATTAGAACCAGATCATCAGCGTATGCTAAATAGGGGCAACATCTATTCCCTAGCCAGGGCATGTGCAGCTCAGGGTCATACATTTCCCCCATAACTATTCAAGAAGACATTGAATAGTATTGGGGACAAACAATGGGATGCTCAGTCCTCCTTCCCACTGTTTTGCTCCTATGTTAGAGGGGAATTTATCAGTAGTATCTCCTTCTTTTTTATATCTCACCTTTGTATAGGTATCCTGGTATAATGTTTTCAGTGTATTAATCATTGCAGTATCCGCCTCACTTTTCTCTAATACTACCCAAAGTTTCTCTTGGTTTACTTTATCAAATGCAGTCTTTAGGGCTATAAAAATGCAGAATAGTTGTTGTCTTTTAACCCATGTATATTTATATATTAAATGTACTAAAGTGTAACATTGATCTGTAGTTGAATGCGGAGGCATGAAGCCAGCTTGTGCTTCATCAATTATTCTATTATTAGTTACCCACTCCAGTATTCTCATTTGGAGGGTCTTTGTAAATAATTTCTGTGAGGTATTTATCAAGCTTATAGATTTATAATTACTGTGGTTAACCATATTTCCCTTTTTAAAAATTGGTGTAATGATGTTTTCTTTACAAGTAGAAGACATGTTTCTAGTCATTCGTACCTCATTGTACACAGTTTTTAGGGCAGGCATTCAAAGCTAGAGGTCATCTATCACTAAATCTATTGGCACCCCACCTAGTCTTGGGGCTTTGTGTCTTTTTGCTACCTCTATGGCCTTATATAACTAATTTTCTGTGATCGAATCTTCTAAAGGTAACCATTCATGTAGTATTTCCCTACTTTCCTGGTCTATGTTATTGTCAAAAAATAGATCTTTATAATAATTCTCCCAGGTCTTAGGGTCAATATAATTTTCCATATCATCCAAATATCTTTCTCACCCCTTTGCGACTGTGTGTCCATATTTTTTATTATCCTTATTACTTGCAGCCTTTTCAAACTTGTTCCACAGTATGTTTCTATATTTGTCCTTTTTAGTTTTCAATAAATTCTTATATTCTTTCCTCATGCTATTGAGCCATTGCATATTTGTTTTATTTGGATTTCTGTAAACCTTTCTTGCTGCTATATTAATCTCTTTTTTAAATGCTTTACATTCAGCGTCTTACCATTTGCTTCCTTTTTTCAGTTTATTTTCCATAACTTTCAATAGCATAGAGGAGATGGATTTCATCATTCCCGAAATTCTTGTAGGCAGCTTATCTTGTTCTTATTATTTACCATGTTAATGATTTCTTACCTTACCCCATGTACTCTTAATAGTTCTATTGATTTATAATCTGTTAATAAGTCCCACTTTATCCCCTTTTTAATTCTAATTATTTATTGTTTCTTCACTAATCTGATTTCTTTTGTTGTGCCTAATTCAATACTAATTTCTAAAGGAATGTGTTCACTCTCTGCCCTTTTTCGTATCCTCATGTCAATTATTTTATGAATAATGTTTCCAGAGCACCAGTAATTATCAATTACTGAAGCTCCTCTTAATCCCATGTATGTAAAGCAGCCCTGATAATCTCCCTTTGTTCTTCCATTAAGTAATATTAACCCAGTATCCTCCATAAACTTTGTCAATTGTTTCCCTCTTTCAAAAGGTTTTAAATCCTTCATCCTATGTTCCATAGTTATAGATAAAGGTTCCTGAGCTGCACATGCTCCAGCCAGTTTGTCCGTCATTTCCAGATCCATCCCAACTCTACTTTTTAAATCTCCTACAACAATTATTCTGCTCTCTGGTTCCTTCCCTATGAGTGTCTCTAACAAAATCCCTAGGTTTTTTATATTATTCTTACACTCATAATTTGAGCCTTTCGAGGGAAAGTACACATTTACAATATATAAAATGTCACTTTTAAAAGATGCCATTACCACAAAAATGTGTTCCATATCTGTTTCTACCTCTTCATGGATAGCATATTCCACAGTCTTACACCAAGTTATAAGCCCTGCTGAGAGCCTACCATATTTCCTCCTACTTCTTGCTTTTTTGTGAAATAGCTAATACCCATTTACATTAATTTCAACATTAACCCAGGTTTCTTGGTTACAAACATAATCAAAAGAATTAGTGTAGTCTATAAAAGATGGATCTATAAGTCTCTCTTTTATCCCTGTGACATTCCATGATAGCATATTGTAATTCTCCCTTATCTCTTCTGGTCTATCTATTTTTGATAATGTCCTTTTATGTCAATTAACCATCTCATTCAGCACTTGATATCTATTTGATGATATCCAATTGGCTTCATTTAATATCTTGTTACTTTGACTAGTTTCCTCCACTTCCCCAAATAAATGGATGTCCACATGATCCAATTTCTCAATATGGGTCATAATATATTGATAGTCTTGGTAGTTTCTGAGCCAAAGTGTCACCTGTCCCTTCTCTTCCCACCTTTTAGCTTGTGTTATCCTTTTATTTAGTTGTTTTTCTCTTAATAGATTCTGCAACAGGTCTACCACTTTCATCCTCAAATTGTTTTTTGTTTCTTTTAAGAAATTCCCTACCCCATAAATTGAAATTGTACTTTTCTGTTCCCTTTTTTGTTGCTTCAATCTGTCTGCAAAGTATTCTGGGAAAATCTACCTTATATTTACCACACTTTCAATTTCAAATCCTAATTCCTTCAGTTTGCGTTTCTTCTTTTCTAATGCTTTTAACACATAATACTTATCTGATATTAAAAATATCGGTTCACAGTTCCCCATTGGTATTATTATGCTCAGTCTATCAAGAGTCATCAAGCTATTGTTCTGCAATATATCCCCTAATAGATGTTTTAAGTGTGTATTTAACAATTCTTCTGTTTCATCTGGTATCAGAGAAACATTATACGTTGGTAATATATGATCAGTCTCCAATACCCTATTTAGTATGCGTTTTAATCTACCCACCACTCCCAAATCTTCCTTCATTTCTGTCTGTATGCTATTTCTAGATTATTGTTCCTTATTTACATCTGTGTTATTTATATCTTTTACTTTCTCCTTTTTTGTTCTATTATCTCTTTATCCCTTTTAGTCTTATCTATCTGTCTCTTAATCTGTTCTTTTCTTACCTTTTTTGTTACCTTTATTTTGCCCAACTCTTTCCCTACCTTCTCTTCTTTCCCAAATATTTTAAGGTCTTTCTTATTAATTGTCTTTCCCTTATTCACTTTAGTCAAATCCTTTTTTTTTTCTTCTTTTTTTTTTTCTAATTTCTCTATAGTTCTCCTTCCCTTACCTTTCCCCATAGGTGTTCCTTCTTCATGTATATCCCGGCCCTGTTTATTATCTATAACTTCTTCTTTATTCATAAAGTAACCTACCTCCACCAAATTCTATCCTCTATTTGCTTTTCCCCATTTCTCTTTTCCCTTTTTGTTTATAATCCTTAGATGTTAATTTCCTTCCTCTATATTCCACGCTTTTCTCTCCTTTCCATGTTTGTTTTTTCTTTGAAGCTCCAGAAATGATTTCCTTGGTTGTATCAGTCACTTCAAATTCCAATATTTCTTTCTCCTCTTTTTCTCTTGTCTGTTCTCTTCACTTTTTTTCTTTTTACTTGCTCCTTCCCTTTTTCCCATAATTGGGGGTTTCTCATTCTTAATTCCTTAATTATACTATTGCTGTTATCATAACTTTCTGGTAAAATTACCATCTCTACTTCAGGTCCTGTAGATTCATCAAATACAAAACTTATTGTAGTTGGCTCTTTCGTCAGGGGAGTGGAGGTAGTCTTGGGGGTTGAGATCTCCAAGATATTCTGTGATTTCCTCCCCTTCCCACTTCATCAGATTTATTTTCCCTGTAAATATTTTTCTCATCTTCATCATCTTTGTCATCTCCATACTCTTTATTTGTACTTTTTTCCAATAACTTATCCACTTGTTTTTTTCTCAATACATATTCCCTTGTTGAAGGAGAGATCTTGTTTTTTCGACAGTAATTGTTCATAAAACATAGTGTTAGCCATCAACGGATCTCTTAATGCAATAATACACTCTCTGGTTACATTTCCCAGTTGTGGTAAATTATACTCAATTGGGCTCAGATTGTTTTCCCCCTCCTATTGATTCACTCCTTAATGAATAATTCTATTCTATCTGTTCATTTACTATCCGTTGTTCCATAGATTCATCTTTTAACATCGGTGAGGGACATAAGTTCCTAATTTCTCTTTTAATCTTTTCTATTTCTTTAATTCTTTGTTCAGTTCTACTGTTCACCATAATTGTTTCCTTTATACTCTTTACCATTTTAGATACTTCCTTGTTAACTTGTTCCATCAGGCCCTCTTTTCTATAAAGGTTAGCTGTTCCATTTCCCATTTTCAGTCTTTCTTTGCCATCCTTAATTGTTTTTAAAATTTCCCCCTCACATACTTTTTTCTTAAAAAACTCCCAAATAAGTGGTTGGGTTGATGAGATTTTTTTGTTAGCCAAATTATTATAACTCTGATATTGTGAGCCTTTAGAGCAATCCAGTTCTTATTCATATTCTGCCCATTTAATTGGTGTTTGAATTAACCAAACAGTCCCACCATTCCCTTTCTCATTAATAGTCTCATCCCCCTCCATCTCTATAAACTCTGGAACATCTTTCTCTTTCTCTATATCCACCTTTAAATATTCTTCCAACATTGTAGTAGAGTTGTTCATTATATTGATTCTCCTAGTCCCCTTTTAGCTTTTTTGGTTTACTTGTGTTTTTATCTGTTTCAAATCTTTTGCAGATGTATTCTTATACATAACTTTACCCTATATTGACTTTTCTCCCTCTTGTTTCCACTGGCATGGTCTCCAAATTATTTCACTGATTACTTACTGTCCCCTTTTTTACAGGGGGCAAACTTATTTGGGGGAAAAGATCAGTAAGGGTACATTTGTAAATAAAAATTATCAGCAGAGCTCAGAATCAATATAATATAATTTACACAGTATGGGATAGAATATAACACCCCCAAAAAAAAAAAAAAACAACAGAAAAAACTATCAATATAGTGATTCAAACACTGCTGGTTCTTTTAAAAAGTCCCAACTAGTATCTAAAAACTCAATATTCTGAAATATTCAATTTCCAGTATTGCACAGTGTTACATAATTACTCTTCCATGCTCGATATTCACTGAGCTGATTCCAATTCTCCTCCAATGTCCTCTCATTTCAAAATAGATCCCTTCTCTTTTTAATTTGTTGCAGCTGAAATGGTTTCACAAATCATAAGTCCCAGGATCACAACAAGAGCCATCTGATGGTATTTAAGTTTCCCAAATTTAAATATGAAACAGGGTCTTGCAAATATTCCAATAATCTATGTTGAATCTTCTCTTGGGTTCTCAAAAGTCAATAAACCACCTTAAAGTCCACCTTTCATAAACCACAATGAGGAAATAATTTGGAAAGAGTTGTTGTAAAAGTTGAAAATATGAGCAAGGCAGCTCACAGTTCTCTTTATGGCTACAAATGGCACAATGTACCGTCATTGGTTTTCCATTAGATTTTTCACTAAAAACAAGTCTCTCTGTCAGAGTATGCAAATCTACCAATATGTTAAAATAACTTTTTTTTTAATGTTTGCATTTATTCGCCTGCTGTGGCGACTACCGGCAGGGGCATCCAGCTACCAGCTCTGCCCTCCTGGAGATCACCAGGCTCACTCACATAATGGGGGATCAGGCATGGCCATTGCCAGTTCACTAGAGGGCCTCCCCATACCCTGTCCAGACAGATCAGCTCTGGACCCCCCCCAGTGTGATTCCACGTGAGTCCTCCTGGCGAGGCAGGGCAAGGCCATAAAGCTGGTTGCTCGTGCCCAGTCATTTTTCCACTGTTTCTCCCATTGGGAATGAGAACGTGCAGTGACATCTGTGCACATTCGTGCTGACGTCCACCGCGTTCCCCCCACCAGGCACACCATTGCATGCAGTGCCTCCGGGCATCCCCAGGGGCCGCCACAGTGCAGTTTAGGTTCCCCAGCCTACCCTAGGACTAGGAGGGCTGCCTCCTGATGCTCAATCCAAGTCCTCCCTTGCCAACCCATGATGACCCAAGTTCATTCCCGAACTCGGGTCGCTGGTGTAGTGCGAGGTGTGGCATCCAGCCCTCAACCCTCAGTGCCACTAAGACATTGTTAAAATAACTTTCAACTTAACACAACACCTAAAGGCTATAATGGCTAAAATGGCTGTCATACAAATTAAAAAAAAGTTACAAAAGAAAAAAGACTGTTGAAAAATACACAATATTGTGTTATAAACCTGTAGAAGAAGAAGTCCTATAGTATTTGAGCAGATTTCTACTTACTTGTTTCTAAAGGAAATGTTAGTTTACGGCCCACGCCAGCTTGTTTAGACAACAACTCCGTGTACACTGCAATTCGACTATGTCTCAGCTAAAATCATAGCAGACTATTGAATCATGCTAGAATACTAACTTAGTTGTCTGCTGAAGACAAACCATTAATTTTTTGAAAAAGATGCCAAAATACTTGCCAGTTTCTACAGAGAAAAACAAGGAATAACTGTAATGCTTCCCAATGGCTTCCTAATTGACTCTGGCACCTGAGTGTAGTCTGCACGCTATAAGTGCCTGGGTCACATGACACAAAGACCAAAAGGCATGAAAAAATAAATAAAAAAACTTTAGTCCAAAAATCAAGTTTCTCCAAAAAATAATTAAAGTTCTATATCCCTTTGTCCTTACTCAACTCCTCCAGTACACAAATACAGATTGTAAGCACAAAAAAGTGACTCCTACATCCCCTTTAAATACTTTTAACACAAACACAAACAACAAGGTGACCACAGATTAAACACAGAGTAAACACAAAATAAGGAATATAACTCTGAAAAGAGTCTATACGGCCTAAAAAAGGGACTGAAAAGTCTCTGAGTAACTCCTTGGGTCTTCAGTTCATAGGCCCACTTCTCTCAGCCTTCTTTTCAGCCTTTTATTCCTCTGGTGTCTTTTTCTCACTGATGTCTAGTTAGCTTTATTCCTCTCGAGTTTCTCCTCTGCACTTCCACGCTGAGAACCAAGTTTCTTGCCCCCAGCCATCTGACTGGCTTCTCTCCCACTCTTTGCCACCCAGGCCTGGTCTGTTGGCTCCTGAAACAGAAGGGAGAAGGGGACAGAAAAGAAAGAACTAAACCAGCAGAATGGGAAGACAGTAAGTTAGTCTAGAAAGGCTGCACATCCCAGGCAACCAGGTAGCATACATTTTGTAAATTAAAACAAGCTGTGCAGCTCTGCTACTAGCATTTACTCCACAAATGTTAGTGTGTGTAGTCTTCTCCATCTGCCTTTTGTGACTGTCCTGCAGAAAGGTTGAAAAACAAGTTTTGGGTACCAGAAGCCAACATTACTTAACTGTGGAATGAATTAAAAAAATAATGGCTTGGCAATTAAAGGCTGAAAGCCAGAAGAATATTATTACACAGATCTGTGATGTATATGGGCAAACCTATGCTGACCCTAAAGAAATGAATAGAATTTTCTCTGAATATTATCAGAACTTATATTCTACAAGCAGTTCAAGTCTGAGAGATACAGAAATAGATTTTATATCTAATAATATATCATCTACTATGTCAGAACAACAGGTGGGAGAAATGGTTCAAGACATTTTGTTGGAAGAAATTAACGGTGCAATTATTAAATTACCAGTGCGGAAAACACCAGGACCAGATGGGATATCCACTGATTCTGATAAATGTTTTTCTCAGCAATTGGTACCACATAGTAAAAATTTGTTTGATTATATGCTGAACTGTAACTCTTTGGCCCCCTCCTTTAAAGAGGCTATAATCTTATTATTTTTGGAAAAAAGACAAAAATCTGAATGACCCGGCATCATATAGACCCATATCTTTCCTCAATTCAGATGCAAAGATTTTGACTAAGGCCCTGGTTACCAGACTTGAGAAAATTCTACTAAGATTGATTCATCCTAACCAGAATGGCTTTATAAAAGGCAGAAATATAAGATCTAATATATGCCAGACAATTAACATAATGGACTATTGTCAGAATTCAGATCTATTGATGGTATTAATTGATGCTGAAAAAGCCTTTGATAGAGTAGAATGGCAATACATAAATTTGATAATCCAAAAGTATGAGTCTGAACCCAGATTTTATAGTTGGATTAGTGTTTTATACTTGGGTCTGGTAGCCAGGGTCAAAACAAATAGGGACCTTTCACCTAATATATGCTTACAGTGTGGCACAAGACAAGGATGCCTGCTGTCTCCTTTAATATTTGCACTTGCTATTGAGCCAATGGCAAATGCATTAAGATTATACCCTCACATTCAAGGCCCAATCATAAAAGGTCAGTAGCAATGTATAAGTTTATACGTGGATGATATGCTGATCTTTGTAAAAGATCTGAATAAAGCTTTCCCACATATTCTTCAATTAACACAACAGTTTTGGTCATATTTCTGGCAATATGGTTAATTGGTTAAAGATGGAAATTTTAGAATCATCTTGTCATACTAATCCTTTCTCCCCACCTCCACAAGTTGATTTAAAAAAATTCACAAATTACATATTTAGGTGTCAAATTAGACGATAAACTCCAGTGCCTTCATGAGCTAAATGTTGATCCATTAATAGAGGAGGTTAAAGGTCAACTGAAACATTGAGAGACCCTTCCATATACATTGATGGGAAGATTTACTGTAGTTAAAATGTTCACCCTTCCAAAATGTATGTTTTTATTTCAAGTTTTGCCTATAATTATTTCAGTTAGCTTTTTTAAGGGATTAGAAGTGTTGATTAAAAACTTTTGTGGAAAGGGAAGAGACCAAGATTAAAATCTGAAAAATGAATGTATCCCATTACTCGGGGCTTAGCATATCCACATTGTAGACTGTACTATATAGCAGCTAATTTGGCTATTGTAGCCACATGGTTTAAAGAAAACTATAAAGATGATTCTTGTATTATTGAGTCAGCTCAGACCCCCTTTCATAATATTAAACATGCTTTATATACTGTCTCTAGGAAGGCAGGACTGAAATTGACATTTACCACAAGAACCACTGTTTTTGCTTGGAATAAAGTACAGGGATGTAAGTGGTATCAAGATTCCTTCTCAGAACATTCACCCATATTTTGCAACACCAACTTTATTCTGTAATTGAATAACAGTATATTTAAATCCTGGTATGGCAAAGGACTTACGGAGATGGGGAAATGTACAAAAAATGGGGTAGTAATGGAATTTGATACTTTAAGTAAAAAATGTGGTATACCCAACTCTCAATTTTATTGCTACCTACAACTGCATAGTTATATTGATAAAAACTTGAATAAACAGAATGGTAGGTTAGAGCAAACAGAACATTTACTCAGTCAATCATTACAACTGAAACTGACTTCTAGGATTTATGGAAATCTTCTCCTATCATTTATTGGAAAAACTTACACTTATGCATTAAAAGCAGGGAAGAGAAACTTAATGAAATTATTTAATTAAAGGACTGGGAAAAAGCAATTAATATTAAGGTATGGGGATTAAAATATATTAGAATGCAGCAGATCGTATTTAATATCCTGCATCAAACTTATTATACTCCCACTTTTTGAACAAAATGAATACCACTATCGCTTCTTCGTGTCTCAGATGTCAGATAGATAATGCAACATTGGAGCATATGTTCATTCAGTGTTCCAAATTAGATGAATGGTGGGAAGGAATTTTGACATTAATTTCATTGGCTATTAGTGTTACATTAGTTAAGAAAGCCATATGGATGCTATTGAGAGTTGGGTATCCATATAATACTTTATCTATATTTAAACAAATTCTGGTGAATGCTAGCTTGACTCAAGCCTTTAAACAGATACTCCTAAGATGGAAATACTCAGATCCACCTCATTTTAGAAATTGACTAAACGCTATCTCAAATATGCATGCATTGGAACAGATACATTATACTTCTGTTAAACAAATGAATAGATGTGAGCACATATGGCAACCATTTAAGATTAAGTTTGAGGCCATGAAATTGTAAGAAAATAATAGATTAGAAGGCAATTACCATATTTAGATAAATAGGGTACTAAGGACTTTTTTTTCTTGTAGATGAGGTTTAGAGAGATTCAGACCAAGCAGGCATAAGTAAATGTATGAGACACTAAAGATTTGGACTATAGAACTTGAATCATTGAACCATGTAAAGTATTATTGCAATTTTGCACACATTTTTCATAATGAGGGTTTTTTTTGGGGGGGTGATATTTATATGTACTATCAAATGTATATAATCTTGTAACAAAAAGTGTATGATATAATTTGTACATGGAAATATAATATATGAACAAATAAAAAAAAAGTGTATGCTTCTTGTATACTGCCCTGGTGTACTTTTTCCAACAGTTTCTCATGCACCACTGTGTAAAAAAGTCTTGATAAAGTCCAGAAAGTTTATATCAATTATCCTGCCCCTGTCTGCCTCATTATTCTCCTTGTTCTTGATGGTAATCTGGTTGGTTTGGCATGATCTGCCCCCATAAAGCCAGGCTGAGAAAGGGCAAAGTACTTTTGCCTCAGACAAGTCCTCCATTATTCTGCCCTTGATAATGACTTCTAAGACCTTATCTAGTTCAATATCAGGCTGTCTGAATTAATCAGTCTTAGGGTATCAAAATTAGCTTTTCCAAAGTTTAATATCCAGGTCTTATTTTACGTGAAGTTGCTTGCACCATCAGCCTGAATGCAATTGTGAGTCTGTAAGCCTAAGGATTGGTGGAGCAGTGTGTGACTCATACCATGTCCACTACTTAAGCCAGCATGCCTCAAGCATCCTTTTAGCACTTATTTCCTTGATGCATTAATGCAGCTGTCAGCTCTCTTGCTCACCATCCTCGTCCTCCTGCCTGCAATGTACCATGTGACTGCAACTCAGAGTGTCCCTTCCACTCCTAGTCTTAGTTTCACTACCATACTCTCTGCTTTTGGGTCTCCTTCTCCCTGGCTTATACTACCTTTCTCTGACTGCCAAGACATTTAGGTTTTCAACCCCCCTCTGTGCTGGTCAAGTGGTTCCTTGTTCTTGTGGCCAGCCTTGTTTGGACACAGCTGGTTAGCCTTTTGCTTGCCTACAGTTGGCTCACCTCTTGCTTGCTTTCTTGCAGCTCATCTCCTACTTTGGGCTTGGACTTCTGTTGTGACCTTTTGGCCCTTTGGTTGTTGTGGCTGTTCATACTACTTCCTGCTGGTGAGCTGTCCTTGCCTGGCAGACCCTGCTGTCCATGCTGTTTCCTTGGCTCCTTTGCTTAAGCAATCTCTTAGGAAGCTGGTTACAGAACCCAATAGAGACATGGCATTGCTGGATCTGATAGCATTGCAGACATCACAGTAGGTAGCCCTCTGAGTACAAGCAATCATTGTACAGTGTGGTTTGGCATACAGATTGAGCAGGAGAAAAAACATACTAGGACAAGGGTCCTGGACTTCAGGAGTGCATATTTTAAAGAAAAATAGAGATGGCCTTAATAAATACCTTGAAGGGTGGGGGGTTGGCAAGGGGGGAGTGGAGGCACAACAGAAAAGAATATAGAAGGGAATAACTAAGGCAATGGTAAGCTGTTTGAAGGAAACAAGTAAGAGCAAGATGCAGAAGAAGCCACTATGGTTTTCTAAGAAGGTGGCTAAGACAGTAAGGGAGAAGGAAAAAGCTTTTAGGAAGTACAAGGAGACACAAATGCAGGGGGTCAGGGAGATATATTTAGCTAAACAAAGGGCGGCAGGTAGGAGGGTGAGGGCAGCAAAGGCTCAAACAGTAGAACTGATCACCCAGGAGGTCAAAAAAGGGGATATGATTTTCTTCAGGTATGTGAGTGAAAAGATGAGGGCGAGGGGAAGGATACTGATGATAAGGAGAGCAAGAAGGACTGTGCCGAAGATCAAGAAAAAACCAAAATGTTAAATGAATATGTCTGCTTTGTCTTTACAGAAGGTGGAAGGGGACAAAAAACATATATCAGTAGCACCAGGAAGGGGAAGTGGAAACAAGTCCATTTTTGGAAGAAAGAATTTACTGAGGATTGGAAACCCTATGTGAAAACAAGACAGTGGGGCAGATGGGATTCATCCAAGGGTATTGCAAGAACTGATCACAGTACTAGCCATCCCCCTGGCAACACTATTCAGCACATCATTGGAGATGGGGATAGTTCCTGAGGACTGAAGGAGGGTCAATGTGGTCCCTCTACAAAACAGTGGCAGCAAGGATGAGGCTAGACATTACAGTCCAGTCAGTTTCACATCAGTGATGGAAAATTAATGGAAACCCTGTGGGAGAAGAAACTGATGGAATACCTGGAGACAAATGGGCAGCAGGATTACTGGCAAAAAGGCTTCACGGGGGGAGGTCATGTCAAACAAATATCACAGATCCCTTGAACTGGGTTACAAGGGAGGTGGATCATGGTAGGGCAGTGGGTGTACCTATTTAGAATTCAGTAAGGCCTTGGATACTGTACCACACAGGAAGCTGATTATGAAACTCAACAACCTGGGGGTGAAGGAGAAGGTGGTAAGCTGGCTATCTAACTGATTGAAAGACAGGAGGCCAGAGGCAAGTGGTAAATTGCAGTCACTCAGGGGACAGATGAGTGACAAGTGGAGTACCATGGGGATTGGTGCTGGGTCCTGTCCTCTTCAATATCTTCATAAGTGACATTGCTGAGGAACTGGAGGGGAAGGTGTCTCTCTGTGGATGAGGTGTTAGTTGCGGCTTTTCAGATAGTAAATCATTTAAATGATGTAGACTTTTACACTATGGATCTGTGTAGTATAACTGTAGTCAGTGTGTGTGATACATGTGCCGGGTCGGCGGATTCAGTGCGGTCTCTGTTGCTCCACCAGTTGAGCTGTGTGTGCCATTGCTATAAGGAGGCATCAATGCAGAAGGATAACTTTAAACATCCAGTTGATTACCCACTGCCAAGTGCCATCAAAAGGTGTAAATGGTCTGCTTGGGGAATTGGGAGTAAAGTCGTTACCACCACAGCTAGTTTAGCCATGTAACCTGACCTTCCCCATGTACAAAGTCCCTGATTGATAAGGAGAACGAAAGCATGAGTACTTATAGGCAGCTGCAAATTGAAAAAGGCAACACTTTTACATTTTTATCGAACACAAGAGAAGTCAGTTTCAGTTTGCAGCTTGCATCTGTCATCAGCGCAGCTGGAGGTGAGAGTGGGTGATTTATAACATTCTCCCTTGCATGTCACAAGAGAGCCATGCACTGCTGTGTGGTTGAGGCTCAAACAGAAAATTGGGTGTGAGACAAATTGTTAAGACTGATCCTCTGAATATATTCTGGTGGTACTATTGTATTACTAAACAAAATATCATTTGAAACATTACCACTGCAAGTTCTGTTACATAACTCAACCTTCTCACGGTGCCGCACATGCACAGCACTGTGAGACTAGCTTGCATTACATAGCCTATCTCGGTAATGGCTCTTAATGGCCCTGGAGGGGAAGACACATTGTTTGCCCACCTTTAGGTCATCGGATATGATTACCCCCAAATCCTCTTCCTGTTTGGTGACCATCAGTTTCTCCCTCCCCATCATGTAATCCTCCCCTTGGTTCTTGCACCCAAAATGCATGATATTGCACTTTTTTGCATTAAATCTCAGCTGCCACACTCTGGACCATTCCTCCAGTTTACCAAGGGCCCTCCTCATTTTTTCCACCCCTCCTGGAGTGTCCACCCTTTTGCAGGTCTTAGTGTCATCTGCAAAGAGGTACACCTTCCCCTCCAGGGTCTTTAAGAGCCGTTACCGAGATGGGCTATGTGACGCGAGTTAACCTCACAGTGACACGAATGTACAGCACTGTGAGAAGGTTAGCTTATGTAGCAGAACTTGCAGTGGTAATGTTTTAAATATTTTGTTTAGCAAAACAATAGTACCACCAGACTATATTCAGAGGGGGGCTGTTTATAAGATTGGTAGGAGGTACTTACAGTCACCAAGCAAGTGAGGGAACTTGGAGTAATTGCATCTGATGATCTCAAGGTAGCAGGGTGGTGGGCGAAGGCAGTAGACAAACAGTCAGATGCTGGATTGTATCGGGAGAGGGATTTTTAACAGGAGAAGAGAGGTGGCATTGCCACTGTAATGCTAATTTTTAAGACCCCATCGGGAGTACTTTGTACAGTTCTGGAGGGTATACCTCTGGAAGAATATTGACAGACTGGAATTGGTCCAGAGGAGGGTTATCAAAATAGTGCAGGGATTGCATGAGAAACCATAGGAGGAGAGGCTGTAGGAACTCAACATGTACTCCATGGAAGATATGAGAGCAAGAAAGGACTTGACTGAGACCTATAAGTGCCTCAGAGGGGTGAACAAAGTGCAGGTAGGGAGTCTCTTTCAGAGCAGCAACAGAACACAGACACGTGATGAAGATTGAGGGGGGATGTTTAAGAGGGATGGGAGGAACTACTTCTTCCTAGAAAGTGTGGTGGGTGCCTGGCACAGCCTGCCGTAAGAGGTGGTGGGGGCCAACACAGTTTTAAAACAATGTACTGTATCTCTGCTACCTTTTAAAAAATTGTGACACTACAGCATTCTACAACACACATCCTTGCCACATTCCAAAATTGTGTGTCCCAGGTATAGTACTTTTTTGAGATTGTGTCTTTAATGCATTTCAAAATTGCAATCTTGGTGCATTCTGAAATTTCATCCCTACGGTATTCTGAAATTGCCCAGAGCAAGGGAATTCTAAAGCAATGCTTGCTGCTACATTCCAAAACCACCTCCCCAGCTACTGTTCATTCTTAAGTGTCTTGCATCTACACATTCTGGAAATGCATGACTCGTGCCTACCAACTGTCCTCTTTCCTTTTTCAAATGTTTACAGCTGCAGTTTCATGTAACTTAGGAGAAATATAAGACAAGAGCATATGCCCTGAGGCAAGGGTAACCCAGAAAGGGTATTGGCCATATAGCCAAATTTCAAAGAGAAACACAATTGCTTATACTCCAATAATGTAAAGCATTGTGGGAAGCATATGTAAATCCCCCATTAAGGAATCTGAGGGAAACCTTTGCCTCAGGGCATTTGCTCTGGGGTTCTTATGTTTTGTAGTTCTTCTGTACTATGGGCTCCCCATGACCATAAGAAGTAAGACTGACTACAGGCCAGCTCCCTCCCTCTGGGCTGAAATACTGACACAGCACACTGATGAGTCCTAACAAGGATGAAACACATGCCTGTGTCTGCTGTTCTCAGGCTTTGCTGGTTGCATAGTCAGGCCTTTCAGCACCATGCAATTCTACTTAAAAGTGTGCCAGTACAAATTCCTTTGTGGAGATTTGTATATGCTTCCCATGATGCTTTGCATTATTGGAGTATGTGCAATTGTATTTCTCTTTGGAAAATAAGTCATATTAGGTTGCTGGCAGGGAGGACTAGGCTGAGAACTTGGCAATGCTTCAGTAGCTCGACTCAATATGACTTTCTGGAACAGACAGAGAAATTAGCATTGCAATACAGTTCATAACATTTTTGGTATGAGGCTTACTGGAGATACAGTATGTTGATCCAAGTTATACATTTATTGATGTTATAAAGTTAGGGCAGACTCGCTCTTAAATAAAATGTGATATCAGAGAGCCATTCGCAGTAAGTTACCATAACAGAGTGTCATTTAAAATCTTAAAGAATTTGGTAGTGGAACAAAAGCAGACAATGTACAATAACAGGACAAGATGATATAACAACATGAGTGGAGATTTGGAACATTGTGATTTGTTGCAGGGACATGGCAGGTAAAACTATAAACAAACAGTGGAGTCTGATGAAATCCAAATTATTGGAACTGAGAGAGAGAGATACACATACAAAACATAGCAAAGTACAAGAAGGGTATGAAACCAGAGTGTCTAACAAATAAGGTACCGAATAAAATAATGGCAAAAGGCCAACAGTCAGTCTAAAACAGATGGTAAAAGGCAGGCAAGAGATAAATATAGAGAGAACAAAAACTGTAAGACACTAATAAATCACAAAAAGAAAATATTGGAGAAACACTTAGCAACAGGAAACAATAAGAAAGTTAGCACATTCTGCAGCTGTGTAAATGGAAAAAGAAAAGAAAAAAATCCAGTGAGTGTTTGGCCCATTAATGTAGGGGTAGGGTTACCATTCGCAAATCCGATAACCCAGGTTCAGAAATAAGCCTGGTTCACTGGTCACCAGGGGGAGGAGGATCAAGTTCACCAGGGGATGCTCTTCTCCCCCCAGGGTGGGAGGGTTGCATTTCAGGTGACATAGTGCCACCTGTGTGACCACAGGTGGCAGAATAGTTGAATACTATGTGGGAAGGGATGATGCCAGTAAGGAACGTGTACTTGGCATGCATTGCAAATTGGTCCCCCTTGAGTGCTGGTGTTTTCAATGGATGGCAACAGTGGAAAACACTTGATCCTAGTTCCAGCTCTTCAGGGACTTTGGTATACCCAGGAAGGTCCTTGCTGCCTCTGCCATTGCCTGATTACTTGGATCATGGGGATATATTCCCCCATCCCTATGCCCCACCCAGAGGTAATCTCAGTTTCTGTGGGGGCAGTCAGCTGATAGTGGGGAGAACACCTGAGGAGCCAGGCCAGTTCTACATTGGCCAAAAAATTAAGTAAAAAAAAATACTGTGGGTCCTTTAAATGTGGGAGAGGAAATAATAAAAGACCAGCACAGAGAAGAAGAAGAGATAAACAGAGCAATTGTCAGGGTAGGAGACATAATCAGAGAGCCAAGAAATGAGGGAGAGCAGGACAGATAAGAAAGATGTTCAGTACCAGTAAGGTACTTGATATGCTATTTGGTATAACTTTAGGTTGGTCAGCTGAGCTGGACAAATTGTCTACTGATCTGAAAGGAACTGACAAAGGAATTAGTGGAGCCTCTAACTATATAGGTAAATGGGATGACCAAAATGTCTCTTGACTGACTATTCAGAGTATCATCTCATGACATCTTCATGTTTGAGAACCGCAAAATGATGCTGAGCAATTCTAAAGCACAAGGATGTCTCCCCATGTCACAGTTGATTAAACAAGGCACATCTCAGGCATCCCATCTGACTTTTATCAAGCATTTCTTTTTCTTTTTTTTTCTAGTGCATAGTGCACTCAGTAGGAGTCTCAGCATAAAAAGTATTAGCATCAGCATCTAAGACCCATGTTCTGCGGCTGCGTTGTTCATTGTTTTGCTTGTGGGATGTTTTTTTTTTTTTTTTTTTTTACATCAGAACAGCACTGCATGACAGGAATAGAATTTAAAGACCATAAGAATGATTCATGCCTGCAACACATATATAGGATTACACACATCTCCCTAATCTAAAATCGAAATAACAAGCAATAAATGCTTTATCATTTTTTTTTATTATTGTTCCTAGTTTGAGTAATGGGGTAATCATGGATAATGACACTTTTTTTGTTTGTTTTTATAAAATACACACCGATAGAGGAACGTGCTCAGATGTAAGTAGACCTGGGATTCTGTAACATGCGTCTGCATGTTTGTGCTACAAGTGTTCTGCACTGATATTTGGTTTGAAATGAATGATCACCATTCTCCTAAAGAAATAGTACACCCTCATATCTAGTAAATGTTATGTGTTTCATTGTCAACAGACACCTCTTTTTATGCAGCTGTTGGGGGTATATGTGTTTGCCTTAGTTTATTCTCACTGTTGATACCAGCCCCTGTAACTATCCTAGAGGTCTCCATTTTATGGCTGTTGAAATCTTATTGTCCTTGAGAGCTGTGTTTGCATATATATATATATATATATATATATATATATATTTAATCTTGTATTTATGCCCCAACTACCTCCTCTCTCCACTCTCTCAGACATCCACTAACTGCACTCCCCCTGGTCTCGCCTCGGTCTGCCCCTAGAGCACCTATGGATCCACTAGCCTAGGTACCCGGATAACCCCCCCCCAGGTGGGGTGAGGAGGAAACCTCCTGTGCTTACCTCCCCAGAACCAGCATACTAAGTTGTGGATCCTTGTACAGCAGGGTCTGCCATTATGAACCCGAGAGATGTGCAGGGTGGTGTCGTCGCCTAGCAGAGACCAAGTTTTTTTTCCTTGTTCTCCCTAGTTGTCAGCATGCAATGGGCCAATGAGCTAGGAGGCATGCTGAGACATTCCTCCAACTCCATCCCCTGCTGACATCTACCCAATGCCCTTGCTGCTACTCCAATTTGCTGCACCTACCACCGGGCTCCCTCAGATGGTGGTATTGTGGCAGAAGTCTGCAGAGAACCCCCCCCCCAAGAAGGAGAGCAGCCATTGTGGGCTCCATCCTTCTCCTCCCTGTTTGACCCCTGGTACCCCAGGCTCAATCCCAAACCCAGGTCGCTGGCATGGTGCAAGGTGTGGCATTCAGCACCTCAACCCTCAGTGCAACCAGGCCGGCCTGTTTTTTTTTTGTTTGTTTTTTTATTGTTATTTAAACATTTAGTGACCGAGAAAGGCACACTGAGCCAAGCTAATTTCCAGGTGTGACCTGGGGAAAGGGGAAAAAAAAGGATGACTATACAGTTACAAAGATACACAGCGTACTGTACATTACATGAATATGTAGTCAAGCAAATGCTGATTACAAGGCAATAGTGTGTAGGCATACAATTAATTAGTACAGTAGGTTACAGTTACAATTAGTACAATAGGATACAGTTTCCTAGTGCATTACAGAAGGATATTATATGTCGACTAATACAACACAATAGGCTACTTAGATATACAGGATACATGGTAAGGCATGGGTAAGTGGAGGATTAACAGGGCACAGAGTAAATGCAACTTAGGGGCCTATAGTGAGTGCTAAGTGGGGTTATGGGGACAGGAGGGGAGGAGTAGAAGGTGAAGTTGAGATTTGACAGTTAAGTGAGAGGGAGAGTTTTGGAAGAGAGGGGGCTGAGAGTTCCACAGGGAGGGGAGGCGATAATTAAAGGCAGATTTGCCGAAGTTTGAAGATGGGATAGGGAGCGAGAAGGTGCGTGAGTCCCTGGAATGAAGAGAATAGGTAGGGGTAGGGGAAGGTGAGAGGAGAGAAGAGATGAAGGAGGGGAGGAGGTTGAACCATAATTTAGAGATGAAGGATACAGAGTGGATGAGACATCTGTGCAAGAGTGGAGTGAGATTCAGGCAGGAGAGAAGGGAATAGTGGTGAGTCCAGTAAGGAGCATTAGAAGCAAAGTGACAGATGGCATAATAGAAAGAGTCAAGTTGGGAGAGCGAGGTGGAGGGAGCAGTGCCATAAATGATATCTGCATATTCAAAGACTAGCAATATCATCTTGGTCAGGAGTTCATGACGTTTGGTAGGGGGAGAGAGTCTCTGTTCCGGTAGAGGACTCCAAGCTTGGATCATAGTTTGGATGTAATGTAATCAATATGAAGAGAAAAGTTTAGTTGAGGGTTGTGCTAGATATCAAGGAATTTGTAGGATGGGACAACTTTTAACAGGGTGCCATCAAGGAAGGTGAAAGCTGGGGCATTGATTGCGTTAGCCAATCTATGGGAAGTGTTGTGATAAGAGAACATGATGTGCCAGCACCCTTTAGGCTCCACAGTATGCCTGTCGGTTTACTTAGAATTCAACAAAACAAGCTGCAGCAATCTGTGAAATACCATATTTACCTTCAATTATTTGTAAAAAATGTCTTAGATGTAATGAAGGGTTTTCCTTTAAATTGCATTAAATCTTTGTTTTTCTAGAGAGTTTTCTTAAGGCTATGTGTACTTTCAGCATAGAGATAAATGGAGTAAATTAGTGTTGTGGTTTCATGTTCTCATATTCTAATGCAGCTCTCTGGGAGAATAAGATTTCAACAACCCGAAAATGGAGACCCTCAGGCTAGTTACTGGGGCTGGTATGAACAATGAAAACAAACTAAAGCAAACACATACAGTACTGTATAGCCACCACAGCTATATGAAAAGAGTCATCTCTTGACAAGGAAACAAATAACATGTACAAGAAATGAGGATGTACAACTCCTTTAACCGAAAAGAAGAATTTCCAGTCTGGTTCGTGGCAGAGGCATTAGCATATAAAGTCACTTAACTATACCAGAGGTTTTTATGTGCTGTAGCCTCACACATTCATGTTCATTGGCCTTTAAAAAGAACTGCTTTATAACCTTATACTGCTTCTTCTTATTTTTTTTGTGACACGGCCTCTGTCTTTTCCTCCCTGCACTCCTGGCAACATCCCCCTCTGTGCCCGACCCCCAATCCCCCTGGCAGCAAATACACCCCACCCTCCAATAGAAAAACTTTCAGAGTACTGGTCACATCACCATGAGTGGCAGGGCTCCTTGGGCTTCCCCCCCTGGGAGGGAACATGGGGGTGGCCTCTCTGCAGAATACTGTCCAATGGGATCGGGCAGTTCAGGGTTGGTGGCACAGGAGGTGGCATCATGTGCAAGGTGACATCTTTTATTGTATGCTAGAGACTTCCCTAGGGGTGGGGATGTGTAATGATGGTCAGCATCCACCCCAACCCCCTTGCATTATGGCATCAGAAGTGGTGCTACCCACAGCCTCTGCCAGAGGTCCATAATGCGTCAGACACTCTCCCTTCCCGAGAAGAAGGGTAGTTCCTGGGATGCTCAATCCTTCTCCTTCTGGCCAACCTTCTGACTCACAAGTCCATCACTGAACCCAGAATGTCGACACGACATGTGGACACCTTGCCACTGCACTGGTGGACTGGCAACTTATACAGCTTTAAAAGAGACAGGGTATGTGTCAGGAAATTGGAGGGAAGCCATTGTGATACCACTGTTCAAGAAAAGGAGGAGTACAAACAATGGCCTCTATGCACTTATGGGTGGAGTGGCTATGTGCCGAGTATCTTGGGCATGTAGTCACCCTGCACCCATTGCTTCCCCCACACAGGATGCAGAAATGGGGCACACAGCACCTATGAGCCTGATCCCATGACCATGCAAAGGGCAACGCACCGGGGCGGGCGAGGTGCAGACCAGCAGTATGCACCATGCACTATGGCTGGCCATGGGAGTGCAGAGGAGGGTGCAGAGTATGACAGGGTGAACCCTGCCATAAGCTCACTACATGACCTGTGCACACTACTGTGTACTGCCTGGAGATGGCACTTGGCCCACACTGCCATCTGGATCACTGCTGACCAACCACCCCATGGCCACCCAGTGCCACTCAGCACACATTTGTGTGCAGAATCTACCTGGCGACCCTCCACCATACTCAAATGGGCACTGGCCAATGGATGCTGCCCCCCTAATGGCACTGCCAGTCAACCCCTGACCCAAGCCACCCAGGCATGTTGTGTGTTACAGTGTCCCCCCACACCGCCAACAGACCCCCCACCCTGTCACAGCGACCTGCTCTGGGGCTGCATCGTGGGAGGGCCAGAAGCATTGCCCTCCACTTACCGCCTCAGCCACCAGAAGTAGGTCTTCCATGGGGTGTGCTGCCAATGCATTCCCCACTGTGTAGGGGATCCACTCTGTGTCCTAGTCCTGGCGTCCGATTGGATGCCCAGCTGAGTCTGCTTCCCTGCCCCAGCTGCCATGCGGAGTCCTGTGCACTGGACGGGGCAGGGCCATGGACTGGTGGCTGGCAGTTGTGAATGCTGCTGGTGTGCACCTGTCCACAGGTGCACAGCTATGAGGGTGGGGTACATGCTGATTCCATGTACTCCAGCCCCAATAGTGCATAGGGGCCAATCTGCAGATCAGTCATCCTGACTGCTCTTCTGTGTAAAATTTTGGAATCCATTATAAGGGATGAAATAACATTGGAGGGTAGCCCGTTAGTATGGCAACTGTATTTGAGTGAGGTAATATGAAGAACATTAAAATAGTGGAGGAGGAATGGGCAATGTACTGTTAATAGCTATGCTATTAACAGCACATTGTAACATGAGCACCAAAGTTACGTGTCTGTCCATTTGTATTGTGAAGGGTATATGGGGATGTGTTGGTGGGGCCAGTTTTCAGCTGGCCATGTGGTGTACAGGATACAGTCCCCAACCTTGATGTGGGCGATCTGGGTTCAGGTCTGATGTTGGGGATACTATATATTGTTTTTTGTGTTATAGTTCTGTTTGTTTGTTTTATTTTATTGGAATTTTGAGCTCCCTTTTCCCTGCCCTCCCAACTTTGATCCCCCACCTGTTGGTCCCCCCAATGTTCTACCCTTCCGACTTCTGTCTGCCAATATAGCCCCTTCCGAATTTTCCCCTCTTCCCAGTGTCATTCCCCCTTGGAGTTCAGAATCATAAGTTTGGGGGACATGGGGGGCAAACCCCCCCCCCCACAAGGGTGGCATGGGGAACATAGCCCTCTGCATAAAAAGTAGATTTCAAATCTAAATTTCAGTGAATGGTAGGGTGGTAGTTATGTGTGAGGGGTGCCATAGTGCTAAGAGCTGTTTTGCTGTCTGGCAATTTGTACTCACTCTTTGTTGTCGGCACCGTAATGCTTTAGCTCTTATGACATAGAACCACATTGGAACTGAATGATTTGGGATACAGAGAAATAAAACAGCATGACTTCTCTTCTGGGCATTTATACTTTTTTTTGTTTCACAATGGAGATTTTTGTGGGAGGGGATTACAACTGGACTACATGAATAATTTAGTTTCACAATGGGAATCAAGGTGGGGGTATTAAATGCTGTATGTTGGCAATATACAGCAAGATGGCATGGGCATATGATGAATTAATTCAGGCCTCGGCTGCATAGTCCTGTAAGGTATGATGCCAATGGTTAAGAGCTTTAAGCAGCTGGGCCATGTATTAATTCTGCAGACACACATGACATGAAATAGCTTATTGCATTGTAAAATGAAAATATATTGATAAAACAAAGAAATATCTGAAAACCTAAAGAACCTGCCTACAGTACATCCACTTGTTAAAAGTAATTCCTTCTGTTTCAGTAGTTTTACAGTTTTAAACTACTTAGGCTAGATTCACAAAAACTCACAAAGTGCAGTGCAAAAGTTTGCATTGCCCTTTGCGATTGCCCAAATGATAAAAAATGCTATTCACAGACGGAGAGCATAGGGCATTATCTGACTGTGAATAGGGCTATGTAGAGGTAGCAGTAACCCCATTGCTGCTATCTCTATCCCCACTACAGCTATCCTGATCTGCATGGCTGTACGTAGCCCCACTATGAATCGCACCAGTGCACTATTTGTGATCCACAAAAGCAGCCATGCAAATGAGCCCATTGGGTATGCAAGGCTCTTGCCGGCCATTATGGTCTCATTTACATGAGCTGAGAGGAAATTTTGCACCACCTTCAACATGGACTGCTGTTCCCCTATTGAGTGTAAACTCTCCATGGTAGTGTGGTGGTCTCTCCCCTCTCCCTGTTCTCCAATTGCTGTTCCAACATTAAAAGAAATTCTTCCCTGGTAGTCTACTGGTTCCCCACCCCACCCCCGGTCTCTGATCACAATTCTGACATTCAAAGAAATTCTGCCCTGGTAGTCTAGTCAGCCCTCTCTACTTCCCAGTCTCCAGTCACCATCCCAACAGTAAAATATATTCTTCCCTGGTAGTCCAGTGGTCCCTCCCCCTACCCAAACACCCACCCAATAATTAAATCACATTGGTGTCCAATGTACCTCTCCCCCACCTTGCTCACTTGGAATAAAAATAAAGTGTCCTATGTCCCTGGTGGTCTAGTAGACTCCCCATGCTCCCACTCTTGCATACAGTGACCTGTCACTCTGCTCCCCATCCCAAAACCCAGCTGGGGAATGGCATAGTCCTCTTCCCCCACCATAGCTGGCCACCGACTGAACTGTGAATGACAGAGAACAGTATAAACTATGTGCTCATTGCTTGACAATGTTATTTTTTGGCAGGTGTTTGGGTGGGGAAAGGGAACACTGGACTACCAGAGAAGAATATGTTTTACTGTAAGGGCAGTGATCAGAGATTGGGGAGGGACCACTAGACTAACAGGAAAGAATACGTTTACTATTGGGACAGTAATCGGAGATGGGGGAGGGGAAGGGAAGGGACCACTACACTACACTACCAGGGAAGAATTTCTTTTAATGTCTGGATGGCGATCAGAGAACAGGGTAGGGGGAGAGACCTCTGGACTACCAAGGACATTGAGTAGTGGATCAGGGGGACTGAATTGCACAACCTCCAGCAACCTCTAGGGTTACACAGAGTTAAGAGGAGGTTTTCTTTGGTGGTATTTCTCTATGCAAAGGAACACTGCAAAAGACCCTTGCATGGAGAAAAAGCTTTGTGAATGGGACTGTGCCCACATGGACATCCCCACACCCTCATTTACATTGTGGATCCCTCAAAACTTTGCTCCACCACAAACCCAGTTTGTGGGTGCAAACTGGACTTTTGGGAATCACACATTTGGGCAAAATCCAGTTTTCACAGTGCAAACTGGGTTTATGGTAGGGCTGGGAGAAGTCTGGGACTGTTAAATTTATCATGGCCCCCCCTGCAGTGTCTCTCTCTCTCTCTATCTCTCTCTTTTGAACAGCACAAGTCAAAGATTTATTTTGCCAGCCTGCTGCCCTTGCCCTTGCCCTGCACTCACAGCTATACTGAAGCAAGGAAAAAAATGTTATTTGGGATTTATGGGACTGTAAAATTTCTCATGCCCCCCTCTGCAGTCTCCCTCATTCCCCCCTGGGTGGCACAAGTCAAAACTTTATTTTGTCATCCTTCTGCCCTTGCCCTATACACACAGCTACACTGAAGCCAGGAAAAAAAATTATTTGGGATTTCTGGGACTTTTACTCTTATCATGCCCCCCCCACAGTCTCTCTATCTCTCCGCTCTGGACATCACAAGTCAAAGATTTATTTTGCCAGCCTGCTGCCCTTGCCATATACACATGATCACTCTGAAGCCAGGAAAAAAAAATATTTGGAATTTCTGGGACTGTTACATTTATTGTGGGCCCCCCCTGCAGTCTCTCTCTCTCGCTCCCCTCTGGATGTCACACGTCAAAGATTTATTTTGTCACCCTGGTGCCCTTGCCCTGTACACACAGCCACACTGAAGTCAGGGAAAAAAATTATTTGGGATTTCTGGGACTGTTACATTCATTGTCCACCCCCCTCACAGTTTCTCTCTCTCCCCTATGGATGAGATTGTGAATGAATGTTAACAAGTGATTGTGATTCATGATTGGATGGCACAAGTCATAGATTTATTTTGCAACCCTGCTGCCCTTGCCCTGTACACATATCCACACTGAAGCCAGGAAAATAACTTGGGATTTTATGTAATTGTAAAATTTCACTTTGACCCCCATTAGTCTCTCCCTCTCCCTCTCCCTCTCTCATTTGGATCAGAAATGGTGCAAGTCAAAGAGTTTCCCGCCTGCCCGTTCTCATATACACATTCAGCTGCACTGTTTGAGGCCAAGGAAAGAAAAAAATACTTTCTTTTCAGATTTTCTGAAACTGTAAAATCTATCTTGGGCCCCCCAAGTAGTCTCTCCCTCTCTCCTCTGGATCTGGAATGGCACAAGTCAAAGATTTTGCCAGCCTGCCCTTTCTCGTGTACACACAGCTACACTGTCTGACACCAGGAAAAGAAAAAAAAAATTTTCATTTGGAATTTTCTGTAACTATAAAATCTCTCTTGTGCCCCCAAAGTAGTGTCTTCCTCTTCTCTCCCTCTCCCCTCTGGATCTGGAATGGCATAGGTCAAAGACTTTGCCAGCCTGCCCTTGCTGATGTACACAGCTACACTGTCTGAGGCCAAGAAAAGAAAAAAAACAGGGTCGACACCCAGCAGGGAGTGGACAGGATGGAAGCTGACCTCAAGAAACTAGAAGAATGGTCTGGAGCATGGCAGTTGAGATTCAATGCCAAAAAGTGTAAAGTCATGCACATAGGAAAAAGAAATCCAAATAAGGCATATTACCTTGGAGGGGAAAGACTTGCTGCCAACACCCAAGAGTGCAATTTGGGAATCATTATCTCAGACAACTTGAAGGTAGGTAAACAGTGCAAGAAGGCAGCATTAAAGGTCAGTGGTATGCTGGGATGCATTGGGAGGGGAATCACAAGTAGGAAGAGGGAAGTGATCCTACCACTGTACAGATCACTGGTTAGGCCTCACCTGGAGTACAGCATCCAGTTCTGGAGGCCCCACCTCAAAAAGGACATTGACTGAGTTGAGACAGTGCAGACAAGGGCAACAAAAATGATTCAGGGACTGCACGAGATGTCTTACAGGGATAGACTGAAAGAACTGAACATGTATTCCCTGAAACAAAGAAGAGAGGGGTGACATGATTGAAACATTCAAGTACATAAAAGGCAAAAACCATGTGCAGAGTGATGATCTCTTCCAATTTAAGAGAGGCAGCTGAACCAGGGGACATGATCTAAGGTTACAAGAAGGGCAGTTCTCCACCAACACCAGGAAGTTTTTCTTCACAGAAAAAGTGGTGGATGCCTGGAACAGCCTGCTTGCAGAGGTGGTGCGAGCAAGCACAGTGGTAGGTTTCAAGAATGCTTGGAACAGATACAAGAGAGCCCTCAAACCCAATGGCAGTTAGAAGGCTAGGCTAAAAGGCAATGGGCAGACTAGATGGACCTGGTGGTCTCCTTCTGCCATTAACTTCTATGTTTCTATGTTTCTTAAAACTTTAATTTTGGATTTTTTGTAACTGTAAAATTTTGCATGGGCCTCCAGTAGTCCCTCCCTCTCTCCTTTGGATGTTCTACCAATGACACCAGTCAAAGATTTTGCCAGCCTGCCCTTACTCATGTACAGTACATAATGTCACACTGCCACACTGCCTGCCTTTTGCATCCCCCACTGGCAGTCACGCAGGCCACCACTATCTCCCCAATCCATTCAGATTCCTCCTTTCTCCAGTCCCACAAAGTCCTGACTTCCAACCCACTGTCACCCTCCCCCGACAATCAGTCCCCCCACCCCAGTAAGTCTCCCTTATCTGACTCTCCCTAGTTTCTCTTCCCTCCCTGGTGGTGTCTCTGCCGAGGTGCACCTGCTCCTCCGACTGTTCTCCTCTCTCCTCTGGGCTGTGTGGGGTACTCAGCACAGTTATATACTGTGAGTGTATCACGTGACCATCTGTTGCCTGATTGGATGCCGCTGGCCACCTGTATGTGAAGCGAGCATGCCAATGGCATCCCCATGGCAACAGTAAATAAAATGGTGGAAATGGCATTTCCATGGACCCGGAACTGGACTTCTGTGGTGAAATACGTATTTATTCAGGTCCATGGATTGCAGGTTTAATCTGGCGGTCCAGATCTCCTGTGGAATAATCCGCCCAGACCTAGTTTGCGATGGAGCAAAGTTTTGTGACTCTAGACCCCGCACTCTTTAAAATTAGTGAAAAATATAGACATTTTGTTTTATAAAAATGAAACTTGGCTTGTATTAGGTCTATCCTTAGCTGATCATGCTTTTAACATCCATCTCTTCTCACGATGATTGCTCCCTCCTAGCGTGTGTCTCTAGTGTTCTAACAGATGCTTTTATTTTTCCTTTTCCTTTTGTTTTCTTTTTTTGTTAGGAGAGCTTATTTAGGCTGCAGGTAGATATTCTGTCATGTTTTATTTCTTAGCTGTGTATAAACTATAGAGTTTTTGGTCTCCAACTGTCATTTCAGAACCCCAGTTCTGTAGATACTGTAAGTTCTAACTTAGTATAGATTCCCTTCCCCTCCCCCTTTGCTATTAGAATGCCTGATACAGTACCTACACAGGTCTTCTCAGGAAGACATTGCAGTCTGAGCATGTCATGCACAGGATACATTCAGATCTCTACATGAGCCCCAGCCAGAACCAATTTACATTGACTGTCTGTAACCATATACAAATACTATCACATAATTTAAATATAAAAAAAAATGATACATAAAGTAAATGTGAAATATGAAAGGCACCCAGGTAGTGCCTTTCATTTTTCTTATTTAGTTTATGTTTATTTATTGCATGTGTCTCATTTTAATAATTGTGCTTTGTGATGCATAGCTTGATAGGCATATTGATAATGATATATTTGGTAGACAAATACCTTTTTATTCAGATGTTTAAGCATTTCTTATGTTTGTTATGTATACAATGGTAAATTGGAATGAACTTCAATCAGTTTCATTTTCTGAACAGGTTGCAATTTAAGTGCAATAAACTTAATTAAGCTATCATTGACATTAGCAAAACCAAGTCATTCAGAGTAAATTTTACAGTAATTTTTTTTGTATGTGCAGAAAAGAGAATGCATAACTACAAAATGTGCTACAAGCTCTGCTTGTTGGCAAATAAAAATGAGCAGAAGATGCAGCATGTGCAAAGTAATTTGAACAAAGGAGTTGTCATGTAGTCCTTCAACCAGCAAGGTCAACATAGGACTAAAGGAGTCAGGGGAAGTTGCAGACATGAATTGTGTAGTCACAAAGGATGACTATCATAGCTGATGAGAAAGGAGCAGAGTAAATAATAGACAGAATGCTGGTCCAGAGTCAGTAGATTCTGAAGGTGGAGGCAAACTGACCTATAAATATTTTCCTGTGTGGGGGGGGGGGGAGTGTCAGAGCTGCAGAGAAAATACATGGGGTAAGGGGCAGGAACTTTAGAGTTGAGCTAGGAGGGGAGGATTCCATACAATACATTATTAAAGTAAGCTGACCACAACAACACAATAGCTGATTTTCAAGAAGCGAGAATTTTTGGTTGTAGAGAAAAAAAGCCCATAACCAATGAAACAGATTTTAAGAAAATCATAACACAATACTAGCAGTGAAATCTTTTATACTAGTGACACTGACACTGACAGTGGTTCATCTGCTACTTTTTAAGGGGAGAAGAGAAAATACACAATATTCCAGGCCCTCAAGAACAACAGAAGTTGTCTTGTTGCAGTCCACAAATTACACAGTTTCAGCTGACCCCAAACAAGTGAGGAGAGGGAGAAGGGGCAATAGGAAATGGCAACTATGAAAGTCAACATCTGTAAAAACAGCTGAAGGGCAACCAGGAGACATGCCATTACTGGCAAGCAACATCCAGAGATAGGAGTTATTAAATATGGTTCTCCTCTGTATGTATCAGCTTAAAGATAGTGAAACAAACATTTTACAGTTGGTTCATTCATTTGTTCCTACATGCAATATTTAGAAACTTGACATGATTGTTGACATTAACCATGTCATCAACCACTTCATCAGAAATCACATTTTAGAAGCATTTTTAGTTTCAAATTAAGTCGACATGGGAATACCCAATACTAATTCTGCTATACTGATACAAGAGAAGGGAAATGCAGTACAGAGATAACTTCAATTGCACTTAAATTGCATCCAGAGAGCAATCTTGCAATCAGAGCAAGGAGGGAGCTGACTAAGGAGCTAGAACTTTACTACCAGGGACACTTCTGACTCAGCAAGATAGTCAAAGCCTGTTACACAGTCTGCAAGGTATATTGGGACATGTAATTAGGGTAAGAAAAAAAAAAAAACAAAAGTTAGTGTGCTTGTTTGAGTTGGGGGAAGGAAACTGTTATAATCTTTGCAGTTAGCTAGGTGAGGACAGCTGTAAATTAGGGTGTGTGGCTTAGGCAGAAGTAAACCAGGTGTCTGCATTTAGACTTCCCTGTTGCTAGCTTTTGGCAGAGGGTAATCTTGCTATCAGAGCAGGGAGGCAACTGACTAAAGAGCTAGAACTTTACTACTAAAAGGCCAGCTACAGCAACAATCAGCAGCTGAGGAATAAGTGTTGGAGGACACTGCTGATAGTTTTTACCTTGCAGGTAGATCGCTGGGTAAGCACTGTTTGCTGTTGCAGGGGATGTACTCATTAAGGGCAGGTTCAGCCACTGACTGCAGATGGACACACAGGGACAGTCAATGCAATAAGAGGAACTAATCGGGAAGCAGCAGGAGCTTCAACACCCTAGCTACGCACATTTCCTCCACCCACCCAGAGTAAGTCTGATTTTTATAGGTAACAAGAGTGACTGACAGCAGATTCGTTCTGGGCAGGAACAGGAAGTGAATAGGGAGTAAAACAAAATCTTGTTTTTTTGGATGGAGGTGATAAGTTGCAGAAGCTGGGGGGCACTCATCTTCAGAAATCAGCTCTGGAGGATGGATCAATGTCCTACATACAGGAATCTGAATGACCTTCGAGCACAGCTGGATGCAGCATGGAGGGCAAATGGCAGCCTGCATCACCAGCTACACCAGAGTTCAAGCCAACCATGTCCTCTCCCCCAGAGATCCACTGGTCCTGGGGGTTGGAGTGTAGTGGGTCAGGGGATGAAGGAGATTTCAAAGATGAACAACGCAGGATATGTTCTGATGAAGAACTGTTTTTCACCACTGGAAAAGATGAAGGATCCTGATTCATCTAGAGGTGACCTTGAGCTCAACAAAGGGACAAGGCAGACCAGAGAGATGGCATCCAAAGGAGGTGAGGAAACAAGAGGTGGAGCCAGGAGTAAACAATTTCTTGTTCAGGGGGATTCAATGATTAGAGGAGTCGAGTCCCACCTGAGAAAAGGCATGCAACCTAAAGTGACAGTTAAATGCCTCACTGGAGCATCCACACAGTGAGATACCAAATGCATTGGTAGATTGGTTGACAAAGCAGAGGAAGGAACCAATGTTGTAATTCATCTCAGTATGAATGACCTATCTGCTTGAATGGTGGAAGACACCAAGTATAATTTCATGAAGCTGTGGAAATGGCTGGAGGCCAGCAGAACCACTCTGATATTCTAGGAGGACTTCCCAGTGTGAGGCAAAGGGGACTGCAAAAACAAAATCAGGAATAAGGACATCAAGGAATTCAATGCTTGATTACATGGATGGTGTTGTGAAAAAGGATATTATGCCATAGGCTCATGGGGGAGCTTCTGAGAAAGGAAACTATTTAGGTTCGATGGACTTCACCTAACAAAAAAAGACGTGAGTGTGTTTTGGCAGAAATTCAACATTCACATCAACCATTTAAACTAGCAAAGGGGGAGTCTAACGCTAGGTAATGTATCAGAAAGCACACTTCTGATAGCATCTTAGTTGTCACTCCCCCACAAGCAGGAATTTCTCTCCCACAACCTAAGAAATCACTTGGAAAGTGATTGGAAACTATCAGGAACCAGACACAGGGCCACACATCTGCAGGCCCAAGAGCAGAACCAATAGTAGCAAATAACAGCAGGGGTACCAGACTTTGGAAAGGGGTATGCATCAACACCAGAAGCCTGGGGAACAAAATAAGTGACCTGCAGGCAATGATGGCAGATTCCTGAGTGGACCCGGTAGCCATCACTAAGATTTAGGCCTCAGAGAAAACTGACTGGGACCTTTCAGTCCCAGGCTATGCCTTCTTCAGACAGAATAGAAGTGAGGGCATGGGGGGAAGGGCATCCTTAAATGTAAAGGATGGGATAAAGGCCATCACAGTAGATAGCATCAAAAAGGGGTATGTGGAATCCTTGTGGATGCTACTCAGCTCAGCAAAGGGAGAAAGGATCCACATAGGAGTGGTGTACTGGCCTCTGGGGCTGACTGAGAGCAGGGATGAGGAGGTCCTAGAGGAGATCTGGGGCGTAACACAAAAAGGGGATACAGTGTTAGTAGGTGACATGAATATGCTCAATATTAACTTGAGCATCCCAGTGGGAGGTTCTAATACAAATCAAAAATTGGTTGATGCCCTTCAAGATTGCCTACTTACACAACTAGTTAGTGTCCTGACTAGGCTGGGAACCATCCTGAATGTAGTCCTTTTCATGAACCCACTCCTGGGGGTCAGGTCCACTGAGCTCACAGTGTCCAACCCAAGTGCAGTCTGTGAAGGAGGGGACAGGGCTACCCTCCTCATGTTTAGACTGCTCACTGAGATCATTACTGCACCTCTGCCATGAGGACCCAGGGTGTCCCTCTAAACTCTGGATAAGAGCACAATACCAGTCTTGAGTCTTGTAGCCAAATATGAACCCTTCCTTGGCTTTACACAAACATACATGACCCAGGCATTGCAATCTCTTCATGGTAGCATTGTAAAATCTGATTTGGTCTTCTTCCATGAGCATGCAATAACCAGGTTCAAATCCCTTCAGACTCATCCTTGAGACTTTTGTATTCTCCCTATCTTTACCCAGAAGTTCTTTATAGATCGTTGCTCGATTTGCTTGCTTATGGTGTTACCCCTTTTAGTAACTAACAGTTTGATCACAGATTATAAATACTGTCCCACAATTCACAAACAATTATAGAAATCTCACTCAGGCAGGTTTTCTTTAGAAAAAAATAAATGTTTTTACTAAAATACTTAGATAATATTCATACAGTTACACCCAAAAAAAACATTAATTAATTTAATCACAGAATACAGTAAAAAAAAAGGGAAAATGTACATGAAAATGCACTATGATTGATAGCTGAAGACTACCTGAAATTTGTAGAAACTTGAAGTCCAGAACAATAACTGAAAGTTCAGTTTCATTGGTCTTGGCAACAGTTTTGTTCCTTGTGTGTCAGGCGAAGTCCAAATGAAAAGTGTGTGTTGGAGCCCTGAGTCTCAGCTGTTTGGCTTCTTGTGTTTCAGATGAGGTCCAAATTAAAAGTGTATCCAAATGCCCTAAGCTGGGGCTTTAAATACCTTCTGTAATTTGCAGTGTCATCAGTAATCCCAATTCAAAAAAACTGATCTATTTCCCCAGAGCAACTACTCCTTTGGCCAGGAGATGTCACTGCTATGCTGTTTCCAAAATCACAACACAATTTTCTAGCTGCCTGGTGATGTCACCCAGGCTTATATTTATAACACCTATAATTAGGATCTCACACGGGTCTGCTAGGAAGGATGTTTATGTTTTTTTCTTTCATCTCATCAAACGCAATACCATGACAGTTTCTTTGGAACACAGCATCCTACTTTTGAAGTGAAAGAGGGCTATCTCCTGAATATTTTATTTACCTCTGTTTCTCTTGGTTAGTTAACTATGGGAAATACCCTTTGATCAGCTATCCACAATATTTTTGACAGGGAGTCAGTATGGCGCAATGGTTTAAGGCTCTGAGCTGCAAATCTAGAGACCTGGGTTTGAATCCCACAGCCCCCCAATTGCATACTGTGTGATGCTGAGCAAGTCACTTAACTTCCCTGTGCTCCCAGGTTGCACCTGTAAACAAACTTTCAGCTTAGTGTGTCTCTCCTGGTTGAACAATATGAAAAAAAGTACATGTCAGTTTCCTGGCAAGCAAGCTGGCCTTCAGATCGAAGGAAGGTCACACATTTTTAAAAATCCAGTCTCTCTATGTCCCCTTGAATTAACACTGGCCTTCTTGTGGCATGTAAATACACACATAATTACATAAAAAAGAAATATATATATAACAGAATTATGTCTAAAAATGAAAATTGGCAGATGGGTAGCTCACCATAGTCCTCAATAATTCTGAGGAAGTAAGTGTTATGGGGATTGGGAAGCCACTGGCCAGCAGTGACCACAACTCTGTGTGGTTTGAGTTAGCCTAAGGGTAGAAAATTTGCAATCCATGACTAAGGTTTTAAACTTTAGAGGAGCCCATTTTGACAAAATGAGGGAAGTAGTTAGAAGTAGGCTGTTAATGATACAGGAGCAGTTAGATGTGGAAGAAATATGGGGTATGGTTAAGCTCACTATTTTAGAGGCTACCAGGATGTGTGTAAGAACGGTGACCAAAAAGAACAAACATAAAAAACCAAGAACAATGAAACAAAGTGTATGGTGAAATCAGTTAAGGCCACAATGAACCTCTGGTTGGCAGAAGGGGTTAAAGATGGGAGCAAACATTTTTTTTTGATATATACAGAAAAAAAAGCAAAGGAGAGGAATAGTTAGGCTCAATGACAGTGATAGAATAGTGGAGGAGAATAATCAGAAGCCCATGTCCTGAATATATGTTTTTGCTCAGTGTTCACCAATGAACACAGACACTGTACCAGACAGTGGCATCAAGGCTCCTGACAAAGGTGTCCCACAGATGGAAACACCATCAATTACCAGCATTAGGGTTAGGGAGGCCCAGAATCAACTCAGAGAGGAGAAGTCACCAGGGCCTGATGGAAAACACGTAAGGGTGCTAAAGGAACTAGCAAGTGAACTGACAGATCTCTTAGCACATTTATTCAGCAGATCACTTCAGACGGGGATAGTGCCAGGAACAGGAAAAAAGCTGATGTGGTGCCTCTCCACAAGGGAGGGAATTGGGAGGAAGCAGGCAACTACGACCAGTTAGTCTTATGTCAGTAGTGGGGAAATTGATGGAAACCTTAATAAAACTGGACTTGGTAGAGTACCTACAGTAGATAAGAACCACCTGCAGGATGACAGGCAGCATGTTTTTGTGGCAGGAAGGTCATGCCAAATGAACCTAATCACATGTTTTGACTGGGTCACTAGGGAACTAGACAGAGGCCACACAGTGGATCTCCTGTACTTAGATTTCAATAATGTTTTGATTCGGTGCCACACAACTGCCTGATGAAAAAGTTGGAGGACCTGGGTGTAGACACAAACATAGTCAGCTGGGTTAATAATTAGCTTAGGGACAGAAAACAGAGAACAGTGGTCAATGGGGTGAGGTCAGATGAAGGCATGATCACTAGTGGTGTGAGAAAAGTCTCAGTGTTGGGGCCAGTCTTTTTCAATGCCTTTATCAATGACATTGGCATAGGCATTCTGGGCAAAATTGCTCTGTTTGCAGATGATACCAAACTAGGAGGAAGGCTAGACAGCTAGGAGGTAGTTAGGGGCCTACAAAAAGACCTACAGAGGCTGGAAAAAGTGTCTAATGTCTGGCAGTGGAAGTTCAATGGAAAGAAATGCAAGGTGATACATTTGGGTAAAGGGAAGCCAAGGAGAGAATACTACCTCAGTGGAGTCCAGCACAGAGCCACGCAGGAAGAAAGGGACCTGGGTGTCATCATAAGCAACACCCTTAAACAGACCATCCAATGCAACGCAGCTTATAGCAAGGCCAACAACATGCAAGGGTGCATAGGGAGGGGATTCAACAGCAGGAGAAGGGAGGTGATACTGCCACTCTTCAGGTCCCTGGTAAGGCCCCATTTGGAGTATTTTGTTCAGTTTAGGAGTCCACATCTGAAAAAGGATAAAATCTGGTTGGTGGCTGTACAAAGAAGAGCAAGCAAAATGATTCAGGGCCTTCAAGGGCGCTTATACAAGGAACATCTAAAAGTATTAAATATGTTCTTACTGGGGACTCGGGGGCATGATTGAGACATACAAGTTCCTTAGAGGAAAAAGAAGAAGAAGAAGAAGAATCAGCATTTATATAGCACTTTTCATACACAATGTATCCCAAAGCGCTTAACAAGCAATGCTAGACTGGTAGTGAAGTGACTGAAAATGTAGTGGTGGCCATATTGCACATCGACACCCACACATAGCCTCTCAGCCTCCCACCCACCGCAGAGAAAATCAGGTACACCCGCTGTTGCTCTTCTTGCCTATTTGGATCCAAACCTCTGTTTACCATGGGCTAATTTCCCCTGGATACCACTGGACTGCCATTGGTTAGTGTGCCATCCTCTGACTTGTTCAACAGAGTCTCCAAATCAAATACTAGAGAGCACGAGTGGAAGTTGAGGAGGGAAGCCTCAAGAGGGAGCTTAGGAAGCACTATTTTACAGAAAGATTCATGGAATCATGGAATAAACTACCAGTTGAGGTAGTGGAAGCAAAGTCCATGACATCATTTAAACTTGGGTGAGACAGGGCTAATGCGATATCAAAAGCAACAGGAGAAGTAGGAGGCATTAGGCAGAAGGGGGGGTTAGGTTGTGTGATGTGAGTAGGCCCAAGGAACACATGGGCAGACTAGATGGATCCTTGGTCTCCTTCTGACATCTCTTTTTCTATGTTTGCATGTTTCTAAAGATTATCAACTTAAGAAAATTGACTTTCTGTGCTCCTGTGAATCCTAGGTTGGCAGTATTTGTAAAAGCTTGTGAAAGCGATCTAGATATTCTCTGTAAACTAAAAGAATACTTGAGGTTTGTGAATTGCACAAAAGCAGAATAGTGAATCTGGGGATCTCAATCCAAATGACATAGACTGTGATAATTTGGCAATAAAGAACAAAGATGGTAGGCCCACATGCTAAATACATTGCAAGACTGCCTGCTAGTGCAGTTGGTTAGAGAACCCTCTGGCACCTCTCTGGTCTGAGGGAGGAGGTTGCCCGTCTCCAGGCTGACCAGGTTAGGATTCATAAAACCTCTTCCCCCACCCAGGGACCACCAGGGCCACCACCGTTACCTCAGAGGTTGCCAAGAAAGAGGAGCAGTTGGACCAAGGTGGGCTCAGGGAGGGAGAGGGTGGTGGAATAGATGTGCATCCCTCCAGTTGTACCTCTCCACAATTCATATGCTGTTCTGGCAAAGAGTGTTTCCTTTATGGAGGCACCTGCAGTGGAGACCAAGGAGGTTGCTGGTAGCCTCCACAAAGGAGACCCACAGGAGGGTGTCACAAGACCCTACAGGGGAAGGAAACAACACCTGGTGGGGGACTCGATCATTAGCGGGGTAGAAGTGGGGGATGAAGGGGATAGGGAGGTAAGGTGCCTGCCTGGTGCCACAGCTCGGAGGGACAGGAAGTGAATCCTCAGGATCGCAGGAGCAGCTGCATGAGGGAGGGAGCTGGATGTCATTGTCCACCTAGGGACAAATGACCTGGCTGCTAATGGGATTAGAGCAGTGCAAGAGGAGTATGTGGAGTGGGGGAGCGGCCTTAGACAAGTAACATGTACAGTAACCTTCTCGGAGGTGCTGCCTGTCTATGGCAAGGATGATGCTAGGGTATTCTGCACCATGGGATTCAATGAATGGTTGAAAAACTGGTGTGGAGCTCAGGGTTCTGGCTTCATTGGGGACTGGGGAGCCACCTGGAGGTAAGCAGGCTTATACTGGTGCGATGGTCTGCATCTGTCCGGGGGGAACCAGGATTCTAGGTGACAGGTTTAAATGCTTCATTGGCAAGCATTTGAACTAGCTAAGGGGGGAGGCACTGAAAAGGAGCAGGGAAATCCCAGCCTCCCCCCACAAAACACAGTAGTTAGAGAGGTAAACAACAAGGTAGAGAAATTAGTAGGGAGCAGAACAGGGATATATGCAGCAAAAGGTGGTAAGGGCAGGGATGGGGCTAAAAGGAGTTAGGCCATAAAAAATACATGGAAAGTAATGAGTACCAATGCCCGCAGTCTGTGCAACAAGCTCCCTGAACTAGTGGCCTTGATGGAAGAGGGATGCCTGGATATTGTGGCAGTCACTTTAACATGGTTCACACAGAACCATGACTGGGATGACAACATACCAGAATACACAGTCTACAGGAGGGACATGGTGGGTAAAAGAGGAGGAGGAGCTCTCTATATAAGGGAAGGAATTAAAGCAACAGAACTAAAGAGTAAACAGGAAGTTGATGAGTCACTATGGGTCACCCTGGAGACAGGAAATGGCACCCCAATCCGCATGGGGGGTTGTGTACAGACCCCCATCTCAGGAGGAGGAAATGGACAAGGAAATGATAGAAGGCATCCTTAAAATGGCAGAAAAAGGGGAGATATTGTTGGTGGGGGACCCGAATATGCCAGATGTTAACTGGAGTACCTTTGCTGTAGGCACATCCAAGAGTAGGGTCATTCTTGATACCCTACATGGGGCATGCCTCAGACAGCTAGTGTTGGAACCCACTCGGGAAGGAGCAATCTTAGACTTGGTACTCTCAAATGGGGAAGGAGAAAGGATCTCAGATGTAGAAGTGGGTAGCCATCTGGGAACAAGTGACCACCAAACAGTGTGGTTCACAATAAACACAGCCATAGAGTCAAGCCATACAAAAACAAGAGTATCGGACTTTAGGAAGGCTGACTTTGGGAAAATGAGAGAGTGCCTCAGAAAAGCTCTACCAAATGGACAAGAAGGAGTGGTGGAGGAACAATGGGGAATAATCAAAACTGCCATCACAGAGGCAACAAGCCTTTGTGTGAAGCAAATCAACAAAACAAAAAGAAGGAAAAAAAACACTATGGTTCTCAAAAGAGGTGGCAGGGATGGTTAAGGAGAAAAGGATAACATTCAGGAAATATAAGAAAACACAGAAGGAGCAGGACCGAGAACTTTATCAGTTAAAGCAGAAGGAGGCAGGGAAGGCAGTCAGAATAGCAAAGGCACAAACTGAGGAAAAGATAGCCAACTCTGTTTAGAAGGGGGATAAAACCTTTTATAGGTACATTAGGGAGCGAAGAAAGACCAAGGGAGGGATACAGAGACTTAATAAAAGGGAAGGAATGTGGGCAGAGGGTGCCAGTGAAAAAGCAGGGATACTGAACGAATATTTCGGCTCAGTATTCACAGCAGAAGAGGAGGAGGAGGTACCTAAACCAAATAAGGGAGAACCATTGAATGGGGGGGTCGATACCAGTCCATTCACAGAAGAAAGGGTTTTGAAAGAACTCTTGAAACTGAGGGTGGACAAAGCAATGGGGCCTGATGGGATTCACTCAAGAATTCTAAAACAACTAAGGGTACAACTAGTAACACCACTGACTACTCTCTTTAACAAATCATGGGAGGATGGTGTGGTACCTGAGAACTGGAGGAGGGCAAATGTGATTCCACTTCACAAATGTGGGAGCAGGGCAGAGGCAGAAAACTACAGACCAGTTAGTTTGACTTCAGTGGTAAGGAAAATGATGGAACCACTTCTGAAGGAAAGAATTGTTGAGTACCTAGAGGCCAGTGGGGCACGGGACCCAAGGCAGCAGGGTTTCACAGCAGGAAGGTCATGTCAGATGAACCTAATAGATTACTTTGACTGGGTGACCAAAGTAGTAGACCAGGGAGGGGCTGTGGATATGGTCTACCTAGATTTTAGCAAGGCATTTGACATAGTCTCACACAAAAGATTAATATACAAGTTAGCCAGCCTTGGAGTGGGTCCTAAGATGGTAGCCGAGATAAAAAGCTGGCTGGACAATAGAATGCAAAGGGTAACAGTAAACAGAGTCCACAGTGAAGAAAGGAAGGTAACTAGCTGGGTACCACAGGGTTTGCTACTGGGACCAGTCCTCTTTAATGTTTTTATAAGTGACATTGTAGAGCACCTGGAAGGAAAGGTATGTCTCTTTGCAGATGACACAAAGATCTGCAACAGGGTTGATACACAAGGTGCAGTGGAAAGAATGTAAAGGGACTTAGCAAGGTTGGAGGAATGGTCAAATGTATGGCAGCTCAGATTTAATGCAAAGAAGTACAAAGTAATGCATCTGGGAAACAAAAACCCATGGGAAGAGTACACAATGGGGGTGAGTTAATAACAACAAAAATTGAAAGAGACCTAGGAGTAATTATATCAGATGACCTAAAGGTGGGCAAGCAATGTGAGAAGGCATTAAGGAGGGCTGGGGGGATACTGGAATGCACAGGGAAAGGCATCAACTGTATAAAACAGGAAGTTGTTATCCCTCTGTACAGATAGTTGGTGAGACCCCATCTGGAGTACTGCGTGCAATTCTGCAGACCCCATCTCCGCAAAGATATAGACAGAGTGGAGGCTGTTCAGAGGAGGGCAACTAAAATTGTGCAGGGTCTGCACCAGAAGACATGCGAGGAGAGACTGATGCAGCTTAATATGTATACCCTTGAGGAAAGGAGGGAGAGGGGGGACATGATAGAAACTTTCAAGTATCTCAAAGGAATTAACAAAGTACAAGAGGGTAGTATCTTTCAGAAGAAGAGATGTGCAAGAACAAGGGGGCACAATTTGAAGATAGAGGGGGGATGGCTCAAAGGTAATGTTAGGAAGTATTTTTTCACAGAGAGGGTTGTGGATGCATGGAAGAGCCTTCCTGAGGAGGTTGTGGAGTCAGGAACAGTGGGAGAATTCAAGAATGTATGGGACAAGGCATAAGGCAATTCTAGTGGGAGGTGGGAAGTAGGAGGAAGTAAGCTGTTGATTAACTAGAATCTGCAGCTTATCCATCAGGTAGGGAAATGGGCAGACTAGGTGGCCCAAGCGGTCCTTATCTGCCATCAAATTCTATATTTCTATGTTTCTAACCCAAAAAAGCAAACTGCCATTCTCTACATGGTGTTCACCAACTTTCAAATGATAAGTGAGGTAAGGAAATAGGAGCCAGAGGGGTTCAGTGGCCATAACACCATATGGTTTGAACTAGCCCTTGCTACCAGTATACCATCTTTAAGGCTATGGGTCTGGACCTCAGAAGAGCAGACTTTGACCAGATGAGGAAACTAGACAAGAAGTCGAGTTGACAAAATCAGGGGTGTGAAGAAGAGATGGGAGTAATTAAAGGGACACACAAAGTAGCAGTGTGACCCACCCACAACAACAAAAAACAAGTCACCAGGAGGGAGCCACTCCACACAGTCTAGTTACACAAAGCCAAGCTTAGTGCAGACACAGTCCAATCATCGGTTTACTCACTGGGCAGGATTTTCAAAATGTGGTGCTGGGCTTGCATCCATGCTTTAATTCTGGCAGTGCACCAAACCCTTCACTGCAATTGCACCCAGTTTTATAATCTGTGGCGCAGTTGCAACAGTTTTCACAAATTACAGCACAAATATTTGGCGCAAGCTCTGTAAAACTGGCTCGTAGTATTGCTGCAAGTTAAACCAGAAAAAGTTCATCTAACTTACAGCAATTGCAGCACGGGATAGAAAATCCCGTTATGTCACAAGAAGCCCCAAGCACCATATTGTTGGTGCACTGAGGCTTGTAGTGATCTAGGACATTTGAAAATCTGACCCATTAATTTTTTTTTTTTTATTGTTATTTTGTAAAGCATTAGTTCACCACCAACAGTCAAAAGGTTAATGTTTCCTGATGTTAAACTCTCACCACGGCATCAAGACCAGAATATCACCTAGTGATAACATTCAGCTTCAAAACCTTTGTTATTCAATACAAGTCAAGTTCCTCAATACTGGATTCAAATTCTAAACATCTGGTTCTTTGTTGTTTGTCCTCAGTTCTTGCTGAAGCCTCTGTGTTTTACCTGGCTCCCACTTTCTGCCTCCTGGCATTTTTCTGTCTCAGTGAGGTTCAAAATTTGAATCCATTATTGGGGAACTTGTCTTGTATTGAACCACAAAGGTTTTGGAAGCAAAGTTACTAATTCTTAGATCCTGATGAAGTGGTGAGAGTTCAGCACCACAAAACATCAACCCTTTGACCTTTGTGGATGAACTGATTCTTCACAAAATAAAAATACTTAATGACTAATCTGGTGAGTGGGCTGTGTCTCCGATTAGTTTGGATTGCAATAATTAAAGGGGCTATTCTAGAGGCAATTAAGTCAGGCCTGAGAATGGTTACCATGAGTAACAGGCACAATAGACAAATCTGGTTTTCAAAGAGGTCAGGGAGGTAGTGAGGGCTAACAAAAGTGCTTTCTTTAGTTGCAAAAATTAACAGAGATACAAGGAATGGGGAGATTACCAGTTAAAGATGTGGCAGGCCAAGAAGGTAGTCAGTGATGTGAGAACAGACATGGAACTTCACATTGCAGAGAGGGTCAAGGGGGAAATTCTTGAGACACATTAGAGTAAAAAAGATGAGGGGAAATGATTAGACTGTTGGAGGGGACAGGGTAACAGAAGAGGGAGGATGAGCAGAAAGCAGCCATTCTTAACACAGAAACATAGACTTTGACGGCAGATAAGGACCGCTAGGCCCATCTAGTCTGCCCATTTCCCTACCTACAGGATAGGCCGCAGATCCTAATTAACCAACAGCCTATATCTTCCTGTCCCCCACAAGAATTGCCTTATGTCTGTCCCATGCAATCTTGAATTCTCCCACAGTTTTAGACCCCACAACTTCCTCAGGAAGGCTGTTCCATGCATCCACCACCCTCTCTGTGAAATAATACTTCCTCACATTGCCTCTGAACCACCCTCCTTCTATCTTTAAATTGTGTCCCTTGTTCTTGCAAGTCTCTTTTTCTGAAAGATGCTACCTCTTGGACTTTGTTGATTCCCTTGAGGTACTAGAAAGTTTCTATCATGTCCCCCCTCTCCCTTCTTTCTTCAAGGGTATACATATTAAGCTCCTTTAGTCTCTCCTCATACAGCCTCTTTTGCAGACCCTGCACCACCTTAGTTGCCCTCCTCTGGACTGCCTCTATCCTGTCTATGTCCTTGCGGAGATGGGGTCTCCAGAACTGGACACAGGATTCCAGATGGGGTCTCACCAACTGTCTGTACAGAGGGATAACAACTTCCTGTTTTCTGCTGCTGATGCCTCTCCCTATACATCCCAGTATACCCCGGCCCTCCCTACTGCCTTCTCACATTGCTTGCTAACCTTATGAGTCATCTGATATGATTACCCCAGGTCCCTTTCCTGTTTTGTTGTTGTTACTACCTCCCACCCATTGTGTATTCTTCCATGGGTTCTTGTTTCCCGAGTGCATTATTTTGCACTTCTTTGCATTGAATCCTAGCTGCCATATGTCTGACCATTCCTCCAACCTTGCCAAGTCCTTTTCATCCTTTCCACGCCTCCTTGTGTATCAACCCTGTTGCAGATCTTTGTGTCATCTGCAAAAGGCATACTTTTCCTTCCAGTCCTCTGCAATGTCACTGATGAAGACATTAAAAGGACTGGACCCAATGCTGAACCCTCACATTTCTAGTAACATCCTTTCTTCAGAGTGGACTCCATTTACAATTACCTTCTGTGTCCTGTTGTCCAGCCAATGTTTTACTCAGGCTACCACCCTGGGACCCACTCCAGGCTGGTAAATTTGACTAATAATCTTTGTGTGGGACTGTGTCAAATGCCTTGCTAAAGTCTAGGTAGGCCTTGTCCACAGCCCCTCCCTGGTCTACTACTTTGGTCACCCAGTCAAAGAAATCTATTAGATTCGTCTGACATGACCTTCCACTGTGAACCCATGCTGCCTTGGATCCTGTGCTCCACTGACCTCTAGGTACTCAACTATTCTTTCCTTCAGAAGTGACTCCATCACTTTCCCTACCACAGAGGTCAGACTGACAGGTCTGTAGTTTCCTGCCTCTGTCTTGGTCCCACTTTTGTGAAGGGAATCACATCCGCCTTCCTCCAGTCCTCGGGTACCACCATCCTCCCATGATTTATTAAAAGAGTAGCCAGTGGTTTCACTAGTTCCTTCCTTAATTCTTTTTAGAATTCTAGGGTGAATTCCATCAGGACCCATTGCTTTGTCCACCTTCAGTTTAGGAGTTCTTGCAGAACCCTTTCTTCTGTGAAAGGACTGAGATCGACCCCCTATCAGAAGTGCTTCTGTTAATTGGATTAGGCACTTCCCTCCTCTTTTGTGAATACTGAGCAGAAATATTCGTTCAGTATTCCTGCTTTTCACTGTCCCCTCTGCCCACCCACGTTCATTCTATTCAGCCTCACTATCCCTCCTTTGTCTTTCTCGCTGCTATGTACCTATAAAGGTTTTATCCCCTTCTTTACTGAGTTGGCTATCTTTTCCTCAGTTTGGGCCTTTGCTATTCTGACTTCCCTCCTGCTTCTTTCTGCCTTAACTGGTACAGCTCTCTGTCCTGCTCCTTCTGTGTTTCCTTATACTTCCGGAATGCTATCTTTTCTTCCTGACTTTCACAGCCACCTCTCTTGAGAACCATAGTGGATTTTTCTTTCATTTTGATTTGTTTATTTGCTTCACACAAAGGCTTGTTGCCTCTGTGATAGTGGCAGTTTGATAATTCCCGTTGTTACTCCACACCTCCTTCTAGCCTGTTTGCTAGTGCTTTTCTGAGGCACTCTCCCATCTTGCCAAAGTCAGCCCTCCTAAAGTCCAATACCCTCACTTTTGTTGGCTTGACTCTGTAGCTGGTTTAACGTGAACCACACTGTTTGATGGTCACTTGTCCCCAGATGGCAAACCACTTCTAGATCTGAAATCCTCCACTGCCCCGTTTGAGATACGGGGTCTAAGATTGCTCCCTCATGAGTGGGTTCGAGAACTAGCTGTCTAATGCCTGCCACCTGTAGGCGTCAAGAATGGCCCTGCTCTTGGATGTGGCTGCAGCAAATGTGCTCCAGTTAACATCTGGCATATTCAGGTCTCCCATCAACAGTATCTCCTTTCTCTGCCATTCTAAGAATGCCTTCCATCATATCCTTGTCCATTCCTCCCCTGACATGGGGGTCTGTACACAACCCCTGTGCGGATTGTGGTGCCCTTTCCAGTCTCCAAGGTGACCCACAGTGCCTCCTCTCCTCCCTGTTTACTCTTTTGTTCAGTTGCTTTTATCCCTTCCTTTACATAGAGAGCTACTCCTCCCTCTTCTACCCTGCCTGTCTCTCCTGTGAGGTTATGTACCCTGGTATGTTAACATCCAGTCATGGTTCTCTGTGTACCATGTTTCTGTGACTGCTCTCGATGTCAGGCATCCCTCTTCCATTAGGCCACCAGCTCAGGGGCTTGTTGCCCAGACTACGGGCATTGGTACTCATTACCCTCCATTTCCTGATGGCCTTACCCCCTTTTGCCCCATCCCTGTCCTTCTTGTCTTTGTCACTTTCTCCATTTCCCACAGCCTTTCTCCCTATCAACACCTCCATGTTGGTGTTTGCTGCACTTACTACCGTGATTGTTTGGGGGGGCTAGGATTTTCCTGCTTCTTTCCAGTGCCTCCCCCCTTGGATAGTTTAAAAGCTTGCCAATGAAGCATTTAAACCTATCACCTAGGATCGTGGTTCCCCTCCCGGACAGATGCAGCCCATCATGCCAGTATAGGCTTGCATCACTCCAGGTGGACCCCCAGTCCCCAATGAAGCCAAATCCCTGAGCTCCACACCAGTTTTTCAACCACTGAGTGAATCCCATGGTACAGAACACCCTAGCCTCTCCTATGCCATAGATGGGTAGCACCTCCGAGAAGGTTACCATGCTTGCTACTTGACTAAGGCCCCTTCCCAATTCCACAAACTCTTCCTGCACTTCTCTAATCCCTTTCTTAGCCAGGTCATTTGTCCCTAGGTGGACAATGACATCCAGCTCCCTCCCCTGTGCAGCTGCTCCAGCAATCCTGAGGATTCGCTCCCTGTCCCTCCAAGCCATGGCACCAGGCAGGCACCTTACCTCCATCTCCCCTTCCTTGCCCAGTTCTACCTTCCTAACAATGGAGTCCCCACCAGGAGTTGTTCCTTCCTGCAGGTTCCCCTGCCACCCCCCTGTGGGTCTCCTTGTGGAGGTTCCCAACATCCTCCTTGGTCTCCACTGTGGGTGTCTCCATAGAGGAACCACACTTTGCCAGAATGGCATAGAATTGTGGAGAGGTACAACTGGAGGGATGTGCCTCTGTTCCACCACCCTCACCCCCCTGAGCCCCTGTGGTCCAGCATCCCTCTTTCTTGGCAACCTCTGAGGGCAATGGCAGTGGCACTGGTGGTCCCTGGATGGAAGAGGAGGTCCCACAAATCCTGGCCAACTCAGCCTGGAGATGAAGCCTCCTCCCTCAGCCCAGAGAGGTGCCTGCAGATGGGACAACACATCCTCCAGAACATCTCCCGGAAGACTGCTGCTCCCCAGCCTGCCTCCACCACTCCAATCATGTCTTATTTCTGGCCCCTTAACTGTTTGCAATCCTTACTCTTTCCTCTGCTTTTTCTCTCTCTTACTTTCTGCCTGTGTTCCTTAAGCTCCTGATTGTCCTGTTCTGAGACAAGAATATCCTATATTTCTCAGTAGACCACTTACTTGTTCAGAGGCAGACCTCCAGCAACTAGAGGGGCGGAGAGCTACTCTTGCCCTTCTAGGATGGTGGGTCCTTGGTGGTTCTGTGATCATTCACTTCCTGCCCCTAAACTGGAAGTTCCTGTTGTCAGTCAAATCCTGTGCCTATAAAAATAGAACTAGCTTTGGGTGGGGGGGAAGGAGGGCAATATAGTCCGAGTAGAGAAGTTCAGTCACACAGCAGTCCTTTCTCCTGGTGTCTTCTGCCAAGCTATTAACAACCCCTTTTGCTTTGTAGCGGGCACTTGCCTGAAAGTGGCAAAAAGACTGTTGCAAGAGGGATCCAAGAAATGGAGATGGTGGTAAGATAAGGGTCACTAGACCTGAAAATATATAAGACTTCAGGGCAAGATAGGATGCACCTGAAGGTGCTAAGAGAACTATCATCAGATGTGGCTAAACCCCTAAGAGCCCTATTTAATAGCTTTCTACAGTCGGGGTGGCTCTGAAAGACTGGAGGGTAGCAGACATAGTTCTACTTTACAAGGGAGGTGGCAGGAACCACAGACCTATTAGCCTTACCTCCATAGCAGGTAAACTTATGGAGATACTAGTGAGAGAGGACCTGGTAGACTACTTGAGCAGAAGAGAGCTCCAGGATAGTAAGCAGCATGGTCCTATGGCAGAGAGATCTTGTCAGATCAATATAACAGTGTTCTTTGTCTGGGTAGCTAAGTTGGTAGATATGGGACAGTCAGTGTATTTGCTCTCCCTTGACTTCAGCAAGGTGTTAGACTCTGTGCCACACAAAAAGGTTGCTGAAGAAGTTAGAAAATCTGGGAACAGTGAAGAACCTAGTTAGACTGGTGGAAAGCTAGCTGGAGAAGGCAGCAGAGGATGGTATTAAATAGGGTCAAGTCAGGGGAGACGGAGGTCACGGGTGGGATGCCACAAAGGTCAGTTCTTGTTCCGACCCTTTTTAAAATTTTTATCAGTGATGTAGGAGAAAGAATCCAAGGCAATGCATGTCTCTTAACAGATGACAGGTGACACTAAGCTCAGTAGCAAAGTAGATAATGAGGAATGGGGTAGGGAGCTGTAGTGGGACCTGCAAAAATCTGAGAGATATTCTAAAGTTTGCTAGTTGAAATTCAAATGCCAAGAAGTGCAAAACAACTCCCTGAAACAATGTAGCCATTGTATCAAGGCCAACAGCAAGGTAATCAGGAGTTGGGGCTATATGGGGAGGGGGTGTGAGAGAAGCAGGAATGAGGTGAAACTGCATCTCTATATATCACTAGTGAGGACACATCTGGAATTCTGTGCCCAGTTTTGGAGCCCCACCTAAGAAAAACAATGATAGGCTAGAGACTATGCAGTGCAGGGTAACCAAAATGATTCAGAGCCAGCAGGGATGATTCTTTAAGATTCAGCTTAAGGCCAGTAGTGAGCAGGCCATATAAACAGAAGTTGTCAACAGATAAGGACATCTTGGCCCACCTACTCTGTCCTAAATTCCCTACCTATAGTGCCACTGGAAACCTTACACTCTGGCTTTCACCCTCCTCTTGCTTCTAAGATTCCCCGGTGTCTATTCCATGCATTCTTAAATCCTGTGATCATTCTAGCCTCACTACTTCCGCTGGGAGGCTGTTCCAAGTGTCCACCACCTTCTCCATGAAGATGTACTTCCTCATATTTCCTCAGAGGCCCCCCAGCTTCATATTGTGACCCCTTGTCCATGAATATATTTTTCTTTGGAAAATGCTCCCTTCATGTACTTTGTTTATTCCTGTAAGGTATTTGAATGTCTCTGTCATATCCCCTGTTTCCTCCTGTCTTCTAGGGAGTATGTATTTAAATCATTAATTCTTTCTTTGTAGGGCTCCTGATGCAGGCCCTGTACCATTCTGGTTACCCTCCTTTGCACTGCCTGTACCCTACCTATGTCCTTTCAGAGATGGGGCCTCCAGAACTGTACACAGTGCTTGAGGTGGGGTCTTACCAGTGATCTATACAGGTGTATTATTACCTCTCTCTTTCTGATGGCCATACCCCTCCCTATGCATCTGAGCATTCTGCTAGCCTTTCCCACTGCCTTGTCACACTGTTTAGCTACCTTCAGGTCATCAGACGTGATAACCACCAGGTCTCTTTCTTGTTTTGTAAATGCTAGTATTTCCCCCCGAGTTGGTATGTTACCCCTGGTGTTTTGTGCCTAAGTACATAATTGTGCACATTTTTGCATTGAATCTTAGCTGCCAAACTTGTGACCACTCTTTGACCTTCTTCAGATCGTCCCTCATTCTTTTACCACCCCCCCCAGTTTATCTACTAGGTTGCAAATTTATGTGTCATCCATAAATAGGCATACCTCCCCTCCTGTCCTTCTGCAATGTGGCTAATAAAAACATTGAAGAGGACCAGACATAATGCTGGCCCCTGTGGCACCCCATTATTCACTTTGCCTTCCCCAGTGTGTACCCCATTTACCACCACTCCTTGGCTTCTACCACTAAGCTAACTCATCACCAATTTTACAATTTTAGGACCTACTTCTAGGCTACAAAGTTTGATTACCAGCCTTCTGTGTGGAATGGTGTTGAAGGCCTTTCTGAAATCCTGATAGGCCACATCAACCACCCCTCCCTGGTCTACTTCCTTTGTTTCCCAATCAAAGAACTCAATCAGGTTTGTCTGCTAGGACACCCACCCCCACCCATGAATCCATGTTGCCCTGGATCCTGTAGACTGCTGGTAACAATGTATTCTCCAACCCTTTCCTTCAATAGTGATTCCATTACTTTGCCAACTACTGAAGTCAGACTGACCAGTCTATAATTTCTCTCCTCTTGCCTTGTCTACATTTAACTTTGACAACTGCTTTAGGACTCTTTCCACTGCACAAGGGCTAGTGTCCACCTCCCAACCCTTTATGCCCTTGTCTTGAAAGAAAGACTCATTTCCTACCCCCTCCTCAATATGTCTGCTTTTTGGTGATCCTCTTCTACAGAACCCACACTTCTCCATTCAGTCTTACTATCCCTCCTTTGGACTTCGTCTTTTCATCAATGTATCTAAAAATATGTTATCCCCTTTTTTACTGATTTAGCTATTTTTTCCTGTTTTCACTTTTGTGCTCCCAACTGCCTTCCCTGCCTCCATTTGTTTCTCCTGGTAACTCTCTCTATCCTCCTCCTTCAGTGCTCTTCTGTATTTTCTGAAGTCTATTTTTTTTTTTTTGCTACTTTTTCCGCTACCTCTGTAGAGAACCATAATGGTCTCTTTTTACTCTTGCCCTTGCTGACCTGCATGAAACATGGTTTAGTAGCTTTTCCAATTCCCTCTCTTATTGTAGTCTACTGTTCTTTTACTCTCCTAGTATCTCTACACCTGCCAGGGCGTCCTTGAGGCATTCTCCCATTTTCTTCAAATCAGCCCTCCTGAAGTCCAGGACCCTCGTCCTTGTGTGGTTTTAGTCTGGCCCTGTTGTCTTATGTTAAATCACACTGTCTGGTGATCACTGGTCCCCAGGTGTTTCCCAACTGTGATGTCAGCAATGTTTTCCCCATTTGTCTGTACTAGGTCCAGCAATGCCCCCTCATGAGTGGTTTCCTTAAACAGTTGCCTGAGGAACACCCCCTGCTGGGATTTCAGGATGTTCCTACTCCTAGTTGTTGCTGCAGCAGGGAGGCTCCAATCCACATCTGGCAGATTGAAGTCTCAAGCTATTAACACCTCTTCATTGCATCCATTTTACAGATTGTGTCTGTGTGTGTTTTAGTGGGTATAGTGGTAAACACAATTGAAAGGTGCAGTCAACCTCTGATTAATGGCTAGATCCTTTTGGCCTGTTAGGCAGATATCACTACCTACCAGGGCTCTTGAAGGTAACATAACTAAAAGCATATGCAATATTTGGAAGTATTGCTTGCATACTATTTGATCTGCACAATAAAAGAAACAATAACCACACAGGAAGGTCATATTGGAATCAAATGTGGTACTTGTTTGATGTTCTGTCTAAATGCCAATATACAAACAGATAAATTATTTAAATGCTTCAAATGTATACAGAATGAGGAAATGATAATAGAAATATCACTTTTTAATTCAAGACTCACTGCATTAGAAAAAAGCCAAAAAGACACAGCAAAAAGAATAAATAACACAGTTGTATTTGTGGATCCACTTCATGAAGAAACTTCCACAGATAGTATAAAAACAAATCATTCTAATGAGCCTATGGTTCCCTTTTAGATCATATGTGTAGGTACTGTACAGAATATGTCTAATAAAACAAGATCTTGGGAAGAGGTTGACTCAGACAATGCTGAGCACAATTGGTATCAGATACAAAGTGCAAAAGTTGCTTAATGAGACAGGAAGGCTGATCGTTTCCGTGTCCCCTTACACAACCATTTCAAGCCACTGGTCACTCTAGCTGAGGATCATGATACCCCCCACCACCACCACCACTGTCCCAAACATTTTCAGTTTCTAACTATACTGAATTACTGACACCAGTAACAAGTACCAGTTTAAGCAATAGACAACCATCCCAGTCTAACATAACTAATCTTATAACTATGGATATCATTAGTATTCCTGAACATAAATACATTTTTGTCTTGGAGGATTCTGTTACTAAACATCTGACTCTGGCAATCTGTGATTAGGACAAAGCGGATATAACTGTGTCCTATTTCAGAGGTGCCAGATTTTTAGATCTTACTAGAATATCTAGACAGATACTCAAGAATAGCGGGGAGAGTCCCCTTGTCATTGTACATGCAGGAATTAACAATATAAATCATTAAGATGTACATAGTATCAAAGAAGAGATGGTGGGTCTGAATAACACACTCATAGAACATGAGTGTAAAATTTCCCTCTAAGAAATACTCCCTATTATCAATCCAACAAGTTACCCAACAGGAAAAATAAAACATATAAATGACTGGCTAAGACAATGGTGCATAAACCATGATATAGGGTGTATTACCCATTGGAAAGAGTTTCAAAACAGAAGAGACTGATATGCTGGGATGGCCTTCACCCTAGTAGAAAGGGTACATCACTACTTGGACAACATTTCAATGCTTTCATTGATAAATCTTTAAACTTATTCTAGGAGGAGTAGGGACCAAACCCTTTAATTGCCATGACCCTATCACCAAACAATATATTCCTACCACCAGTAATATAGTTATCACTAGTCATAAAATAAATGAAGATATGCCCAACATCAATACAGCCAGTCCAACAAAAATTAGCCACATGGAATTAAAAATCTTAGTAAATACTAGAAGCAAAATTGATGAACTTTCTTAAACACTAAATAAAGATAATATTGATATTTGTGGAGTCACTGAGACTTGGTTTTTGGAGTCAGACTAGGGGACTGATATACCAGGTTATTACAAAATATTCAAAAACCGTATGAAAATTAAGGGAGGTGGTATTTCACTCTATATTACCAATAGACTCAAAAGTTATGAACTAAAAAATAACTGTACTCAAGCAGCAGATAAGGAAATAATATGGATCAAAATAAAAAATGAAGATAGACTATTAATTGTAGGCCTTGGCTATCATTCTCCCAGCCTAGACACCACCAGCAATGATGCATTCATGAGGGCTATAGAGTTTATGGAGGATTATAATGATTATGATCTCATGGGTGACTTTAACTTACCAAAAATAGATTGGTCTTCACTTGAGGGAAACAGCACATTATAAAACAAATTTCTGGAAATTACTTTACAGCATGATCTAGAACAGTTAGTTACTACTCCTGCAAGAAAAAAATTACATGTTGAACTTAATGTTTACACACATCAATGATACTGGACAAGCACCAGTATGTTTAGTGGTGATAGTGACCATAATAAAATATTATGCACTCTCCCATACTTTAAACCAGTTGTGACAGGTACTATCAGGATTCACAATTTTGATAAAGCCTACTATCCAGAAATCAAAAAAAAAATTAGCACCTGGAATTAGGAAGAAGAGCTTAGGAATTTAAATGCCACTAATACGTGGCAAGTTATATATAAGAAAATTCTATTTTGTATTAATAATTGGGTACCAGAACACCCAAAACATAACAACAAAAAACTAAGTGTGCCTTTGTGGTGGAAAAATAGTATTAAAAAATCTATAAGGAATAAAAAAAGGCATTTAACAAATACAAAAAAAACCCTCTGAGATCAATTGGCAAAACTTTAAGGCTAAAACAAATAAAACAAAAAAGTAGATAAGATCTGAAAAACAGAGACTGGAATATAAATTAGCCACTGTAACCAAGGACAATAAGAAACAGTTTTATAACTATATAGGATCACTAAAATGAAAATCTACTTGAGTCGGCCCCTTAATTATAGATCAACAAGCAGTTACCGATGAAAGTATCTTGGCTGAAGAACTAAATGCATATTTCTTAAGCATACAGTATTCAAACATAAGGACAAAATTAGTCTCAACCAACTAGGGAGTCTGATGGAACCAGTATTATTCACCCATGCAGAAGTTTATTCAGCTATTAACATCATTAAATCTAACTCATCAGAAGGTCCAGATAATATTCTACCTAGCTTTATTAAAAATATCTCTAAAGAATTGACAGGAATACTCACATTATTATTTAATACATCTATTAATGAGGGAACAGCTGTACAAGACTGGAAGATAGCAATTATCACACCCATACATAAAGGAGGTACATTATAGGCCCATAAGTCTCACGCCATGCATAGGAAATTTAATGGAAAGGCAGCTGCAAAATAAAATTTATGAACATCTGCAAAATAAGGGTATTCATGATATATTCTAATATGGATTTACTTCTCGAACATCTTGCCAAAGTAATTTAATAAATTTTTTTGAGCCAGTAAGTAAGGCTCTTGATATTGGTTTTCCTGTTGATATTATTTTTTTAGACTATGACAAGTCATTTGATTCATTTGATTCAGTATCCCATACAATACTAATTGAACATCTTATTAGGATTAAGCTTAATCCATGTATTATAAATTGTATCAAATAATGGCTTATGGATAGACTACAGAGGATCAAAATTTGAGGTCATAAATCACTTTGGGTAAAATGACCAGTGGGGTCCCTCAGGGCTCTGTATTGGGCCCATTTATTGTTCAATATTATGATTGCTAGTATGTAAACCTCTAATGGGGTATGAATCAATAAGCACGCTGATGACAGTAAACTGGGCTGTGTTGTCAATGATCATCAATCTACTCAGTCATTGCAGAATAATTTAAATAAACTATCCAGCTGGGCAAAAGAGAATAAAATGAAATTTAACACTACCAAATGTAAAATAATGCAACTAGGTAATAACAACACTATGGCTAGTTATATACTTGATGGAACCCAACAACAGGTAGTTACAGCTGAACGAGATTTGGGTGTTACTATAACAAATAATTTGAAATTTAGCACACACAATAATAAGACAATTAAGAAGCGCCATGGTATAATCAATTGCATTATTAAACATGTTAACAGCTGGGAACCTGAGGTCATCATTCCATTATATACTAGCTTAGTTGGATTGTATATTGATTATTGTGCCCCCTTCTGTGCACCCACCTCATTGGGTGGGAAATCAAGCACAGAGAAAGTTTAGAGGAAGATTACTAGAAACATAAATAACCAGACAAATAATCAGTACATAGATAGATTAAAATCTTTGGGGTTATACTCGATTGAATATAGGGCTCTCAAGGGAGACTTATGCCTGGCCTATAAGGCCTTTCAAGATCTTGCCTTATTTGAGATCATCTGTTTAGAAAAACAAGTATCAACCACCAATACAAAGTCACATAAACTTAAACTTTCCACTAGTCTTAATAAAACAGTCAAACGTAGTAACTTTTTTACTCAAAGATTTCCTCCCTTGTGGAACTCACTTCCCTCATTTGTCATATTAAGTGACAATATTAAGCAGTTCAAATACAGACTAGATCATTATATGGGTGAAAGAAAATTCCTTTTCCACCATTAGGAGACAGTGATGATGAGTTCACCATGGGCTTGTCCTCAAAATCGTACACACCTATGAACATATGAACCTATGAACCTAATTCCTCATCCATTTCTCCCCCTGTGATTGAGGCCTGTAGGCCACCCATGTGAAGAACTGCCCCTTTCCTCTTTTCCAGGCTGACCCACAGCACTTCTTCACCCTCTTTCTACTCCTGTATTTCTATAGCTTTTATGTTGTTTTTAACATAAAAAGTAAATCCTCCCCCTTTACTTTGTACCCTTCTCTCTTCTAAACAGATTATATACTGGTACAGTCCACTCCACTTATATCGACCATGGTTAGTCCAGGCAGCTGCTTACATCGGGCACATTCTGAAAACCAATTGCCATGCTAATTACTCCCAATGTTAATTATGGTGGTATAGCGATCGTTAGCTCCCTGCTATTTCAGGCAGAATACAGTAGCTTTAGACAGGTTCTGGCACTAATCTCACATTGTTCACACTCGTTAACTGCTCTCAGAAAAAACTGTTTGTGCAGTTACGGACAGCAGACATCAGCAGATTGCAACAAACATGGCAGGAAAGCATAATGCCATGAGTCTCAGCCAGAAAATCAATGTGCTTAACAAGATTAGGGTGCTCTCAAAAATGAGCCAATGGGAACTTTCTCAACACCTCAGTCTGTGCCAAATCTACTGTGGCTTACCTGTTAAGACAGCAAGAGCAGCTGTTATCTGAGTGGCAAAAAACTTCAATTTGGAAAGAAAGAGAAAGAGGGACAGGAAGGATGGAAAAGTGGAGAAGTGGAGGAGGCTCTGCTTTGGTGGTTCCATAACACACATGGTAGGGACACACAGATCAGTGGGCCACTTCTGGCACAAAAGGCAAGAGACAAAACATTTGGCAACTGCACTGGGAAGACCAAAATTTAACCCTTCTGAAGGTTGGTTGCAGAGGTGTAAGGAATGTGTGAAAAAAATGACAGTCTTAGATGCTGCTCATTTGCTTAAGCACTCGTGGGACATGGTGGGGCAGCAAACAGTATAGCATTGTTTTAAAAAGGCAGGGTTTGCTGTAGATGAGGGAGATGAATTGGTGGCCAAAATTGACACTCAAGCTGATTCAGTGTCTGTTCCTGCTCGGCTGTCAGCAGAAGAGTTTATTGAACTATGTTACCTGGAAGACAACGAGCCCCCCCAAAAAAACTGACTAAGATGACATCAGGGAAGTAATTGGTGCTTTGAGTGCAGACATCAATGCTGAGATGGAGGATGCAGAGGGTGAGGATGATGAAAACATGGCGGAAATGTAGGAGATTATTGTAATACCGGGGGATGTTCGGGTGGCCTCTCTAACTTTGCAGCGAGCAATGACACAAAACCCTAACATGCAACTGGACTGGAATATTCTTCGGCAGGTTGAAGAAATTTGGAGTCTATACTGCCAGTGCAAGAGGATTCAAACCTGCATCACACAGTACTGCACTTAACAGAAGTAGGAGTGTTGTTGTTGATTAAAGCACTTAATTTATAAAAAACAAAACAAGGTATAATAACGTTTTATTTTGAAGTTCAAGTACTTATTTCACATATTGTTAAAGGTGTTACAGGTGTTAACTTACTTTACTTTGCTATGGAACTGATTAATGACCCCAGTATATATAAAAATATGAGAATTGGTGACCAGACATCAGAAATGGTTATAGCAACTATCTGCTATAGAGGTCAAAATCATGGTGTACAAACAAACCCATAATAAGCGGTGGGCACTGTATAGCCACATCACAGTTCTGCTTTTCATTGAACCAGATTTCTGTATTGCCTACTAAGTCCAGGTCAGCTTCTGCCATGGTGGCTTCTATGTCTGCAATTTTGCTGACCAGACTGCGAGTGTCGGTACACATGAGTTTCCAGATGGTGTTATCACTTTCTCTCCTTTTTACCCTTTGCCATCCATCATCATTCTTCGCTTTTTCTTAGCTTCAAACTTGTTCTCTACTTCTCAGATTAAATTTTTATTTGATTCGTTCTGGGGTTTTACTACCTCCGGAATTTCATAGTTAGCCTTGTGAACTTTTGGGTGAAGACAGTTTCCGTCTCTCAGTCTTATTCCGCCTTCTCCCTTGCTAGTTTAAATGTGCGTCAATGTAGCTTTTAAACCTTTCACTGAGGACTGCGGCCCCTCTCCTGGATGGATGCAGGTCATCTCCTTGGTACAGACATACATTCCTCCAGATGGGGCCCCAGTCCCAAATGAACACAAAACTTTCCTCTCCACACCACTTTTTTAGCCAGGCATTGAAGTTCTTGATGTGGAGAATCCTGTCTTCACCCTTGTCCTAGATGGGTAGCACTTCCAAGAAGGTCACTGATCATGCCACATTCCTAAGACCCCCTCCCCAGCTCTTAAACTCTTCCTGCACTACAGCTGGCTCATCATGAACTACATTAGGTCATTTGTCCCCAGATGGACAATGACATCTTGCTCTGCCTCCCTTCCTGCTGCCCCAGTGATCCTTTGGATCTTCTTTCCATTTCTGAGGGCCATGGCACCAGGAAGGCACCAAACCTCTCTCTCCTCCTTACTACTTATTCCCAACTCTATCCCCCTAACAATGGATTGTCCACTATGATTTGTTTCCTCCTTCTCTGGGGTCTCCTGTCATCCCCCCTTAGAGTCTCTGCTAGGGTGGACCCCAACATCCTCTCCAGTCACTACTGCAGGTGCCTCAATGAGACATACCCACTCTGCCAGAGTGGCTTAGGAGTTCTGTAGATGAACTAGTTTTGGTATGTGCCTACACTCCACCACCCTATGTATTTCCTGAGCCCACTGTTGTCCCACTGTTCCTTCTACTGGGCAACCTTTGAGGTAGCAGCCATGATTTAGGTGATCCCTGGATGGGGAGAAGGTCCTATTAACCCAATCTACTGTAGCTCAGCCTTGAGTCTGGCAACTTCCTCCCTCAGCCCAGAGAGGTGCATGTATTTAGGTCAACAGCATAGCCTCCAGAAGATGCTCTGGAAGACTGCTGCCCCACTGGCACTACACTGCAGCACTCCACGCATTCTATCCTGTCTGCTTGTTCTTCTTTTCTCTTTATATTTCTTCTGTTAACCTACCCTATATCGGGTTTTTCTCAGAGGCCTTGGTTCCTGTGTCTTTCCTACTTTACGAAACCTAATTCACAAACCTAAAAGCCCCCAGTAACTTTAAAGCAGGCCCTACAATTATAGCACCATACACAGCACCCTTAGCACAGTACTTATGAACCTCTCACACTCACACATTTCTCCCCAGAAGATATTTAGTAGTAGCCCCCTCACCCTCAGTACAGTGTGACACAGGAACAATACAGCTCCCCTCCCCCTTTTCAACCTTTAAGTCCTAGTAACAACAGAAATGTTTTGACGGTCTTGTACATTACCCATGATATCATATGCTGTTGGTGTATGTACTTGTGGCTATTTGTTCTCTGACACACTTGTACCTTGTCTATCATTTACAATTATTGCATACTCACCAAAGCAACTGTATAATCCAGTGCAGTCTCAACAGCACATTTATTTATTATTTTCCACACCACTCCATGCTTGGGGTGTGCATTTTTTCCTTGCCATGTATGTATTGTTGCTTTTTGTAATGTTGTCACCATGTGGCCTAGGTCGTGCCTGAAATGGTCCTTTGGATCAGTGCACTTACCCAGTTACCAAAGATATAAATAAATAAATACAAATATTCAGTACCTTAGTTCCAAAGGGCAGGGTCCCCGGCTGTCTGTTCAGGCTGACTCTGTCGGGCAGACTCCCCCATCCTTGCCATGTCAGTCCTTAGCACAGGGGGCTGCAGCATGGGGGGGTTGCTCCGTGGTTCTACTGTAAAATAGAAGAACAATAGGAAGAGGGCTCCCAGAGGCACTTCCTGATTGGTCCTCCTGTGAAGCTGGGGAGCAGCCTCATTGCCAATTGGTTCTTCCTCGGAGCCCTTCAAGGATCTCCTGAGCTCTGTTCTGTCCTTTGGAGTGCTCTCAGCTCTTTTAATAGTGGCAGTGTTCAAGCATTGGGGAGGGATTCCTAGCTGCTGCAAGGAATCCCCAATACCTCTGCTCTTGTCCCTGCCTAGTTCCACTTCTGTGATGAAGCTCCAATTTATAAAGCCCTTCAACACAATAGAGCTCCCAGAGGTGCATTTCAATGGATCCTACTACAAGGCTGGGGGTGTGGCCTCGCAACTGATTGGTTCTCCCTTGGAGCCCTTCAAGGAGCTCCAAAGCTCTGTTCTTTCTTCAGAATGCTGTCAGTTCTTTTAGTAGTGGTGGTGTTCAGCCACTGGAGGGGGAAGGATTCCTAGCTGCTGCAAAGAATCCCAATACTTCTACTTTAGTCCCTGCCTAGTCCTGCTTCTGCAATGAAGCTCCAATTCAAAAGCCCTTCAGAATGTTGTGGTTTTGTCATTTCTGTTAGTCAAACAGCGCTTCTCTCTGGCTGAAACTTACTTTTTTAAATATCTTCAAATTTCCCATGCAGTTCATGCTTTGCTAGGCCCTAAGCCCAGGGATTTTGCAGTTCATTCTTCATTGGAGAGGCTCCTGCCTATACTTACCATGCCTCATCAGGTTTCAGTTATTTATAAGCTGTTGCAAGCATCAAACTCTAGGGCTTCTACTGGAGTCTGTTATAACTGGACACAGGCACTCGGCATTCCTTCTGATCAGTCTTTATCAGTTAGAATATGGTGACATTTATACATGTTTGTTAAACAAAATAGACTTACATTAGTACAGTTTCAGGTGTTGCATAATCTCAATTTTTCTCCAGTTAGATTGTATAGAATGGGAAAAGTGGCTTTCTCAATATGCAACAGATGTCAGCAGGTAGAGGGAACCTTATGTCATATGTTATAGAATTGTGTGAAAAATCTGCCTTTTTGGATGGCTGTTAAAGCCTCTCTAGATTCTTTACTGGGAATCATAGATTTTTTCCTTCCTAACATCTTTCTGGTGGGACTTTACCCACAAGAATTATTTGGTATCAGGAAGGCTCATGTGGCACCTATCTCCGTAATGGATAAACTAGTTATACTTCATCATTGGCTAGACTACTTGACCCCACCACTGAAAGAATGGCATATTATGTGTGCTCTTATGTAAGATATAGAGGATTGTGTATGAGCAAACATACACAACAAGGCAGTTGTGATCGAGAGGTTTCCGTGGTAACCAGAGACCTCGAGAGCATAGCTCGAGAGGTCCGTTACCACAGAAACCTCAAGATCTTACAACTGCCTTGTTTGTGTATGGTTGCTCATACACAATCTTTTATAGTGTATGGGCAACCATACGCAGTACTCGGTGAACACAGGAACAAGTATCTAAAAAGCTTACTTCTGTTTTCGCCGCTGCATGCTTGCTTCCACGCTGTTGCGCGTCACTAATTACATGCGCAAATGTGTTCGATCTTGTTGTGTTGCACCGGTGACATACTCAGTGCAGCACAACAAGATCATGATGCACTGAGTGCAGGAAAACAACGCTGTTCCAGGAATGGATTTCCATGCGGAACAGAGTTCCACCATACACTATAAGCATATTGCTTATCATAGACAATGCCATCAAACCTTCACATCTCAGTGGGAGTCTCTTTTCACCCTTCTTTTGATCTGTTCCTAGTAATCAGTGTATTAGTTGATGTCAACACCTGTTCTGTTGAGCCTCTTTTATGTAGGATTTTCCTCCTTGATTTTTTTCTTGTTTTTAGTCCGGTTTCTTCCTTTTTCATTAGCACCAGCAGGGCTGAGCTGCAGGAGAGGTTGGGGTTTGGGTTGAGGTGGTGATACGTATCCTCATTGTTTCTAGCTGCAACTTTTTTCAGTAGGGATTTGTTTTGTAATGTTGTTTAGTGTGTAGTTTTATTAATGTGCACCAGTCCATAGTCTTGTATGATTTTACAATTTTTTTGTTATTGCCCTTGTTATTGTTGCTAAAAATTAATGAAGTATATTTAATTTAAAAAACGCCCTTCAGAACAATAAGTCTTCTAGAGACATGTCCCGATTGGTCCTTCTGTGAGGCTGGTGGTGTGGCCTCACTGTTGATTGGTTCTTCCTCTGAGTCATTTAAGGAGTTCCTAAACTCTGCTCTGTCCTTCTGAGTGTTGTCAGCTCTTTTAGTAGTGGCAGTGTTCAGGTGCTTGGGGGATTCCTGGCTACTACAATGACTCTCCAATCCCTCTGCTCTTGTCCCTGCTCAGGCCAATATGATAAATACCTTCAATTTCCTGAAATGAATAAACAAGGTAGATTGTGAAGAAATATTCAGCAGGACTGGTAAACCAAAAATACAGGGACACGAGTGAAAGCTAGCAGGGGGGAGATTCAGGAGGGATGTGATAAAATGTTCTTTTACAGAGAGAGAGAGAGAGAGAGAGAGAGTGGTTGAGCAATGAAATAGCCTAGCAGCAGAGGTTGTGGCTGCAGGAACCGTTAATGGTGTCAAACATGGCTAAGTAAGACTGAATAAAAGGGTTACTAGTTTTCCAAGGAGAGAGCTATAAGGCAGGGAATAAAGGGTAAAGGCAATAACCTCAAGTAGATTAGGTCTTGATGTAGGATATGGTAAAACAGGGTAGACTGGATGGACTGGTGGACTCTCTATCAACTTTTTCTATGTTTCTGTGTTAACTGAAGTAATCAGTATGTTGAGTAACAAAGCAGATATTACTGTGGAACACTTTAAAAAGGGAAGATCGACTGCTGTTTGGAACAGACAACAATTATGAATTAAAAATCCTTTGGCAACTCTTGAATAAAGATTTTTACAGGGAACTACCATGTGACTCAAACTGGACATTTAAAGAGGTTATTGATATGTGTCTAATTGCAGCATTGTCTAACCATCTGATATCAAAACATGTTTTAATTTCTTAACTGCAGACCATCCAATAAAGCTAACAATACAACTTTGCCTAAAATTCATAAGAATTTCAACTCCACCAATTCAACCAGTTGTACTCAGTAGTGGCTAATTGACTGAACCTTTGGAAAAATATATGTAGGAGCCTTCCCTCCTTTAATGGAGATACCGCATACAGCCTTCATATTTTAGATAATCTTTATATTGAGGATGAATGGTGTCTGGTGATGCTGGGTGATGAGGCATTGTACATGAATATACCCCTTGAGGGATGTCTCCAGGATCTCAGAGAAATCAAGAGAAATCGTAGTTAGCATTCATCATTAGAAAGATATTTTATTTTGTTGTTAGCTGTCTTGCCCTGTAGTATTGCTCTTTGGGACATTAGTTTTTGTATGTAGGGTATGGCCAGAGAAAATGCTAAGTAAGTTTATCTGCCTGAAATTCACAACTGCCTAACTGTAGTGTATGTTTAGCTGAGAAGGCTTTGTGATACAATGCATTCAGTTTGTATTGCAAAATAGTATCTTCCATACTGTGCATGAGTAATAAACATACACTACAGTTAGGCAGTTGTGAATTTCAGGCAGATAAACCAGCATAATCAATGTAAAAGGTGCAAGGTCACTAGGAAGAATAAGTCAAATAGTAACCAGGTGTGAACACCATATTAGAGCAAAGTTAAAATCACCCAGCCTGAGCAGAGGAACAAGAGAAAACAATGCAAGTACTGAATAAGCCACTTACTTGGGTTGCAATTTAATGCCACTTCAGCTTAATTGGGACATCCTGCCGGCACCAAGTAATTGACAATGTTTTTCAATGGAGACTCAAACTGTTTAAATGATTTGGGACAGAATGGAAGCTGCCAGCTTTTCAGTACAACTTGTCCTGCTCAATTTGCTTTACTGTTAGATAAATGGTAGTTGTTGGTGGCTCCACTCCCTTCAAATACATTATTTAACTTACTTAGCATTTTCTCTGGGTCACACATCTCTTATCAATCCCCTACTCAGTCACTCTGAAGATCCTTGACCACATCTCTGTGATATCCTGTGACTTCTTCCCCATGTCATCATGTTGATACAAGAGGGACAGCATTTCAAATTTGGAGAAGAAACATGAAGAAGACTTGCAACTGGGGAATGTGAGTTAAAACAGAAGTTTTACATTCGCTCTAACTGTTTTTTGACAAAAAAAAAGTATTACGCTCAGTTGTCAAACTTCCTGGCTCTCGTGTCAATGTGTCAGCATCACTGATACTTGCAAACAAAGGGGACTACCATGGGTGCAGCATTCATTCCTAATTAGGTTAACATTTACTTAGGCAGCTGGAGAATTAAACCATATTGATGCCAAGCATGAACCCTGTTTTCAGAAAATTGACCTGTATAACACTGCATTGATGATTTGTTTTTCATTTTGAAAGGGACAAGAAACGAATTGAATGATGTTATTGCACATCTGGCAAATAAGCAATGAAAATTTGAAGTTCACTGTACATGCTGATTTGTATACTGAATTCCTGGATATTAAAATCAAGAAAGAAAAATGTGCGATTACAACTGGTCTACAAAGGAAGTCCACTGACCTGAATTATTTTTAATACTTTGGCAGTTGCCATACCCTACATACAAAAACTAATGTCCCAAAGAGCAAAACTACAGGGCAAGACATACCTGTAGTACTGATGGGAATATCCATAGAAGAACTCTGGAATTAGACAACAGACTAGCTGCTTGAGGTTACCCTGACAGTGTGATAGAAATGCAAACTAAAGAGCATACAGTAGGAAAAACCAGGATAAGTATTATTGAATTACAATGGTAACACTATGGCAACTACAAATCTGAAACTGAACTTTGTGACTATGCATTCTCCACAATCACACCTTATCAAAGATATTGTGACAAAAACATTGGCATATTTTAGAAATCAATCAAAAATTGGAACCTATTGCCCCAAATGGCTTAGAATGGTCTATAAAAGAGAAACTAACATTGGTGACATTGTTACCAGCAGTTACCATGGCACAAGTATGAACAATAACAGGAATCAAGGAAATTTAAATGCAACACATCCATATGAAAACTTCAGTTACGTAAATGTATTAGCAAAAACAAGACATTTACAAGCATGGGTAGTAAATAATTAAAACAAGACATTTACAAGCATAGAAAGTAACAAAACATATGAGAGCAGATATTTCCTGACATGTGGCACTGAAGCTGTTGTGTAAATGGCTACCTGTCAGTGTGGTGCCTTTTACAAAAGAAAAATCATTAGGCAATTTTGTAAAAGGATTAGAGAACACATTAGAGGCATTGACAAAAAAAGACAAAGCAAATGCATTGGCTCAGCAGATTATGAAAACTGACACAAATCACATTTTCTCATTCCAGGATTTGGAAAAACTGTCCTTGGGTCCAGAAGGGGGAGACTTAGACAAGAAAACTACTGAAGAGGGAATGTTTCTGGTAGTATAAAGTGGATTTATTACAAAGTGTTGGGTGTAATGAATATTTCCAACTGTCACCTTTTTTGACAAACTCAATACATGGACAGCTGCGTGTACCTCTTATAAACTTGATGAGTGGATATATATTAATTAGAACTGAATATTGATACTGCTGAAAAATTACATACTGTACCATTCAATGTTGTCCTTTATAATGTGATAAGGATTTTTAGGAGATTGCTCCTGTACCCCAACAATAGTTTTGTGATTATTTTTAACATTTTTCTTATTTAGTGGGATATCTCTATTGGCACATAAGTGGGGTGCTGTTTCACTTATAACATTGTTACTCTCTGGTGCTCCTCCTACTTTTTTCCTTTCACCTCATCCATTTCCATCTTTCCCCTTCCTACCCTTCCATTTTCATTCAGTTTCATATATTGTTGCTCCTTTTATTATTTGCACACTGTAACTACACTTCATATTTATATGACTTATGTAAAGGACTTACTTAGACATGTGTTTTTATATGGTCACTCAGAGTATTAACCCTTTTTATTCATACTATCATTCTAAATGCCAGCACCTATAAGGCTACCTACATGCTCATGTTCCCTAGCCTTGGAAAAAAAGCAAAGAGGTGCAAAACTGTTGGCTACATGGGTGAGGCCTGACATTCTTTCATTGTTTCTTTTTTTTTTGCTGGACACAAAATAGACAACAAATAGTTTTATGTCTAGCTGAAGTCTTTTGGAGATCATCAATTCTCAGCTTGGTGCCTTCAAACTGTATTCATTTTGCTGTGCAGCACCACTTGCAGGAGGAGCTGCTGCTTTAGTGTGGGGATCATGGTTTCAGCAGTGGATCTCGAAATTGTTCAAGAAGGTAGCAATTCTTCTGTTATTGCAGCTGCATATAGAGAACCATGCACTAGCAGATCATGCTGTCTAGCAAAGTAACTTGTACAGTATGAATGAGTACCTCTGGTTGCAGAGGTGGAGGCCATGGGGCCTCTGGTCTGCAGAACAGCTGCATGTACTCATGCACAATTTAAAACATACACACAGGTGGGGCTGCATAAGCACAGGTCCCTATGGGGCCTGTGTTAATGCAGTAACAGACACAAATCCTTGAAGGCAGCAAATTAGTGCTACTGCATATGTGTGTAGTATGCAGTAGTAATGCAATTAGTAGTGTTAGTGGCTCAGTTAGTAGCACACTCACCTCTGAGGCTGGGAGATCAGAGGGATGTGGGTTCAGTTCCCACATCTGGCTCTTGGGTTAATATCCCAGTACTGACACTGTAGTGCAGCATGAGAGGGGTGCTGCACTTCTGAGGTGCCGTCTTTTGGATAAGACATTAAACCAAGGTCCCATCTGCCTAGATTGGTGGTAGTTCAGGTGGATGTTAAAGATCCCATGGCACTTATCGAAAAGAGTAGGGGAATTTCCCCAGTGTCCTGGCCAAATTTCCCTCATTCACTAAAAATACCACCAACAGCTTAATCTGGTTTAAGGTCAGTTGGCATTCATTTGTATCCCCCTTCCCCGGGTCATGCCTGAAAATAGGCAGGATTTGTCTAGTGCACTTACCCAGTCAACAAAAACTAAATAAAAATAAATAAATAAACACAATAGGTGTATGCTGTATGTCATATCTGATGATGGCTGTCTGAAGCTGCTTGTGTGGTATTGTCCTTTTGTTGCTTTGGGGGCTGGGGAGTTAGGATTGGAATCCCTAACACACATTTCCTTTTTTTTATGGCATTAAGCTGAACCCTAACTGGTAAAATAATTCAGTGAACAGATGCAGACAAACAGGGCCCTCTGAGCCATGCACCAAGGAAAGACTCAATCCACCAATGGAAGTGCAGCAGGGCCCAGCGGCACTTCCATGCAGCAACAGATGTCAAGAATTCATTGGGCTGTCTGGTAGGTTGTGCTTCCATGTGGCCACAGATACACACACACATGGAAAATAGTCCAACTCCCAACCAAATCACGGGGCTCTCAGTCACCCACAGGTGCAGAAGTGCAGGACCTTATGCTAAGAAAAGAGTTTTTTTCATCATATAGTAGTTAGTCCCATGCATTCAGAACAGCACCATCCCTTCAGGCTGGGGGGTGGTGTCACATGACAGCACCTTCCCCCAAACTCTGTCCATATAGCTGGCTCACTGAGCTCAGCCCTAAACTCAACTCAGTGGCACAGGATCACAAAACACTACCTGCTGATTAAAGGTTGGCACTACACACAATATGTTTTTATAATTATTTTTTTCTTTAATTTTGACCCCAGATTCTCAAGATAGTCATTTTATGACTCTTTGATATAAACATGACATGTGGCATTTATAGAATACTGGCATAAAATGGCATTTGACACCACAAGTGCAAACACACATCTCTTTCAGGATCTGAAAAATAACACCTGACATGATTATGAGGTGGTGTAGACAGAAACTGCTATGTTGAGAATTTGGAGTCAAAACATTGAAAATTAGCGAAGTTATGAATGAATGTCAAAATGTTTCAATTTTCATTCATAACATGGTGATTTTACTTTATGTTTCCACCAATTTGTCAACATTGCTTTCTTATGATCCCGCCTCATGAAACCATTAGGTAAAAATGTTCATATCCTGCCCAAAAGATGATTTTGCCAAGTGACCATGAAATCCTCTTTTTGGACAGGATTTGAAAAATTCCACCTACCTTCCTCATGAGTTGTGGTCCCAAAGAGAACATGTTGAAAATTTAGTGTACAAATACTGAGAAATGACAGAGTTAAGAGTAAAAGTTCAAAACTCATTGAAATTCATTACACAAACTAATGTTGCTTTCTGATATTGTGGTCGCTGGTTCCAGCAGCAAGATGTATATTTAACTGCAGAGAGTTAATCTACTCCATGAGACATGTTCGGGTAAGTGAGGGTGTGGGGTCATGGGTGCTGAGTGGGGGGTAAGGGTGAGGTGGGTGAAGTGTTGGGCATCAGATTAGTGATTGATCATTTTCTTCTTTACAGGATTAAAAACAACAAAGACAATGAGGGACTGTTTATAGTTTTGCAGGAATTATTTAATACTGGATCTGACACTGCCAATTGAGCTCCCCAGTGTCAGCATAAACTGTATGGAAGCACCAGGGCTGGGCACCCAGTATCACCAGCTATGCATGCGGGGCTTGGGGGATGGGGGTTGGGAAAGCATTATCAGGGGTGTGCACCCCAGTCTGCCTAATATAGATTAAATAGGGAGGGCTGGATGAAGTGGGAGGGGGCAGGAAATAAAAATGATAGATTGATAGATAGATAGATAGATAGATAGATAGATAGATAGATAGATAGATGCTGTAAGTATAGCCTAGAGATTAGAGTAACAAGGTGTGAATGAGCTTGGTACATCCAGCAGACCAGACCTGGGTTTGATTCTCACAGCCTCCACTTGCATACTGTGTGACTCTGAACAAGTCACTTAACCGCCCAGTGTTCCCAGGTCACCACTGAAAACAGGTACTTGTGCCTAGTGCGCCTTACCCAGTTACCAAAGACTAAAAAAGAAATATAGATAGATAGGTAGATAGATAGATAGATAGATAGATAGATAGATAGATAGATAGATAGATAGATAGATAATTTGTAATATGTAATTATTAATATTTTTGTTACTTTTTATGTTACATTTCACATGCTATTTCTAATCTATTAGAACTTCATCATATTTATATGATTTTTTTTATTTTAAATTTTCAGAAAGAGGATAGCCTTACCTACTGTAAGTGCATACCCTAGCTTTCAGCAATGTCTTAGTGTGACATTCAAAACATCAGGGTCCGGATTCATAAAGCAATATGGGACTAAGTCCCACTCCACAACTCCAGTTGCAGACCAAAATCTCTGCAGCAATGGAGATCAGTATTCACAGTCCACCACAGCTTGCAGAGATGTTATATTGGGTCCCACTAGCCTTAGCATATTTCTACAGTTGAAGGGACTTCCATAGCAACATGTACTGCAAGCTGCTGTAAATTGAGGAGCTAATCATAAACCAGCTCCACCTTTGTGAATACAGCAGCTGTGGGAAAAACTGCAGCTCCACAAGTGGCAACCCACTTGTGCCAAGTTTTTCCTGCAGCTGAGGGAAGTGCATGAGCTTTGTGAATCAGACCACAGATGCATAATTTATGCATTATTTACTGAACTCCACAGTTAATCCTGCATATCCATTTATATAGCATTAAGGGGGACATGGTCTTAATAGAAAACAGCAAGATATGGGCAAGATAGGAGGTATGTAGTGATAGGATATATAAGGCATAACAACTGTCTGGCAGCTATTTACTGAAAATGCAGTAGTTAACCTTTTATGTCTTGTGGCATTTGCATGGTTTGTCCAAATGCTTACACATACTGTAGCTGACTTGAATTGAGAAAATCTAACATACTAATTGTCAGCAGATTAGGCCTTACGGTTTATCGAGTCTGCTCGAACCTCAGATCCCTAGTTGGGTACTGAGGCCCTCCCCCCTCTTGTGTTCCAGAAACCCTTATCATCCATCCCCACCCCCCTGGGCAAGGCCATCATCTGATACATCCACTTTCTGTGTCTGTCCCACCCTCTCTTGAAGCCCTTCACTGTGGATCTCTGAACCAGCTCACCAGGCAGCGTGTTCCAGGGATCCACCACCCTCTCAGTGAAAAACTTCCTCCTCTATTCCCCCCCTCACCCTTCCACCTTCTAACTTCAAACCATGCCCTCTGGTGATACCTCCCTGTTTTAGTCTAAAGATCCCCTCCATGTTTACCCTATTTATTCCCTTGAGGTACTTGAAGACCTCAATCATGTCCCCCTGTCTCTCCTCTCCTCCAGTGAAAACAGGCAGAGCTCCTCAAGTGTGTCCTCATACGTCAAATCCCCTAGTCCTTGTATCATTTTAGTTGCCCTCCTCTGTACCTTCTCCAGGAGCTGTATGTCCATCTTCAAGTGTGGTGTCCAATACTGTACACAGTACTCAAGGTGTGGTCTAACCAGTCCATTGTACAGTGGCAGAATCACTTCCCTGCTCCTAGAGGTGATCCCCCTTGCGATGCATCCCAACATCCTGTTTGCTTTGCTAGCCACTCTCCTGCACTGCTCAGAGTTATTCATACATGCATCCACCATAACCCATAGGTCTTTTTCCCCTGTTGAGGCCTCCAGCACTTCCCCTCCCAGGGCATACCTGTGTTTAGGGTTTCCTCGCCCAAGATGTAACACCTTGCACTTGGTGACATTGAAATTTAATTTCCAGGTGTGAGCCCACTTTTCCAGGGTGTCCAGGTCCCCTTGCAGGGCCAACATCCCCTCTTCCACCTCAACTACTGCTCCCATCTTGGAGTCGTCAGCTAAGAGACTTATTTCACACCCTATACCCTCCCTGATGTCTGATATGCATGCATTAAACAGGATCAGACCCAGGACCGAGCCCTGCAGTACCCCACTACTGACCTCTCTAGGGTTCGAGAGCTCCCCACTGACCACTACTCACTTTGTGCATACAGCTAGCCAGTTTTCAATCCATCTGACCATCAAAGTGCCTACTCTCAACCCCATCAGTTTCTCAATCTAGTCTAGTTGCAGTTCTCATGGTATGGCTATGCATTTTAGCTTTTGGGTGCTACAATGCTTAGTGCCATGTCACTAGAACTGCATAGAATGAGGGATTTTGTTCAAGGCAGAATTAAGGTACATATTGTTTTATAAATTTATTGTGTATTCTGAAGAATTGCTACTTGATATTGAGAGAATGTTGGGCTATCAAAGGTTTTTTTTTCCCCCATTCGGTATTTTTATTCAAAATATTTTCCCGTAGATCACCATTAGTCTATATATTGCTGGTTTTGTTTACAACAGTTACTGTCATGCTGTATTCTTTAGGTGTCATAAAACGTTTTCTCCTCTCATAGACTGCCTGGTACTGAAAAACTTACATTTTTTTGTATGTGTTAATTTCCTTTCATGACAGTACTTTTACATGTGTGAACATGCATAACTTAAACAGCTCCAGCATTGTTGTATGCAGATTCATCTGACTGCAGTTGCCATGCCATACTGTTGAGACTTGGAAGGAAGTGTACAGCCCCGGAAGTTGTTCTTTTTTCTTACATAAATAATGGGGTTATTAAGTATGTGAGACAGACAAGAATTTGAGGTCCCAGTGGGGCAAGGGTGATGGATCACTGCTGTCAGTTTGGGATCTTTGTTGTTTTCATGTTTACATTTGGATGTTAGGACTATCAGTAGTTTCAATGGTGACTCTGAATTCTGTTCATAGAACTCATAAGATGTAAGATGAGCTAAAACACTACTCCAGTAATCATGCTGTACAAGCATATTAATTAAGCAATAAGGCATGACAGGGTGTGTGTCATCACTGAATAACGTCACACCTAGGATGGGTTGAAACATAAGGCTGCAGGCCAAGTGCTTCAACCACCCTAAATGTGATGCTATTAATGGATGACACACACACACCCTGGAGTGCCTTATTGCAATTATATTATTGTTATAAAACATCTGACAAGACTTTAATGATTATACAATAGACATAAGACACAAACCAGAGGTTTTAACTTTATTATAATTAATTGAGACATAAAATAGAGATAAAATAGTCCCTTCAAGAGCTTTATTGCATCCCTCCATTTTGCTTACACTCACTTTTTTAGAGCCAATTTTATTACTTTGAGCTTAGCAATATTTTTTATACTCCTGCTTTTATCTAATTTTTCACTTTGCATAATTGAACACATTAATATTGATAATCCAATATAGTGTCCCTATAGAGATCAATTGTGCTGTGGCAGAGGCATCCATATGGTTATTTTCTGTGTTTCCTTTTTTTTTAACAGGAGTGAAGACTGTCTTAACAAACAGAATAAAACAATTAAGCAGTAAGGTATGACGGGGTATGTGTTGTGGTTGGATAGTGGCACACCTCAGATGTGGCATGAGGCATGAGGCATCTCCAAGTGCCTTCACTTCAACCACCCAAGAAGTGCCATTACCCCACCACAATATACATCCTGGAGTGTCTTACTCTGATTATAAAATGGGTCCAAGATGTTTGTATTTGTTTGGGGGAGGGGCGAAGAAATGCATTAAATCAAAAAAGAAACATTTTTATGACTTTTTTTAAAACAGTCCCAGCACATCCCAATACTGACATGCCATCTCAGGTTTAAATATTATGTTTGGCAAAATTCATATATTTTAATTAGCTCCTAAACCCTCTAGTTTCCCCCAACCCACCCGCTTTTACCCATTCCCTCATTTTTCTTTCTTCTTCTTTATAATATTCCCTTCCTTTTCTCTGTCTTGATTATTTTCTGTCTTGACAACATTCAAGAGATGGAATGTTTACTACAAACAGAATGCAATAATTCAAACCTCTGCTCGGGTCTGCTGACAGAATGTTTACTCCCACTGGCACACAACAGAAGGACTCAGATGGAACCAGGGCTTTTGTTATATCTGTAACAGCTTAGACAGCACAGATTTTCCTAGTAAGCAGGTGAGGATAGGAGGTGGTCAGCAAAGAAACTTCATAAATTACAATTTTAAGCACTGTAGTACTTACTTTTTTAAGTTAAGTGTGTGTGTGTGTGTGTGTGTGTGTGTGTAACAAGAGTATTATGAGGGTGAATAACATTTAATACTTATGTTTATAAATGTAATAGTTTTATTTTTAGGGCCTAGTGTAAGGTTTTTAGTGAGTAAAGGTAACAGCCGCATTTGTGATGGCAGTCAAGAATGGCTGGTACTATTGATTTTATTTTGAAGAGGCTACTGGACCTTCTTCCAGTGCTGTCATAATGGGATATCTGCATCCAGTTCTGAGCTTCTCGGCCAATCAGATGACTGTATGTTTTGTAGCCATATAATTAAAGATTAACATATGGCTGATAGAATGTTAACAGTGACTCACATTTCTCCATTTGAAATATCCTTTTAATAATTTTGCATGGAAATCACACATACTGACAGAAGTTTGTTTCTGCTGTAAAAAGTAATTTTGGAAAGATGTCTTGTGAGAAAGAAGGTGAAGGGAGCTATAAGAAATTGCCTGCTCATGTCAGTAATGAGAAGACAAATCTTTTTTCCCAAAAGTTACAACATATAAAGAGGCACTATATGGACCTGATTGGCTGGTGGTTTATGAATGGAATGCCATTTTGGCAGCCATGGGGAGAACATAGCAGGATCAGTCTGTTGAGCTGGAGTAGAGTTTCTGGCAGCAAACGCCATGCTGTAAAGACCTGCAGTGGAGGTATCCACACATTATCAAGTCCCTGGGTGGTGCAGTGATAAATCAAGCCCTCCCAACATTCCTGCAAATATATTGGTAATTGGAACAGAACTTTAATATTGTGTTTTTTTATACATTAGAACTTCTTATATTCTCTTCTACAAACAACTAGTTATATTTGCACAGATCTGTGTACTGTAAATGCCTGCTCACCACTGCTCCTGGCCAAATCAGAGCACCTCCACTCCTGGCTCACTAGGTTGTCTTCTGACAAAATCCAATCACTGTATTGCTTTTTGTGTTAAAGTGCTGCTAGTGCCCAATTGGGTTTAAGCAGTCACGTGAGCAGTCCCCACTAAGATGGTGCTACAAGTGACTACTGACATCTGCCCCTGATCCACACACAATATTCTCATTTACCATGCCAAACAAATCAATTAGAAAGTTTTGTTTTATACAAATAACAGTTAAGCATGGTTTCCCCTATGCATAAAAGCCTGCTCACCACTTCATCCAAATCAATCAGAGATACTCTGCTCCCGGAAAACTCTTCTCTCCTAGAGCATGCTACCCAAGCTGTAAGCACAGCAAAAGCCTTTTTTAGCCAGGCAACACTGTAGATGGCATGCTGTGTGAGAACTTGTGAATCAGGAGCAGTATGAACAGACTGTTGACATTATAGGCAGTAATCTGATTGAGGGGATGTTGGAACATGTGACAATAGGTGAGATTCATGTACCATAATGGAATCTAAGGTGTATGTTTTTGTTGCCATGTCAGATCCCCATTAGAAGCTTGCGACTGTATCTCTTATTGATGGAGGAAAGGCAGAGGTGGATAGGCACATTAGGGTATTGACAGGGATAGTACATTAAAGGGAAAGACCCCTCAACCTATTTCCTATATACCTGTGTAGTTTGTAAGCATGAACAATGATTGCCTCTCTTACATCCCCCTAATTTCATCCTAATTTAAATATAAATGAGGTTGCTTAACTGGTTTGCCCTGGTGTGAAAAGCTGTGTGTCTCCATTTCAAAGGTCATTAGCCCACTCATGCAAAGCATCATGGGAGGTGATGATGCATACATGCACAAGCTAGCAGAAGTTTTACTCTTATTCAGTTCTGTTACATGTCTTATGAAGGCCCTGCATTCTCTAAAAGCATTTTTTTCTAACTCAGCTACACTTTAAACTACAGAAAACAGCAGGGCACTTACTATGCCTTGAAAAGTTTCATGGCTAGCATAGGTCAAGAACATAAGGATTGTAGATGACAGCAACAGCACTGACTAATACAGTGTAATTAATGCATGCTTTAGCACCAACACATCTTAAAATGCCAGGATGTCTTACACAAATCAGGTCATGACCTTTGTAATGGAGTTAAGCAGATTTTCACACCAGACTTAAGTGCCTTCATTTAGATTTAAATCCTGATGAAATTTGAATGGTGCAATAAAGGCAATCATCGTGTATGCCTACAAACTACACAGGTAAACAGAATAAAAGGCTGAGGGGGCCTTCCCTTTAACATATAGTGTCAATCCACCAAAGAAAGGAAACCAACCAGCAACTTGTTCCAGACATTAATTGGTTGGCAGCGTCATACTCCACCACATAATAATCCTCATCCTTCCCCTCCATAGTGGGTATGCAAAATCTGACTATTGCCACTTATTTGACCCTCTTTAGATGGTTCAGTGTCTCCAGAAAAGGGTGGTTCCATTACATGCAGAGAACAGCATGTTTGCCACTGCTGAGTTGCAGGTATACATTAATGACCTGGAACAGCTAGGCTCAGAGATGCACTTCTACTGTATTGGAAGAGTAAGCTTAATATGTGGCCTGTTCTATCTTCAGTTGCTGTTGAGTGCTTTCCCTGCTTACTGACTTAAGTGAGTTTTTAACACAACCGGGGTTATCAAACGTGACTGTATAACTTGCATGTGAAACAAGAATGTGGAAATGTTGACATTCACCAAAATAAATCAGCAGCTAATTCCAATGGACTACTGAATACATTCTCTATCTAGGTTTCAAGAGGAGGGTGAGGTCACAAACCAGCAGTCACCTGTGGGGGATGGAGGATGAGGATAACAGTGCCTTGATTAATGTCATATTCCATGAGGATAATGAAGAAGAGCATTTTAAACATGGTGAGACCATCCCTGTTAATATCAGTAACCCACTGATGTCCACATTCTAAAATTAACCCCTTTCATCTACCATCAGACCATGTTCAGATTGTCTTGTTCTGACTCATTATTTGCATTACTATTGACTGGCTAATGTTATTGTTTTTAATTGTTGATCAGGTATTATATTCAATCATGCTGTGTTATTATTTTGATTATTTGTCCGAAGGTCAAAATGATCTGAAGTGACACAAAAGATTGATTCAGCTGAATGAAAGATAAATGAGCTGAATTTTAGCACATTACTCAAATACAAATTTGTCATCAGATCATTCTTGCTGATACATGCAAACTAAACCAGTCAGGATATGACCATGATACCATGTTCAATCATGGTTGAAAACTGTTGACCATGCTTTGACTGTGGTAGATGACCACGTTTAAAAACCATTGTCAGTCTAGCATGGTCATAGTATGGTCAACCATGGTAGTTGTTTTAACCATGACTGATCATGCTTGACCATGATCATTCTGCATCCAATGATCTGAGTAACTGAGCAAATTCATTTTAATATTTTATTACATTTAAAAAGAAGAACATTGCCATTTCTGATTTGTGTATTTCATCTATATAATGTATTATGGCATTCCCCAGTATGTTGTCTGTTCTGGGCACATCATGGCCAAAAATGGTTAACCATAGTACATCCATGCTTGATCATGGCTTGTCTATGATCATAAAATCATGAGATAGCAACTACATTTTCATAATTTATTTGCACCTTAAAATGCAGAATTTGGGGGTGCTTGTAAGAGCAACATGGATGCAGCTGTTTCTTCAGAGCTCCACTAGAACAAACACCAATTCTGTTCCTTTTACTACTTTGTAGTGGGCAAATTGCTACACAAAAAATCTTGAAATAAAGAACAGAAGTTTGTGCAGCAACTTTGGATAAGTTTTTATCCCCCCAAATTATTAGTAAGTTACCTCCACAGTGAGGGGCTGTGGGTTCACTGCTTCTGTCTGGCGAGAAGACTTTCCTGGCATGTCCAGATCCAAGCACTAAAATTAAGACAATGGTGCAGCAGACTTTGGCTTCACTACAATCCTTTCTCTTGGGAGTTCCAGGAGGACGTGAAAAGTTATTTTCAAAAAGTCTAGACTTCACTGACAGAGATTTCTTCATGATGTGAGGGAATCAAGACAAAAATGAAGTTCATAGAAGAACAAGTGGAGTCAGCTGGGAAGAATACAGAAAAAACTGTTAGCAAGGATTCTAATTGTGGAGGGAGCAATTAATGCTTCTCTCCATGAACAATTAAACACTATGACAAAACTGGAGAAAATTGAATACATTATTGTTGAGAAACTTGATTGGACTTTCTCCAAATATCCCTAATTCTGAATAAAAGTTGGAGGTCAAAGAGATACTAATCTTAGCTCTCACACCCGAACAACAAATAATCCTTGAACTGGTTTTCAGACCCCAGTCAAGACAGAAACGACAAGTCTGCATCTGGAACAGGGAAAAGGTATGTGATTTGTAACTTCCCCTTTATAGAGCAAAGGAATAAACTGGTTCAAGTGGCAAGGATGAAGAAAGGATTTACATATATATATATATATATATATATATATACAGTATATATATATATATATTAGTGGTGCGGTCACGCCACTATAGTTAGGGTTCAGCTGTCACTTAACATAGAAACATAGAATTTGATGGCAGATAAGGACCGCTTGGCCCACCCAGTCTGCCCACTTCCTTACCTACTGGATAAGCTGCAGATCCTAGTTAACCAGCAGCCTACTTCTTCTTACCCCCACCCCCCAGAATTGCCTTATGACTGTCCCATGCATGCTTGAATTCCACCACTGATTTTGACTCCACAACCTCCTCTGGAAGGCTGTTCCATGCATCCACAACCCTCTCTGTGAAAAAATACTTCCTTAAATTACCTCTGAGCCACCCCATCTTCAAATTGTGCCCTCTTGTTCTGGCACACCTCTTTTTTGAAAGATGCTACCCTCTTGGACTTTGTTGATTCCCTTGAGGTACTTGAAAGTTTCTATCATGTCCCCCCTCTTCCGCCTTTCCTCGAGGCTATACATATTAAGCTCCTTAAGTCTCTCTTCATATGTCTTCCGGTGCAGACCCTGCACCATTTTAGTTGCCCTCCTCTGGACAGCTTCCATCCTGTCTATGTCTTTGCGGAGATTGGGTCTCCAGAACTGCACACAGTACTCAGATGGGGTCTCACCAACCCACACCCGATGCCTGTTGGTGGGGGTGGGTGGTGGGTAAGTGAGGGTGGGAACCCTAAAATTGAATTTTCTTTTTCACTGTAGAAGAACACTAACTGATGCATTAACTATGTTTTTTGCATAGAATATATATATATATATATATATATATATATATATATATATATATATATAAGCTTATGTTACTAGGGTGTGATGCTGCTAAAACCCTTATTGACTTTGGGAATTAACTAAACCTGCTGGTGTAGAGGGAGCAGATCAGTTGCTGCTGCCACTTCAGTAGTTGCACCCTGCTCATAGCCTTGTTGCTAGATACTGACTAGCTTCTTCTAGCTGTTGCTAGCTGCACCCCATCCCCTGATTGGTGGTGGCAGTCCAGTCTGTGAGGCTGAGTTGCTTAAAGGTCTCACTTGTCAAATGTGATAGCATTTGTGTGGTGGAGGTGCAGCAAGTGCGATAAGTGCAGGGGAGTCTAAGGGAGTGTGGCAGGCTCCCCTCAACCCTCTTGGCACTTTAAACGCTCAGTGGACTGTATACAATATCTGGTCATTATGACAAGAAGAGCCTTATATTTCACATTTCCATCTGAAAGGCTGCTGTATTCCTGGGAGATATGAGCTGTGTGGCAGTGGGCCTTTGGTGAGACTACAGGAACCGTAACTATTATCGCTGCACTGTGTTCCATTTTATTCAGAGACTGTGTGAGCTCATGTTGCTAGAGTGTAATGCTGCTAAACCCCTTATTGACTTTAGGAATTGACTAAGTCTGCTGGTGTATGACTTGTCACAGTATTGGGGTGCATTCTAATGCTGTGGAGATTTTATTATTTAGCACTGCTGGTTTGAGTCTATGCTGAACTGCTGTTTACAAAGTGATTACTTGTGTGCTACTGAAAAAGGGACCTAAAGTGTACTGTTCAGGGTGTTTGTGCTGTCCTTCCAAGAGTGGAGCCAATTAATTAAGTACAGCTGCTGCCACTTCAGTAATTGCATCCTGCTCATAGCCCTGTTGCTAGATACTGACTAGCTTCTTCTACCTGATGCTAGCTGTACCCCCTCCCCTCGATTGGTGGTGGTAGCCAGTCTGTGGGGTTGAGGTGTTTAAAGATCTCACTTACCAAATGCAGTGGTATTTATGTAGTGCAGGTGCAGCAAGTGCGATAAGTGCAGGGGAGTCTAAGGGAGTCTGAGGGAGGTAGGGCAGTGGGAGTGTTTGATTGTAATACTGTCAGTGCTATAAGTATGTTATGTTAATAATGTGGGATGCTAAGTGTTTACCTACAGTAATAATGTTGAATTACTCAAAGGATTTTTAAGGATTTTTAAAAATCTCTATTGAGAATTGTGAAACCTTCTGCTAGGGATTTTGTTGTGTTTGTTAGTCTGTTCACTGCTACCCGGAGAGGGTGCTCTCATCTGATAGTGTAATTGAAAGTCTACCAGATGGCACTTAAGTACTGTAACAGGACATTGTCTCTTTCTGTAGGTATAACAAAAAGAATTTTAGAGGATTTTGTTTCCCTAAATTTTGCGAAGAAAAATTAGGGAATCTCACAAAATTGCTTGACAAATTCGGTACTACTACTGTATTTGAGTGTGTATTCTTTGGGTGGGTTGGTATATGTGGATCATATTGAATTATATAGGTTTGGTGCCGGGAACACTGCCTCATATGAGACAAGTGATTTTTGCTTTTCATATTGCTTAGTTGTTGATTTTGTTGTTGTTACTGATTCATGGTAGTTGTTGTTGAGAGTCCTATGCCCATAAGACAATGTGGGAATAGGGGTTACTTTACTTGTTTGCACTATGGCATGTTACTTTGTTCTAAATTGGGCAACTGTGTTTCAACCCTTTCTGTTAGTTTCTGGTGATGTTGAACCGAATCCAAGGCCTTGCTCTTTGGATTCTATGTCTTCCTCTCAAGCATCATCGTTGAATAATTGTTTGAAGTCCTGTCATGGATTTAAAATTATCCATTTGAATGTTTTGCAGTTTAATCCCTAAGATTGCTGAAATTGAATAGCTTATTGCTCTATATCTGCCTGATATTGTGGGCCGGATATTCAAAGCAGTTGCGTATGGTGCAACTGAGTTGCACCGGTGCAAGTACTGAACTGTGTCATGGAGCCATATTCAGTGGGAGCCAATATGCAGCACAAGTACCAGTGCGCCAATGCACAATGATAATGAATGCAGGTGCAACCGCAGGTGGCATGCCCATGCATATCCAGCGCAGTGCAATTTTGAACCATGGAACCATGGTGCATGTGGGGAGCAAATCCAAGATTTACTGAGCAGATTTGAGCCTATAGAAAACAGGTGCAAGCACACGGACAGCACTTGCACCAGATGAGAAAGGGAAGGGGGAGAGAGGGAGAGAGAGTGAGAGAAAGAGACAGAGGCAGAGAGAGAGAGACACACCATCAAACCTAAGAAAGAAAGAAAGAAGGAAAGAGAGAGAGAGACAGAAAGAAAGAAAAAAGTATCAAGGAAGGGAAGAAGGACAGAGAGAGACAGCCACAGAGGGAGTGTGACACAGGTGGCACTGGAAAGTAAGAAGTGGCAGTGGGAGTGAGAGGGAGCGTCAGGCACAGTGCCAGGCAGTGCACCAGGGTGCCACACACCCATCTGCAGCCAAGCACCCAGATGGTAACAAGACAACAGGGGCCATGGACAGTGTGTCATATATGATGGAGGCCATAATGAAGGGTGTGAGGGGGCAGGCAGAACAGCGACATGGCCGAGGAAGACCCATCGGCGGTATGCCTGACACAGGTGGTACCGAGCCCACACCACATTCGAGAACTTCACTGACATGGAGATAGTGGGCTGGTATCACCTGAATAGAACAATTCTGAGGCAGCTCTGTGAGCTGTGCAGTGAGGAGATGCAGGCACCCACTAGACAGAGTCATGCAATGTCAGTGGAGATGAAATTCACAGCAGTCATGTGCCTGCTTACCACAAGCACCTTCCAGAGACCAGCAGGGGACACCACAGGCATAACCCAGTCAGCCACATCACGCCTCCTCACACAGTTCCTCAATGCCCTGCTGCCACGTGCTTTGGATTACATCCATTTCCCCAGCACACAGGTGGAGCATACAGCAGCCATACAGGACTTCCACAGGGTAACACATATGCCTGGCATGCTTGGGGCCATTGACTGCACCCATATGGGCATCTGCATGCCACCTGGCCCTGAGGGCCTAGCTTGCATCAGCTGGAAGGGGAGCCCGAGCATCAACTGCCATGTGGTGTGGTATGCCACGGGGTGCATCACCAATATCTGTGCCACACACCCTGAATGCGCACATGATGCATTCATCTGGCACAGCTCCATGCTGTGCCATAGATTCAAATGTGGGGACATTCCCACAGGCCACCTAGTGGGTGAGTATCGGATGGACAAGGGGTGATGGTCAGGGCAGGCCATGGAAGAGGGGTGGGCAAGCAGGTGGGGATGCTTGGGCAGGCAAGGGGCACAGCAAGGGCAGTCAGAGAGCTAACCATGTCCCTATCCACACAGGTGACAGTGCCTACCCACTGAGGCCCTGGCTGCTCACTCCCTACTGGCACATGCCGTCCTCGGCTGAAGAACACTACAGTGAGGCACATGTCAGCACATGGAACATCCTAGAGCATGTATTTGGAATGCTGAAGGCACGCTTCCATTGCCTAGACAGGTCTTGCGGAGCCCTACAGTACAGCCCCTCAAAATCCTGTGGCCTATTCCTGGCCTGCTGTATACTGCACAACATGGCCATTGACCATGGGATAGCTGTCAAGGATGATGAGGGAGACAGTAGTGGGCACAATGGAGGCAATGTGCCAGAGGGCGGTGGACAGACCCCTTCAGGTGGAGGGATCCAAGGCTGATGAGGCAGGCTCAATAACATTGTAACACCACCGCACAGGAGCACTATGGTGCACCAAGGTAGGTGGCTCTAAACACATGAAAGAGCCACACACACAGGTAGAGTACACAGGAAGGTGCAAGCATGGTGATGGGCATGCACACACAGAGGCATGGTGCAGGGTCATGAGGGATGGTGGCACACCACCACACACAACAGCACACAGCAACGCACATGCACACAGACACACACACACCCACACTCCCAGGCATTGGCATGTGGCAAGGATCAGATGCATAGCACCAGTGTACAGGTGCATCTGGCTCAGAACATCCTCATCATGTCCATACCACATGGGCCAGTGACTAGGCAATCACAAACACAGGCAGCATGTGGTGCAACACACAGGTGCCACACCTGTGGTATGCACATACACATGCCACCCATGCACACACTGGGCAGCAGTAGCTGACTGAGAACAGGGTGGGCCACACATCAGGGCCACCACACAGATCTCTGACCACTACAGGCTGTTCACCAGTGACAGGGAGTGTTTGCAATGGCCCCCCAGGGGTTGACCCATGGGACCATGACCAGGTCCATGCAGGGGTGCATAGGTGCCCAAACAGGCCCACTCCAGGTGTGCCTGAGACACCAACAGCAGAGCCCAGCATTGACAGTGTTGGTGTCACCCGATGCTGGGAACATGGGGAGGACGATGCACTGCATGGGGTCCACGGTAGCAAGCCACACCCTGTGGCAGCCAGCAGTGCAAAGCCATCCGAGACCACCTGTGCAAAGCAATCCAATCCATGGATGCAGTCGTAGTCTCCTGCATGTGGTGTGCAATGTGATCCATGGAGGTCATCAAGGCCTCCTGCATGTGTGGCATCCCTGCCAGGAGTTGCGCAATGCCCCTCTCATGCTGCTTGGCCAGCTGGCACACCACCACTCGCAGTGCATGCAGTCCAGTGGCAACCTGCACCTGTTGCTCAACGGAGGCCCAGAGCAAACTAGTGTGCTCAGCTGTAGGGTCGGCATCCTGGGAAAACTGGGTGGGATGCTGACTCTCCAGTGGTGACCAGCCATGCTGCACAGCCCCCCTCTCAGGTGGACGCTGCACAGTGGGGTCCTTTTGGGGTGTGTCCCTACCTTTTGCTCTGGTGGTGGAGCCTGCATCTGGCTGCCCTTTAGCACCAGCAGCCTGCTACTGCTGCCCCTCTGCCCACTACCTTGTGCCCAGCACCTGTGTGGCTACACCACCACCACTGCATGGCACCACTGTGTCAGTGCTCATGACGGCATCTGCAGTGGTGGCAGGCATCTGGTCCCCCACTGACAGGTGGCTGGGCATACTGCCCATGCCTGGTATGGGTGTATCCCCTACAAAACTACCCATGCTGCCCAGGCTGATGGTGAGGTTGTCATCTGTGTTGAACCCTGCCCCGACCTGTGTCTCCACTCACAGGATGCCATGCCTGGCATCCTGTAGGATCGTATCTAGGGCCTCATCCATTACCATGCTCAGGACATCTGGCTGGACAATGGTGGTGTGCTGTGGCCTCCCAGGCCCCCGGTTACCCATGGAGGTGGATGGCTGGTCATCCGGGCCTGTATCTGCCTCCTTGGCTGCTGCTGGAACCCCATCCTTTGCATGTAGGCGTGCCAGTTCTGGAAGACAAAAAAGGTGAGTCAGTGAAGCAGTGGCCACATGTGCCCCCCCCATCATGCCACAGCATGCTGTGCGATGCTGCCATACATACCATGTAGGGATGGGCTGCCACCTGTCTGGAATCCACCAAAAGACACACCCTCCATGGTGCTGCAGTGTAAGGTGGCTGCCACCAGCTCCTCCCATGCTGTGAGCTGTGGTGCATCATCAGGCCCCCATCTGGTGGCAGTCCAGGTTGCATGGATGGCTGCCACCTTCTCTTTAATCCACCTCCTGTCAGTGCCCACCTTCTTGCAGCACTCCTGCATTGACTGCTGTTGACTGCCCTGCTGGTTGATGCAGTTGGCCACCTCCACCCAGGCCCCTGTCCTGGCCTGTGGTGTGCACATGGCACCACTGAAGAGTAGCTCCCTGTTGAGGTAGGCCTCGAACAGGGCATCTGTCTCTGCTTTCATGAAGTTGAGCCTGTGCTTGGGGCAGGCCCACACTCCCAAACTTCCTCAGGTTCTGACATGAAGCTTCCTGTGGTAATGGACAGCACAGTGTGTCAGTGGCTGCAGCTCCCAGTGCCCTCCCCCATGCTGTGCCCTCCATGCTCAGTGTGCTCTTGAAGCAAGTGCAACTTACCTCACAAGGATGCAATACCAGTCCTTGGTCCATGCGTTCCATGGTGCTTTGTAGTGCATCGAAGGCAAATGTGCTGCTGTGCAATGGTAATGATATGCTAATCCCCCATTTTGCACCATGCATTGGCTGATGAGCTCATTAGCATGTGGCAGTTGAATGGCGCATATTTGCACCATGTGCATTGAGAGTGCTCCTGAGCAAGTCAGTTGAATGAGCCGGAGCATGACGTGGCACATTTTGCACACATGCAAAGTGCACAGTAGCATTGTGCATATGCTCCTTGTGGTGCACTACTACCTATTGTACACAATGCGCTGACTATGCAATAGCAGTCATGTTGCAGTGTGTGCACCATGGCTGCTATTGTGCAGTCAGTGCACTGTGCATGTAGAATGCTCTGACTCCTGCAGTGACCTCTGACCCTGACCGAGCCACACACATAGCTCTGCCCCACCTGGCTATGTCCATGTTGTGCATCCATGCCATTGCGCGATTGGCAGGCACAGCGCATATCCCCTCGGCCCACGCATCTGGCACATGCTGTTGCCACGTGTGGTTATGGGTGCCATTTTGCACCATGGCTCACAGCAGGGTTATGGTGCAATGGAGGGCAACCCGTGTGAGCATTTTTGATTTTAATTTCTCCAAATCTCATTTCATTCTATTTCATTAATCTATGTACGGTCTTCTTGCCGGTGTGCATTGATAGTACTGCATTTACTTCTCAAATGTTGATGTATTGTGATATGCTTAATAAAGTATGTTAAATTAAAAAAAAACCCTTGTGAGCAACTGGATGCAGGTGTAACTGGCCAACCTCCTGGTCTGCATGCACCCCCAGCTGTACAGTCAGGCCCCATCACAGTAGCCCCGTGTCGCTGTGTGGGACGGAATTGCTGCTGCAGTAGTGCAGTGTACTGGGGTGGTCAGGACTGGTGAACAGTGTCAGCACTGGTATGGGGACCTCCTGTGGAGGGATCCAGGTCACCTCTGATGCCTGAAGGCATGCATCAGGCATGGGCATGTGCCACAGCCAGGTGAGTAGGCTTAGCATGCATGTGTGCCCTGGTGCTGTACTGTGGTGTAATGTGGGCAACCTGGCATGTCCCACAGGGTGGTGGTCTGTCATCTTGTGCATCGAAGGATGCATCACCCACCACCGTTTGCATTGCCCTGTTGCTGTGTGAACTACGTCATGCAGGCGACCACACTGTGCTGGGGGGACATTCCAGTGGCTGTGTACTGATGTGTTCCTGTTCTTGTTCCATTCCCAGGCCCTGAAGATTGGCGGAAAGCTGCGGTGGCCACTGCAGCAGGGCAGCAGGTGGCTGCAGGACTCAAAAGTCTCACCGGAGTGGCCCCAGCACCTGCGGGGCCATGGAAAGCAGGTAGGCACTGGCATGGTCCTCCACATGTCTATTGGGTGTTTGCAGTCACATGGGTCCAGCCATGGCCACCTGTGCTATCTGCTGTGGGGGGTGGGTGTGTTGCACTGTGCTTGGTGCCTGCCACTGTGGTGCATCCATTGTACACGTGTGCTAGCGGTAGTTGGGGTGGGTGTGTGCCCAGCTGCCACTGTCAGTGCTGTGGTGCTGCATGGGCACTGTGCCATGTGACTGGCAATGTGCAGTCGGGTGGCTACTGTGTGGCAGGAGCCACTGTTGTGCACTGTTGTGGTGTTCTGGAGTTCTGGCAGATATAGGTCCATCCTCTTGTGGGTGGCTTGTGCAGGCCCTCTGGTGGTGTGTGTTTCCCACTGCCCAATGCACGCAGTGGTTGGTCATGGTTCTGTGGGATACTGCACTGATGGCCTGTCCTGACCGTTCTCCTTGTTGTACAGAGGAGGAGGAGGAGGGTGCCCCTGTACTGCCAGCTGTTGTGGCAGATCATTTTAATCACATCTACCATGATGGAGGCGGTGATCCAGACACACTGGTGGTCGTTTGATGGCGGATGCCATGGGTGACGTGGGGCGGCACAGCATGGCAGCCACTGATGGACACCCTACTGACCCTTGTGTCCCCTGCTGTTCCTCCCCCACCAGTCCCCCTTCCCACTGTGCAGTCCCTATTCCCTGACCCCATCCCTCTCAGGCCTTTGCCTTCCCTCCCTCCTCATTGATTTGTACATAGTTGGCTGTTCTGTTCCTTAATACATTGTTATGCCCTACCTGCCTGTGTCAGTTTCTGTTTTGCAGGTGGTGTGCAGCACCATGCTGCAGTGGCCAAGTGCCTGTCTGTGTAGTGTACATGTGTAGGTGTGCCTGTTGGGTTGCTGTGGGTCCCTGCTGTGTGTCATGGTGTATCCCACTATGGTGGTGTCATCCCCCCAGGTCAGAGGTGTATTGTGGGTGTGTATGCATGGCTGCATGGTTCTGGGTGTGTCCTGCTCTGGTCTGGCTGTGTTGGGAGCCAGACATGTAGCCTGTGGGGGTCCCCTTGGTGGCCCTCAGTTGGCCATTGGCTTCTCCAGTTGCCTCACTATGGTGCCACTGTTGTGCTCAGGAGTCGGGATGTTGGTGCCTGTTCACACCCTGCTGTGCCCTGCTGGTGGTGGCCTCCTGTGGTCTGTCACTGTGCCTTCCTGGTTCTGTTAGTGGGTCACCTCTCTATGCCATACCCCCTCCATTGCTCTGCTGCTGTGGCACAACTGTGTGTGTGTGTGTGTGTGTGTGTGTGTGTGTGTGTGTGTGTGTGTGTGTGTGTGTGTGTGTGTGCCTGTACCATGGCACACCATTTCTTTTGCCATGGTGCATTGCCAGTTGTATCATTGCACAACTGTGACATATTCAGCCGAGTTGTGCTGGTGTACTATGGCATGCACCATCTCTGAATATTGCTCCTGTTGCACCTGTGCGCACGGATTTGAGCTGTGCTGGACTTGCGCTGGGCTCTGGTGCATTTCTGAATATCTGGGCCTGTTGCTTTATCAGAAACATGGTTGAAGCTAGGGGTGCTCAATAATGTGTGTCATATTGGGGGTTATAAAGTTTTTAGGGTAAACTGTATAGGTCAAAAAAAGGGTGGTGTGGTCTTGGTTTATTATAGGGATCATTTAGAAATTTACTTTTTGAGGTCTAGTGAAGATTTGGATTGTGATACCGATTGGCTGGTTTTGCAATTTGTTCTTGGAGGAAAGAAGAAGTTAAATGTGGGCTGTTTCTATAATCCTCCTCACTGTGGTCTTCAAGGGCTTAAACATTTCTTGGATGTTTGTGAAGTTTATTTAAAGCAGAGTGATTCTGTTGTTGGAGATATGAACTTGAATTGGAGGGCTGATGACACCATGGGGCTTGAATCTCTTCTTCTCTCTTACAGACTAACTCAGTGTATAAATGTGCCTACCTGTCTCAATCCCATATCACAGAATCATTCTCTGTTGGTTTGGGTCTTGACTAATAGAGTGGGGAGGGTAGGGGCCTCTGGTGCAGATTCCGTAAGTGACCACATGGCCATCTTTTGTGTCCTAGATTTTCACTGTCTTAAACCCCCTCCTTCTGTGTTTCAGACTAGATTATTTAAAAGGATAGATTATTCTGTTATATTCTTCTTTGAGGTTAATTGATTGGTCATTTCTTGAATGTATTCCAGATGTGGACACGGCACTAGATTTTTTTTGCAGACAACTTCTTCCCATTCAGGAATCCCTTTTCCCTTTGTGGACCATTCGGTGTAAAGGTTCTTCTACTGGATGGTTTGGTCCCAGCATTAAGAAATTAATTAAGGAGTGGGATAGTGCTTGGACTAAATTTAAATTATCTCCCAGTAGAGTTTCAATGGATCTCTACCGTGGACTTCAGAATTTAGTCTCTCAAACTGTTAGAAATGCTAAAAAAGCTTATTTAAAGGATCGCTTTGAAGATGGCTGGGCAGATCCGAAGAAGTTTTGTAATAACGTAAATTCTTTAGTTTCTCCTAAATCAAAATCTGACATCCAGAAATTAAATGTTGACAACAAAGAAATTGATGACTTGCCCAAAATAGTTAAATTGTTGAATTCTAAATTTTCAGATCTTTCTAAGTTTAGATCTTTTTTCCCTTAGGCTGGTAGAAACATAGAAACATAAAGGTTGATGGCAGATAAGGACCGTAAGGCCCATCTATTCTGCCCATTTCTTTTTCTACCTTATAAATGTGCCATCAGTCTTTGCTCTGTCAGTGGCCTATCTATTCATACTCATCTGTATTGCTCCCTTTTGCCTATCCCATGCCTATCTGAAGCCCTGCACTGTATTCATAGCCACCACTTCCTGAGGTAGGCCGTTCCATGCATTCACCACTCCTTCTGTGAAAAAGAATTTCCTCACAATCCCCCTTAATTGGCCTCCCTCCGATCTCATGCTGTGTCCTCTTGTCCTGCTATTTTTCTTATATTTAAACATGTTAGACTCTTTCACATTGTTAATGCCCTTAAGGTGTTTGAATGTTTTGATCATATCACCTCTCTCCCTCCTTTGCTCAAGGGTATACATATTGAGCTCCGTTAATCTGTCCTCATATGTCTTCTGATGCAGTCCCTGCACCATTTTGGTTGCCCTTCTCTGGACTGCCTCAGTTTGGTTAATGTCCTTGTGAAGGTGTGGCCTCCAGTACTGCATGCAGTACTCCAGATGGGACCTAACCAGTGTCTTGTAAAGAGGGGATTATTACCTCACTCTTATGACTTGTGATACCCCTGCTAATACACCCTATCATCCCCCTAGCCTTACCTACTGCTTTAGAGGTCTGCTTGGATGATTTCAGGTCATCGGTGATGATGATTCCCAAGTCTCTTTCTTCCTTGGTGACTGCCAGCAACTCCCATCCCAGCCTATAGGTGGCTTCAGGGTTTCTCTTCCCTATCTGCATGATCTTGCACTTTTTTTACATTAAATCCCAGTTGCCACTCTTCTGACCATTTTGCTAGTTTATCCAGATCTCTTCTCATTCTGCCCACCCCATCTGGATCATCTACTCTGTTGCAGATATTGGTGTCATCTGTAAACAGACAAGTCTTACCTCTAGTCCATCTGCAATGTCACTAATGAAGATATTGAAGAGGACTGGCCCTAGGACTGATCCCTGAGGTACCCCACTTGTGACTTGCATCTCTTCTGACTGTATACCATTTACCACCACTCTCTGTTTTCTGCCCATCAACCAGTTTGCCACCCAGTTGACCAACTTCTGACCCACCCCGAGCCTACTCAGCTTATTTATCAATCTTCTATGTGGAACAGTGTTGAAAGCTTTGCTGAAGTCAAGGTAGGTGACATCAACTGCTCCCCTTTGGTCCACCACTCTGGTTACCCAGTCAAAGAAATCTATGAGATTAGTTTGACAGGACCTTCCTTTGTAAACCCATGCTGTCTTGGATCCTGTTCCCTATGGATTCCAGGTGTTGCACTATCCTTTCCTTGAGGAGTGTCTCCATAATGTTGCCCACTACTGAGGTAAGACTGACCGGTCTGTAATTCCCTGCCTCCTCCCTGCTACCACTCTTGTGGAGCAGGATCACATGAGCCCTTCTCCAGTCTTCTGGGACCTCTCCTGTGTTCAGAGACTCACTAAACAGTTCTTCTAATGGCTCTGCTAGTTCCATCTGTAGCTCCTTAAGTACCCTGGGATGTATGCCATCAGGTCCCATTGCCTTGTCCATCCTGAGCTTAGTGAGCTCTTGTAGGACCCTTTCTTTTGTGAAGGGAGTAGTGCTCTCCTCCCCCCCCTTTGTTCATGGTGCTGAGCTGTAGGCCCTGCCCTACCTTCTCTTCAGTAAATACTGAGCAAAAGTATCTATTTAGGATAGATGCTTTTACAGGGTCCTCCTCCTCACATGTCCCCTTTTCTCCTTTGTGCTTAGCAATACCCCCTCTGAACTTTCTCCTTTCACTAATGTATCTATAGAAAGTCTTGTCACCTTCTTTTACTGTTCATGCTAGTGTTTCCTCAGTTTGGGTCTTTGCCTGCCTTACTGCCTTCCCTACTTCCCTTAGGGCAGTTTGGTATGCCTCCCTATCTTCATCCCGCTGTGTTCCCTTATATTTCCTGAAGGCCAGCCTTTTGGCTCTGACATTTTTCTGCTACTGTATTGAGAAACAAAGTGGTTTCCTTCTTCTTTTGCACTTCCTTTTCTGTCTAGCACACTGGGATGTTGCTTTAAGTATTGCATCCTTAATGCTTGCCCACTTTGCCTATACCCCCTCACCTGTGTTTCTTTTTGCCAGGGCTAGCTTAACTCTGTTGGCCATCTTATCAAAGTCAGCTCCTCTGAAGTCCTATATTTTTGCTTTGGAATGGGATGATTTAGATGTAGCGGCCAAATTGAACCATACCATGTGATGGTCACTGGCCCCTAGGTGACCTTCTACCTGGAGATCTGTGTTCCCTTCCCTGTTAGTCAGTAATAGATCTAGGATAGCCCTGTCTCTTGTGGCTTGTTGTACCAGTTGTTTGAGGCCCTCCCCCTGCAGGGAATCCACCATGTGTCTAGTTCTGGCAGATGTTCCTGCTGGTATTGACCAATCTGTATCCGGCATGTTGAAGTCTCCCATTATCAGAACCTCCCCTTTAGCTGTCATGTTTTGTATATCTTCTAACAGTAATGTGTCTATGTCCTCCCCTTGGTCTGGGGTCATGTAGACAATCCCATTTCCTGTTTTCAGGGTGACCCACAGTTCTTCTGGCTCCTTATGTGTATTCTGAATTTCTGTATTTTCATTGACATACAGGGCCACTCCACCCCCCCCCTTTTTGCACCTCAGTGTCTTCTGAACAGTACATAGCCAGGTACTGAAGTCTCCCAAATGTGGTTACTGGTATACCACGTCTCACTAATTGCTACTATGTCCAGTTTAGCCTCTGACATTATTGCCTGCAGGTCTGGGATCTTATTTCCCAGGCTGTGAGCATTTGTGTACATGATTTTCCATTGGCCAAATTTCGGTGTGTTAGTTGTTGGGTGAGGTTTGGCATTTCCCCTGTGTGTCGTATGGAGAGACAGACCTTTTTTCTTACCTGGTGATGCAAATGAACTGCATACATGCTGAATCCCTGTTTGATCACTAGCTGAGGGGGGAGGGGTGTTCTTCCCATTAGACGTATGGGGTGTTGCACCCCTCTCCCCATTTGCTAGTTTAAATATTCTGCAAAGACGCAAAACTTCTGCCCCAATGCACTGACTCCTTCCTTAGTCAGATGCAGTCCATCAAATTTAAAGAACTTTCTATCCCAGAACTGTTGCCAGTTCCATACAAATCTGTGTCCTTTTTCCTGGCACCAGCCCTTGAGCCACATGTTTAGCTCCCCTATCTTCTCTTCTCTGACCTTCCATCCATCTGCCCCCCTCTCCCAGACTGGCAGGATCTCAGTGAAGGAAATGTCAGATGAAATGGATGATAGTTTGTTACCAGGCCTGGTCAGGTGTTCCTTGGTCTCCACAACTGACCGGCTGGTGAGATCATTAGTCCCTATGTGTACCAGGACGTCAATGTTTTCTCCTGCTTTGTGAACAATTTTAGCAATGCGGTCAGTGTCTCTCCACGCTGATGTACCCGGGAGATATCTGACCATTACCCCTGGCTGGAGATGGGTATCAACTCCTTGAATCATGGAGTCTCCTATGATCAGAAGTTTTTTGGATTTCCTTTTTGCTTTTTTTGCTTTGGTTCCTGATTTGGGTGAGTTTTGTTGTGCTAGCTCCTGTGCTGCAGTGTCCTGCTCTGCAGTGTCCTCTGCCCTTTTGCTTGATTTTGGAGATAGAGGCAGATACCTGTTTGTAGTGTTTATATGGTTTTTGGAGGTTATATGTTGGAGAGGACAGAGTGATGGGGCACCAGATTTGCCCCTCCTAACCACCTGCCAACCTAAATACTAAATCCTTTTCTTCTGTTCCTTTGGTAGATGGACCCAGGTTTTTGTTTAAGGAAGTAACAACAAATAAAGTTTTTCATCTTCTGCAGTCTCTCCCAAATAAAGGAACTGACTGTGGGGGAGGGTTGGATGCCCACTTCTTAAAATTGGATATCCCCTTTATAATGGATCCCCTTTGTTATATTTTTAATATGTCAATGGCTACAGGTGTTTTCCCCTATCCTGGAAGAAAGCTAAGGTGGCTCCAATTCCAAAAAAAGCTGTACTACTTCCATGGATGGTTATAGGCCAATATCAATACTGAATCCCCTTAGCAAACGACTTGAGCGTTTAGTGGCTAAGCAAATTGATGCCGATTTGGTTACCCATGATTTGTTGTCAAGGCAACAACATGAGCTCCGTAAGCACTTTGGTATGGGCACAGCCTTGGTTGGGTTCACGAACACCATCCTACATGGGTCTGAGCAGGGTTTGATGACCGGGGTGGTGTTCGTAGACCTAACCAAAGTTTTTGATTTGATTGATCATGGTTTGGCTTGCACAAAATTGAAAGACCTGGGGTTTTCTGATGTTGCTGTTTCTTGGTTCTATGATTATCTGAGTAGCAGGTGTCAATTTGTTCAAGTAGGTTCTGTGGTTTCTGATGTCTTGCCAGTTAGTTGTGGAGTTCCTCAGGGGTCCATTTTGTGACCCCTGTTATTTTCTATTTTTATTAATCAGCTTCTTGGAGTTTGTAAGTTTAGTGAATCGCTGCATTATGCAGATGATCTTGTAATTTGTGCTCAGTCAAATTGTGTGTTTGAACTTTCTTGTTCCCTAGAAAAGGATTTTGTTGCTGTCTGTTCTTGGCTTACTTTAAATGCTATGTTTTTGAACTCAGCTAAAACAAAAGTTACATTATTTGGCAAGCAATTAATGTTGGTGGACACCCCGGAACTGAGGATATCTGATTTTCTGGATGGTCTTCTTGAACAATTGTCTCAAATTAAGTATTTGGGCACACTATTGGATTCCAGTTTGAACTTTTCACCTCAGATTCAGTCAATGGCTAAGAAAGTAAATCAAAGAATAGGGATGTTTTACAAATTCAAGTCATTCTTCTCACAAGCAACTAGATTAGCAAATGCTATTGGTTCTCTTCTTCCATATTTTGATTACAGTTCTTGTTTATATTATAACATAAGTACAAAAGAAATGCAAGCACTATCTGTGGTCTATAATATTATGTGTAGATTTATTAGATTTATTTTAGGGAGCCCCAATAGGACACTTTGGTGTAATCTTTATTCTCGGTTGGGGTGGTTTTCCCCTAGTTGCAGAATAGAATATTTTGTTGGCTGTCTGATGTATAAATGTTTTTACTTTGGCTCCCTTTTTCCTCTTTCTGAGCTTGTTGTAATGAAAAAATTGCTTCCCAGCCTAAGGTCGGCTGATGGACCCCCTGTAGTTTGTCCCCAGGTCTTGGCTTAGATTAAGCTCCAGAGCTGTTTCTATAGCAGCACCCTTGTATTGGAATTCACTCCTACTTGATGTTAGGATTGCTCTCTGTGTTTTAACTTTAAAACAAAGGTTAAAAAGTTATTTATTACATAAATCTGTTTGTAACTGCAATTTGTAATTTGTATTTTTTTGGTTTTGTATTGCTGTTGATTGTATTTGTGTATTTTTGTATGTTTTTTTGTCCAGGTCAGGCCTGAAAAGGGACCTTTGGTCTACTGCCTTTACCCAGTTACCAAATAATAAATAAAATGAAATGAAAATATGAAGGCACTAAGCTTCATTTGTATCCAGATTTCTGTCTGGCAACTCAAAGATGCAGAAAACCTTTTCTTACACTCAGAACAGAATTTTTATAAGCAGGAGTTATGGCCGTACTTCAGTCTCTAACTCAACTGAAAGTTGTCATTCAAAGCAACAACTATTTCTTTGTTGATGTGGATGCAACCCAAGCGTTTTATGAGAAAAAATTGTCTCCTTACCCACAGAGTTGAATTCAGACCAGGAGGATGATGAAATGGCTGATGATACTCAATATATACCAATGACTACTTAGCGGTTTCTTCTCAGTTTTGGACACTACAAGTTATACTTATATGTGTCTATCTGAAATTACTCCATTTAATAATTAATATCCAACAATGGATTTACCTGCAAGGACATTCTTTGAATATAATTTTTTCTTTAGTTGGGATGGCAAATCTTGGAGCATGAAGGAAAAAAGGAAAACAAACGATATAGTACTGCTCTCAATTCTGTCTTATAAGTTAAATTCTTTTACCCCCTCGAAAATCAAAAATTATACTTTTCGAGGTTGCATTCGAGGTTGTTTGCTTGTTTTTGAAATTTCAAATGAGTTATAATCAATGTATACCAAATATGAATTTAATTCTCTCTGGAAAAATAAAAAGAATATAAAAAATAAAATGCAGAATTTGACACTTTAAACTCAGCTAATAACAATTTAACATTTCTTTGCAATTTATGAAGAAAAATAAGGTTTACACAAAGCAACAAATTTACTTGACATAACATATTATATTCACAACTGACCACATCATAAAAGAGTTTAGTTATATTGTGGTATAAATAGTGATTAACCCGTACTGTGAATTGTGAATGAGGAAACTCCATTAGAAATAGGAACAACAGCAGCAATAGTTACACAATTGAAGGATATTTCAAAAGTATGTGTGGATAATATGTATTCATTACTGAAGGTTAAGGTTGTTGAAGAAAGATAAATAACATGAGCTGTCCAGAAAATGTGTTTTATAATGCAGGATAACCATGGTTATTCAGCCCTGCAAGGACTTGTATTGATTAGTGCTGACAATGGATAACCATGGTTATTTAACCTGTTGCTGTCTTATTTTGACTATTGTCTTTGACAATGGCATGTTCTGGAAATAGATGGACATAGTTACTTGTGGTGCCATTTCACAACCATGGTTAACCATAAGCAAGCATGATCCAAATCATTCTCAAAAGAATGGTTGATCTTGTTTTTTGCCCATGTTCAACCTGTGTTTGAATCATTGTTGACCATGGTTCAACTATACTGTCTTCAGTGAGGTATTCCCTGCCCCACACTACAGAAACTATAGTCTGCTAAAAAGCACAAAATCTAGCAATAAATACACTAAAGATTTCTCTGTCACTTTAATTGCAAGTCTATAGAAAAATACAGAGGAATAAGCAAGTTTAGAGTTGCATTTGTGGACAGATGTTTTCAATAAAACTGAAGCAGCTCCAGAGAGCCTTCTTTCACTTGTGCCTTATGTGTTCTGCAAGACTGAAAGACTGAACTGATACTGGATGACCATGGATACTAGCATTCATGACATCAGGTGGGGATAGGGCTTCATAAAGAAAAGCTCATACCACCCCCTCAAGCAAGAAACCACTGCCATCTTCACTCCTCCTCCTCTAGACTGACTGCTGCTGCCCACTGAACTGAACACTATAACAGCAGTCTGCAACACTTTCTAGCAGGATATACTTGCACAGTGACTTGTACCACCAAAACCAGCTGGCTAGGTGGTACCAGGGGCCTTGTCATAAAGAGGGAGAAGGGCTTCATAGCAAAAAAGCCTTTGCAACTCTTTCATGAGTGCTGAGAGTCCTTGGTGAGAATTACAGGCAGGTAGTTCAATGGAGGCATTTTCAATTATTTACTTGAAATTGATACATATTTAAATACTGCAGGATAACTAATTATTTTAAAGGAAACTGAATGTTATAACCTTTTTGGGAGTTTATGATTTGTACTTGTTTTTATTTATTTATTTTTATTTATTTATTTAGTTAGTTTTTGTTGACCGAGTAAGTGCACTACACAAATTCTTGCCTATTTTCAGGCACGACCTAGGGGGAGGTAGTACTTTTAGATAGTAGTAGTAGTAGCAAGAGGTTTTATTTGGCATGGCACACTTCCCAAGATGCTCAGGGCACCAAGCAATACACTGAGTCATACAACAGAAGGATCTGAATAAGAAATATAAATTAATATACTATAGATTTAAATTAACTTCAAAAATACAAAAATTAAAAAACATAAGGCATAGCAGCAGAAATAACATCCTGTGTTACATGGGACTAATTCAGGTACCATCAAAAGCCTCCTTAAAAAGATAGAATTTAATGCCCCTGTGAAAGTTCACCTCTTACTGTACTTCAGGAGGGCTGTCAGGAGTGTGTTCCAGATATATGGGAATGCAATGGCAAATGCTGGTCCTGCTAGGATTTCAAAAGAGCCCTCAATATCACCAAGAGACCCACTTCAGGGGAGTGCAGAGAGTGGCAGGGCGAGTGGTGAGAAAGGACAGTCAGTACAAGTCATATTAAACTGTTCCACCAATGAGTTGCTTTAGCATTTCCGACCGAGATGCATAAGTGTTGCTAGATTCAGTAAAACCATTGCACAAACTGTTTCTTAAGAGTTACATCTCAGTTTTGCATTGCATTGTGACTGGTCATAAGCTACATTCCAACTGAGTATCAAAAACATTTTATAAATATTACTTTTGGGCTGGTCAAGTGCTAAAAAAACAATGTAGTATGAGATGCCAGTGCATTGCCAGCTATAAAAAACAATGCTAAACAACTTATTGGTGGAACAGTTTAATATGACTTGTACTGGATTTCAGTGAGGTAACTGGAGCACACACTGCACAGGCTTTCAAAGGTTAGAAAACCAATTCTGAAGTTAATTGGCCATCTCACTGTCAGCCAATGCAGCTCACACAGCACCAGGGTAACTTAGCTGAAGTAGGCTGGTGATCAGTCTTTATCAGTTGCATATACAGTACTACACTATGGATTTTGCAGCCTGAGAAGATAAATACCACCAGATCTGTAACATTGTTTAAGAAAAAAACTGAGAGTTACTTACTCCTAAGAGCTTTTGATTAGATCTATGTGCTCAACAAATTTGTGGTAGTGTTTGACCATGTGTCTTAGTATTATATAAGATGATGATGTTTATATGACCGGATTGAGTTTGATTTGTATTGTGGTATTATGCTTAGTGTTATTGAAAACAGATATAGTTATTGCATTTATTTTACTGGTGCTCTGAGCCCTGGAGAGTGCTTTGAATAAAATTACATAGAAACATAGAAAAATTGAATTTGATGGCTGTTAAGGACTGCTTGTCCTAAAAAGTCTATCCATTTCCTTAACTAATGGATAAGCTGCAGATTCTAGTTAACCAACAGTCTACTTCCTCCTACCCCACCCCACTAGAATTGCCTTATGTCTGTCTGACGCATTCTTGAATTCCCCCACTGTTTTTGACTCCACGACCTCCTCAGGAAGGCTGTTCAATGCACCCACAACCATCTCCATGAAAAAATACTTCCTCAAATTATCTCAGAGCCTTCCCCCCTCTGTCTCCAATTTGTGCCCCCTTGTTCTTGCACATCTCTTTTTCTGAAATATGCTACCCCTCTTGGTCTTTGTTGATTCCCTTAAGGTACTTGAAAGTTTCTATCATGTCCCCCACTCCCTCCTTTCCTCGAGGGTATACGTATTAAGCTCCTTTATTCTCTCTTTGTATGTCTTCTGGTGCAGACTGTGCACCATTTTAGCTGCCCTCCTCTGGACTGCCTCTACCCTGTCTATGTCCATGTGGAGATGGGGTATCCAGAACTGTATGCAGTACTCCAGATGGGGTCTCACCAACTGTCAGTACAGAGGAATAACAATCTCCTGTTTTCTGCTGATGATGCCTCTCCCCTATAGAAACATAGACGTTGATGGCAAATAAGAACCGCAGGGCCCATCCAGTCTGCCCATTGTTTTCTACCTTATGACTGTGCCATAGACCTTTACTCTGTCAATGGTCTGTCTATTCATACGCATCTGTATTGCTCCCTCATGCCTATCCCATGCATGATTGAAGCCCTGCACTGTATTCATATCCACCACTTCCTGAGGTAGGCCCTTCCATGCATCCACCACCCTTTTTGTGAAAAAGAACTTCCTCACATTACCCTTAATTGGCCTCCCTCTAATCTCATGCTGTGTACTCTTGTCCTGCTATTTTTCTTATATTGAAACATGTCAGACTCATCTTTTTAATGCCCTTCGATGTTTGAATGTTTCAATCATATCACCTCTCTCCCTCCTTTGAGGTAGGGTATACATATTGAGCTCAGTTAATCTGTCTTCATATGCTTTCTGATTCAGTCCCTGCACCATTTTGGTTGCCCTTCTCTGGACTGCCTTCATTTTGTTACTGTCCTTGTGAAGGTGAAGCCTCCAATGCTGCACACAGTACTCCAGATGGGGCCTAACCAGTGTCTTGTAAAGAGAGATTATTACCTCCCTCTTATGACTTGTGATAGAAACATAGAAACATAGAATTTGATGGCAGATAAGGACCGCTTGGCCCACCTAGTCTGCCCATTTTCCTACCTAACAGATAAGCTGCAGATCCTAGTTAACCAACAGCTTACTTCCTCCTACCCCCCACTAGGACTGCCTTATGTCTGTCCCATGCATTCTTGAATACTCCCACTGATCTTGACTCCACAACCTCCTCAGGAGGCTGTTCCATGTATCCACAACCCTTCCATGAAAAATACTTCCTCACATTACCTCTGAGACGTCCCTCTATCTTCAAATTGTGCCCCCTTGTTCTGGCACATCTCTTTTTCTGAAAGATGCTACCCTCTTGGACTTTGTTGATTCCCTTGAGGTACTTGAAAGTTTCTATCATGTCCCCTCTCTCCCTTCTTTCCTCAAGGGTATACATATTAAGCTCCTTTAGTCTTTTTTCATATGTCTTCTGGTGCAGACCCTGCACCATTTTGGTTGCCCTCCTCTGGACAGCCTCCACTTTATGTCTTTGAGGAGATGGGGTCTCCAGAACTGCACACAGTACTCCCTACAAATTCACCCCAACATCCTCCTAGCCCTACCTACTGCTTTAGAGGTCTGCTTGGATGATTTCAGGTCATCTGTGATGATAATGTCCAAGTCTCTTTCTTCCCTTGTGATTGTGCATCCCAGCATCCTCCCAGCCCTCCTTATTGCCTTCTCACATTGCTTGCCTACATTTAGGTCATCTGATATAACTACCCCCAGATCCCTTTCCATTTTTGTTGTTGTTGATACCCCCCCCCATTTTGTGTACTCTTCCACTGGGTTTTTATTTCTCAGGTTCATTACTTTGTACTTCTTTGAACTGAATCTAAGCTGTCATACTTTTGACCATTCCTCCAACCTTGCCAAGTCCCATCTCATCCTTTCCACCCCCCTTGTTTATCAACACTGTGGTAGATCTTTGTGTCATCTGCAAAGAAGCATACTTTTTCTTTCAGTTCCTCCATAATGTCCCTTATAAAGACATTAAAGTGGACCAGTCACAGTACTGAACCCTGTGGTACCCCACTAGTGATTTCCCTTTCTTTGGAGTGGACTCTGTTTACTAGTACCCTCTGTGACCTGTTGTCCAGCCAGTTGTTCACCCAGGTTACCACAATGGGACTCACTTCCAGGCTGGCTAACTTGTTTATTAATCTTTTGTGTGGGACTGTGTCAAATGCCTTGCTATAGTCTAGGTAGCCCATGTTCACAGCCACTCTGTGATCTACTACTTTGGTCACTAAAAAAATCCATGAGATTCGTCTGACATGACCTTCTCGCTGTAACTCCATGCTGCCTTGGATCCTGTGCCCTGCTGGCCTCTAGGTACTCAACAATTATTTCTTTCACAAGTGATACAGGACCTCCTTGTGAATGAGCTTGCTCAATGGAGTTTTCCTGCAATAAACTTGAACTTGAACTTGAACTTGATTCTATCATTTTCTCTACCACTGAGGTCAAACTAACAGGCCTATAGTTTCCTGCCTCTACCCTGCCCCCCCCTTTTGTGAAGAGGAATCGCATCTGCCCTCCTTCAGTCCTCAGCTACCACACCATCCTCCCATGATTTGTTAAAAAGGGTAGTCAGTGGTGTCACTAGTTCTTTCCTTAGATCTTTTAGAATTCTGTGATGAATCCTATCAGGACCAATTGCTTTGTCTGCGTTCAGTTTTAGGAGTTCTTTCAAGATGCTTTTTTCGGTGAATGGGCAGGTGTCAACCCCCTACCAAGAGTGCTTCTATTGATTGGTTTAGGTTCCTCCCCTCCTCTTCTTTTGTGAATACTGAGCAGAGGTATTCATTCAGTATCCCCTGCTTTTTCACTGTCACCCTCTGTCCACCCCCTTCCCATTATTAAGCCTCACTATCCCTCCCTTGGTCTTTCTTTCCTTTCTAATGTAACTGTAAGAGGTTTTATCCCACTTCTCAACTGAGCTGGCTTTCTTTTCCTCAGCTTGGGACTTTACTATTCTAACTGACTTCCTCACTTCCTTCTGCTTTAACAGGTACAGTTCTCTGTCCTGCTCCTTCTGTGTTTTCATATTTTTCCTGAATGCTGTCTTTTTCTCCCTAACCTTCCCCACCACCTCTTTGAGAACCATAGTGTTTTTTTCCTTCATTTTGATTTGTTTATTTGCTTCACACAAAGGCTTGTTGCCTCTGTGATGGCAGTTTTGATTTTTCCCCATTGTTCCTCCACCCCTCCTTCCTGCCCATTTGCTAGTGCTTTTCTGAGGCACTCTCCCATTTTGCTAAAGTCAGCCCTCCTAAAGTCCAGTACCCTTGCTTTTGTATGGCTTGACTCTATGCATGTGTTTATTGTGAACAATACTGTTTGGTGGTCACTTGTTCCCAGATGGCTACCCACTTCTAAATCTGAGATCATCTCTCTGTCCCCATTTGAGAATACCAGGTCTAAGATTGCTCCCTCCTTCCTGAGTGGGTTCCAACACAAGCTGTCTAAGGCATGACCCCTGTAGAACACTAAGAATGACCCTGCTCTTGGATGTGGCTGCAGCAAAGGTGCTCCAGTTAATATCTGGCATAGTCAGAACCCCTATCAACAATATTTTCCCTTTTTCTACCATTCTAAGGATGCTTTCTATCATTTCCTTGTCCATTTCCTCCCCCTGAGATGGGGATATATATATACTACCCCAGTGCAGATTGTGGTGCCATTTCCTGTCTCCAGGGTGACCCACAGTGCCTCCTCTCCTCCCTGTTTACCCTTTAGTTCCATTGCTTTGATCCCTTCCCTTATGTAGAGAGCTACTCCTCCTCCTCCTTTTTTACCCTACCTGTCTATCCTGTAGCCTGTGTATCCCTGTATGTTGACATCCCAGTCATGTTTCTGTGACTGCCATGATATCCACGCATCCCTCTTCCATCAAGGCCACTAGTTCAGGCAGCTTGTTACCCAGACTATAGGCATTGGTACCCAACACCCTCAATTTTTTGATGCCCTTACCACTTTTAACTCTACTTCCTGTCCTTACTGCCTTTTTCTTCATTTACCCCTGTCCTGCTCCCTATCGAGTTCTCTACCTTGGTGTTTACCTCAATAACTACCCTGTTTTGTAGGGGGGGCTGGGATTTCCCTGCTCCTTTTCAGTGTCTCCCCCCTTGGATAGTTTAAATGCTTGTCAATGAAGCATGTAAACCTATCACCTAGGATTCTGGTTCCCTACCTTGACAGATGCAGACCATCACACCAGTTTAGGCCTGGATCTCTCCAGGTGGACCCCCAGTCCCCAATGAAGCCAAAACCCTGAGCTAAACACCAGTTTTAAACCATTCATTGACTCCCATGGTGCAGAATACTATGTAATTAACAGAAATGTACAACTTGCTATATTACTCATCAAACATTTTGCTTTTTAGTGAATACTATATTAGAAGAACCCAGTTCAGAAAGGTATATTGGAGATATTTTGACTTGACTAGAATTAGGCTATTAAAGTTAATGAACTTCAAATTAAATAAGAAAGGTGCCATTTGTGACTAGGTATGAGTGAGAATGTTTCCAATAATGGCATTCTTACTAAGAGGTGACACTGAACTGAATCTAGAACCAGAGTATAAACAATTTTCATAATCCTCAAACATGACAACCAGAAAGGGGTTGAAAATGATTCACCTACTGCAAATGTTAGAAGTTATTAGCAAACATTTATGAACTCATGGCATAGCTTCAATCAGAGCCTTAGGCCGTTACCCTGAGCAAATCCTGGCTTAGGGAAATGATTTTGTATGTATATATTCATAGAAAGGATTATAACAGTTTTGCTTTCATAGGTTATAGAAGAGAAGGATGAGTTTTAGCTTATGTTAAGATCACTTTAAATGTGAGTCAGTGGAGTAAGGGCATTTTAGTACTATACCTGACTATTTAACTTTTACATTAATTATCTTGTGTATACACTCCTCCCAAATCAGCATGTAGTGATAAAAAAGTGTTAGGCTAAATAATGGCAATGAATCAGGGGAAGAAAGAACATATTTTATTACATGACATTATCAAAGATTGGTCTTTTAAAAAATAGGGATAAGGTCTTCGACTTGTTCTCTATACATAGTTTAAATCAATTAATCAAAGTTAACACTAGGTGCAAAAACAGGAGGAGCACTCTAATTGATTGGATTTTCACAAATAGGCCTGACTGTTTGATAGATTCAGGAGTCTTGGCTGGCAATCTATCAGATCATTGTCCAGTCTATATGGTTAGTAAAAAGAGGAACAAAACAAACAAAACATGAGACAGCAATTAGGGGAAGTGGAAATACAGGGAATCAAATGAAAAAAAGGTTTTTATTTAAGATATTGTTAGAGTTGAACGGTCCTGAATTTATGATTTGGCAAACAACGAAGATGCAGTTAACTTCTTTCATTAAAAATGTAATGAAATTACAAGCATCTTCCAGTAAACCAATCTTGTCCAGAAGTTGGCAGAGCACAGCCCATTCCCAGTGCCATTTAAGGGGTGCTGTGTTTAGTAAATTAAAAACTGTCAGTAGGAGCTCTTTCCTACTGCAGGTCAACTGTGGCTGAATCCAGATTTCTTTGCAACACCGAGCTCATATTCCTTTAAAGAGGTAAAGAAAATAGCAAGGCCTAAACAGTTACTTGCTCTTAAGGAGGTTTATACGTTTTTCTGTATTTTTTATAAATACTATAAAAATGAGATTTTATTCAACAACTCTATATAAATTTAATTGTTCTCATAATTGTTTTAACAGAGTTGACTTTATGAGTGTACAGATTCCAAGATGAAATGAAAGGAATTCTCACAAAATGCTGGATTTAGTAACTGACAGTAAAATAAAGAATAAACCACATTTATAGTCATGGTGAGTGAGCCATTATTTCAGTGGTCTCTTTGTTGTTACATAAAGTTAAAGACATCCCTACAATGAAACCAGTACTAGGTCCCATCCCCACTGATGGTGACCAATAAAAATAACTCTGTAAATTATGTATTTGATATAGGGTGTGGCACTTTGCAATGATGCCATATACATGGCAGTCAGCCTATGAGGTGGGAGGAGGGTTGTTGCCAGCAACCATTTAGGGAAGGGGAGTCTGTGAGGGTAAAGACTTTTACTTAGAAAAGGGTGAAGGAGGGCTGTGGTGGGACAACAGAGACAGCTACACTTAGGGCAAGGTGAGGGAGAGGCTGCCACTGGATGCCAGGAATTGCTAAACATAGGACAGGTTGATTATAGGTGATTCAACTGGATACTAGGGACCACTTTGCATGGGGTAGGGTGTGGGACAAGGATGACATTGGATGCCAGGCATGGTTTGGCAAGAGGCAGGGTGAGGGAAGGGGTATCACGGAATGCCAGTTACTGCTTGGCACTGGGGCAGGGGCAGTGAGGGGGTGGCAATAGACACCAGAGACTGCTTAGCAGAAACAAATTCACTGCAAGTTAGTGTACAGCTGTGATTCTCTTTAAAAAGTAATTAAAAGGCATTGCATAAAAACTATGTTTAGCACAGCATCTACTTGGGTTACAGTATGAAGCAACAAAACTACAGAAATAGAATGTTACAGCAAAAAAAGAAATCATCTGGATTGTGTGATGTCCTGGAGGTACCTGAAAATAGGCATTATAATTGTCTAGTGTGCTTACCTGGTCAATACAAATCAAATAAATATGAACATACGAACATACGAAAGTGCCAGCAGAAACAGACCACCTAGTCTATCTAAGTCTACTCGAGTGTGCAGCCAACACCCCTGGTTTGCAACTGCCCCACCCCCTTCCCTTTGTCATCCCACTGTCACTCCCCACCTCCCCTACACTCACTCTCCCCTGTTCCCTGTCCCATGACCTTTTGAAGCTGTTCACAGATTTACATGATACCATTCAGATAGGGTGTTCCATTTTGCTACCACCCTCTCTGTGAAATAGTGTCTCCTCATTTCCTTCCTAAATCTTCCCCCCTCTATTCTTAGCCCATGCCCCCTGGTGACCCTCCCCCTCCTTAACTTCAAGACCCCATCTGCCCCATCCTTATTGATTCCTCTCAGATACTTGAATGTCTCTATCATGTCCCCCCTGTCCCTTCTATCCTCCAGGGTGTACATATTCAGGTCTCCCAGCCTGCTGTCATAGTCTCTCCCCTCCATTTCACACAATGTCTTTGTTACCCTCTCTGCACCCCCTCCAGTAGCTTGATATCATGCTTTAGGTATGGCCTCCAAAACTTCACACAACACTGTAAGTGTGGCCTTACCAGCGACTTGTAGAGGGGCAAGATCACCTTTCTTCACCTGATGAAAACCCCCCTGCTATGCACACCAGCAATTTGTTTGCTTTTGCAGCCACTCTCCTGCACTGGGCAGTGTTGTTCATGGTCTCTGTCATCATTACCCCTAGGTTCTTCTCCTCTTCAGTGATCCCCAGCTTAACCCCTCCCCCAGACAGTATTCCCTCCTTGGGTTCTTCACCCCAAAGTGCATAACCTTACATTTCTTTGCATTTAACCCCAGCTGCTACTCTTTAACCACTCCTCTAGCTTGCATAGGTCCCCCTGCAGCTGTTCCATCCCTCCTCTCCATCTACCACTGCTCCGATTTTGGTGTCATCAGTGAACTGACTTACCTTGCTCACCACCCCGTGTGCAATGTCTGATATGAAGAGCCCAAACAATACTGGTCCCAACATAGAACCCTGTGGCACCCCACTCGTCACCGGCCTTGGAGTTGAGAGCTCCCATCTCACCACCACCTGTTGCAGCCTGCCACTCAGCCAGCATGTAATCCAGTTCATCATTTTTGCCCCTACCCCTACACCAGTTAGCTTCTCCCCATGCTGCCCATGAGGCACTGAATCGAAGGCCTTGCTGAAGTCCAAGTAAAGAACATCCACCGCATAATCCTTATCCAGCTCACCTGGCACCCAGTCATAATATTGTATGAGGTTTGTTTGTTCCACAGTGCATTACTCCTTCTGGTTACACTGACTCTATATTTAGTCATTAATTAAATCAGTAGAAGTGCTTCTTTATCCACTGTGGTGTTATTGTTTTCCTTAATTTTGCCCCACCTTCAGTTAAAGTCACCGATGATCATTACTTTGCATGTAATATAGTTATTGTTCGGAAGCTCTCTGTAAGTAGTTTGATTCCCCCAGATGGTAATATGATAATGCTTAGTACCTAATGGTGGCATGTAAATATTCAGAATTATTAGCTTTCTCACTAGATAAAGAAATTCCACAAATTAACCTGGTTTGTAAATTGAGTTATTTTATTGGTATTTTTTTTATTGCACTGAGTAGACTCTTCCCCAATCCCCTGTCTTACTGATTTAGAAGAGTTTGTTTACCAGGTATACAAAAAAGACAGAATCCCCAAGAAGTTTAAAGGAATTCTATAGCCACCAAGGCTCCTGAAAAACAAGAAGTTAAAAAATTCCCCAAAAGTCTAAAAACAACTAGGCAGAGATATTCAAAAAGGTTTATTTAGCCCAGGATGTGTGGAGCATCTGCTGGCACATCCCAGAGATGTGCTGCATAACTGGGCACAAAGTTGAGCCTTGTAATGGAATCACAACTTTGTGAATGAATGCCTCATTCACAAAGTTCTGAATGACTATTAAGTATCGCACGTAACCCATTGGTCCACAGTGTGGACCAATGAGCTTGCAGCAGATATTTTAAGCTGTCATTCTGTGGGCAGTCATGGTAGTATGAGGGTGGGATTTCTGCCCACCAAATACCATGGGGGAGAGTGGTGGGCAAGGTGTCCTGTGTGGATGGGGGGGGTGGGGGACCACTAGACTACCAGGGAGTGCCTTTGGATGATATCTCGATGATCGGGGTTATGGGCAGGGAAGGGGTACTACTACGCTACCAGGTTCTTTACATATATATTTATTAGTGATCAAGGTTACTGGATGGGGAGGGGGAACCACTGGACCACCAGGGTGTTTTGAATGGGTATTATACCATAATCAGGGTTATGAGCAGGGAAGGGGGAACCACTGGACCACCAGGGAATTGAAATATATATTTCTCAGTGATTGGGGATGCTGGATTGAGAGGGGGGTACCACTAGACTACCAGGGCCTATAACATTCTGTTACAATGGCAATTGGTGGCATGGGATAGGGAGATGGTAGTACTATGGAACCAGATTCTGGGACCACATGCTGTGCAGGGGGCCAGGTGCATTTTGCTGACCAGCCCTGCACAACTCATGCAAATGGGGCCATAATGACATGTAAATGGCCCCATTTGCACCTTGCATGCATTATGGCTCCATCTGCACATTGGTGTCTGAATATCAGGGATCTGTACATGGTGCATCTCTGATGTGCTGGTGTATTTCCCATTCCTAGTATTCAGACCTGTCTGGGGGATGCATCGCGCATTATATTTAGACCATGCACATTATTTGCTATATTCAGAAGCAATGCACCTTGGCACATCTATTTTGAATACATTCCTTAGTTGATCCAGTGCAACTCAGTTGTGCTGCGCCACCACTTGCACCATTGCCAGGTGCAGTTTTGAAAATATTTGGCCACTAATGTGCTATTTAGTACACAAACTGTCAATGTTCAAGGAAAGACATTTCATGGTCAGTTTGTAAATGGCTGTATTAGGAGAATCTAATCTTAAAACTGAATTTAAAAAGATTTGTAGTAACAGTTTTAGTCAGTCAATATTTATATCTTGCAATAATTGAAATCTGTTTGTTAAGGAATGATAGGGTCTACTCGATTATGACTGATGCAGAATTTAATAATACTTCCAGGGCCATTTTAATGGGCTGCATGTCCTTCACTAAAACAGGTTTCTGGTGTCACTTCCTTCATATCTACCTGGAACATCCCTGTACAATCAAATCCAGAACTGAAGATCAACATTTTATTGCCAAATACCTGTTTTTTTTTTATAGTAATGCCTATCAAGGGGAATCATTCCAACCAATTGAAACCTGACCCATTAAATATCATTTCTTCCCAAATTAACTTTCAGGCATTTGGTAAATAAAGAACATATTGTTTTCTTAAGAACACTGGCCCAGATATTCAAACTGCGCCATTCTGTGGCGCAAGTCCCTGCGCCGCTCAAAATAGTTGCGCAGGGGTATGGCCGGGGCGATATTCAACAGAGTTGTGCTATGGCACAACTTCTTTGAATATCGCCCCCTGGCCACACCCACTGTGCATGGCGCAGTGGAACTGCACCAGCGCAAGTGGTCAGAGTGGAGCATTGAGATGCGGTGGTGCAAGTTCCATTGCGCCATGCACAACACCTGCAATATTCAAAGGGTGACATGCAAATAGGCCCATAATTTATGCAAGGTGCACGGGGGGCCATTTGCATCTGATTACAGCCTCATTTGCATGCCATTAGCATGCATGTGCGCCAATCCCCGACGACTTGCACCTGGCACCCTGCCAGGCAGCTGCCGTTGCGGACCGACACCCCCTGCAGCCTGATCACGGGCAGCACAGTAGTCTCCCCCCCCAGCAGCCTGATCGCGGGTATAACGGTAGTCAACCCCCCCCAGCAGCCCGATCGGCGGGCATAACAGTCTCCTACCCCCATTAGCCTGATCGGCGGGCATAAATGAAATAACCCCCACCCCCGAGTAGCCCGATCGCGGGCATCAGACCTCCCCAAGTCCAATATCTCTGGTGGTCCAGTGGACCGAGAATAGCCCGATCACGGGTGGCATCCTAACCCCCAGTATGATATCCCTGGTGATCTGGTGGCCCCACCCCACCCGCCTATGGAGCCCCCACCACCCGCTCCCCCCATCAGCCGGCGAGGCGTCAGCACCTCACTCTGTCTGCCGCTTCATCAGCCGACTGACAGCTGGTGAGGGTGATGTTCATTGGTTCAGAGTATGAGCCACGGGCATGCAGCCCATACCGCATTAAGTCCAGATATGTGAATGAATTCATTCACATATCTGGGCTGTATGGTATGGTTGCAATGCCCATTGGCTCCATGCTCTGAACCACGGGCATGCAGCCCCACCGAGCTGTCAGTTACGGGCAGCAGGGCTGAAGGCAGGTGGGTGCTGATGCCCGCTGGCTGACGGGGGAGCAGGGGTGGTGGGGCCTCATGGGTGGTGGGGCCACCATATCACCAGGGATATCATACTTGGGGGTAAGGATGCCGCTCACGATCTGGCTACTCGGTCCACTGGACTAACAGGGATATTGGACTTGGGGGCCTGATGCCGACAATCGGCTACTTTGGGGTCGGGGCATTTCATTTATGCCCATGATCGGACTAATGGGGGTAGGAGACCATTATGCCCAATCGATCGCTGCTGGAGGGGTTGACTACCGTTATGCCCACGATCGAGCTACTGGGGGTGGGGACACTGTTCTGCCCACGATCGGGCTACTCGGGGTGGGGGATACTGTTCTGCCAGTGATCAGGCTACTTGGGGGGTTGGGGGACACTTCTGCCTGCAGTCAGGGGAATGGGGGGCAGCACCAGGTGCCACAGGAACAGGTCGAGGGCCACCCACAGGTGGCAGCTGCTGTGTTGTGCCCTGCAATGTGGCAGCTCACCTGTGGGTGGCCCTCGACTTGTTCCTTTTTTTTCTGGCTCAGCTTTGTGCAGGCGCAGGTAGGGATTGCGCCTGCATAACTCTGCACCGCCCGGCTGAATATCGGGCTGCAGTTTACATGCATGGTTCTTCCCCTTCGTTGCACATGCCTTCATTATCATTGCACTGTTGCTCAGCATGATTTCGGGGGTGTGCAACTGCCTCCTGCTGAATATCACAGAATGGCGCATTTTGGACTTGCGCAGGTGCAACCCTATTGCACATGGCTCAACTCTTTTGAATATCTGGGCCACTGTGTTTTTCCATGAATGATTTTTTCCAAACCATGGAGAGACTAAATTACTTCTTGTTCTTCTTCTTTATGATGAGTACCAGCCACCTTTTTTGGTTATACAGTCATCTTTTTTTGTCAGAATATGAGATAACTCTTCTTGGGTTGCTTCCTTTTAACAGAGAGCATGAACGTTTGTGCATTCAAGGTACTTTATACTACTTTGAGGTATTTATATATATTCCCAGACAATCCAATATTTCTGTGGACATCCAAATTAAAAAGGCAGCATTACAATCCTTAAAAATAACAAAAATTTACCATGAGTTATTCTAATCTGTGCTTTAATCCCAACTGGAGACCTAGCAATGCTAGTACATGTGTATTTGAGATGTCAAGGCTGGGCTACTGTAATGCTCTGTACCTCAGGGTCAGTGGAGGTACACTGCGGCACCTGCTGCTGGAGTAGAATGCAGCTGCAAGGCTGCTGACTGACCTTTCTATGATATGTCATATCTCCCTGGTGCTGCATGAACTGAATTAATTGCCTGTAAAATGGTGTATCACCATCAAAGTTGACTTACTAACTCATAAGGCCCTGCACGGGTTGGACCCAGGCTAACTGGTGGATCTCCTGAACCCTTACATTCACTCATGCTCTCTCCACTCGATTGAGGTGGGCCTCCTTGCAGTACCAAGAGAAATGTTGAAAGTGTTGGGGACCTGGCCTTTGAAGTTGCTGTCCCAGTCCTTTGGAATTCATTCCCGAGGGCCCTGAGTTAAGACCCCTCAGTGGAGACCTTTAAGAGGGCTCTTAAGAATTATTTATTTAATCAAGCTTTCAAGGAGCAACTAACTGTTGCATCTGGCTGCCATCCCAGATAAAATTGTTCCTCTTTGATAATTGTACTCCGCATTATTTATTAATGTGACTTATTTATCTTCCCCTTTTAACTCTTACTCCCTTTGTCAATACTTGATTTTGCTCTCTTGCTCTTCCACAAATGAAATCTACTGCTAGCCAAGTGGCCTTCTCATTCCATTTCCCTAAACTTTGGGCACTCTCCACCCTTCCATTTGCTTTGCTCCTTCTCATTCTGAAATCTCTCTTCCACAAATTATTCACATCCGCAGTTGCTTCTAATTTTGTGGTGGACTTCTGCTTGCTGCTACACTGACACTTGCACAGCCTCTTTCTGCAGTCATCAATAACTACTGCCTGATCCTTATATTATTGTTTTGTTGTATACCATTTAATGTTTTTTGCCTGTTCCACAATTTTCTGCATGGTAATTTAATTCTTGAAACATTTTCTTGTAATTTTTTTATCTAATAATACTTATTTCTATATTATTTTATTATTTTGTACATTGTACCTGTAATTGTTCTGTTCTCTACTCTTCCCTCTTCCCTTTCCCCCCAGGATGCATATCAAAACAAGCTGATACCAGCTCAGAATGTCTTTCCTGGTAAGCATTTTGAACTAACTAATTACTAACTAACTAACTAACTAACTAACTAACTAACTAACTAACTAACTAACTACACAAAAGAATGAATGAATGAATGTATAAGTAAATATATTCATGTTGTCTATTTTATTGTTGATATATTGCTACTGCACTTTATGTAAGGTACTCTGGGCATCCGGGCAAGGGCACCAAATAAAACTAAAACTACTACTACTACTATGTATGTGAATTTGGATTACTGAATCAGAGTTCCTAGTTTCTAGAGTCAGGTTCAGTACAACAAATAAAGCCAATTTCCCTGAAGTACTGGGTGACTCATGCTGATGTATGGGAATCTTATGAATACATCAATATAAGGGACATGTTGTTGTGAATCCTCTTTTTCCAAATGATCTACTACTAGTACATCTAGCACATAAATCCCGTGCATGGGCATCAATGGCATGCTTTTACGCATGCACAAGATATTTTGTTCATGGATCTTTTAGACGTGCTGGATTTCGGCCGTGGAGTGCAAATATGAATAACACCACTTCTAGTGCTCGTTTTGCAATGGCAGATAGCTGCAACCTATTAAGATAACATAAGGAACAGTGGCAATATGACTTCAAGGGCTGTTTGTAAAAAATTTGTATTTCATGACTGCGCTTGTGGCAGACACGCTGTCCCGACCTTGATGTGCTTCCGGTTTGCAGGGACGTATCATCAGGACCTCAGAAAGTATAAATATGTACACAAACAGGGAGAACAGGTACAATACTAGTCTTTTAAATATATTGTGGTGTTTTGACTACAGTAATGAGTATTGTATTGTGTGAGCAATAGGAACACTGCATCATATTGCCAAAAAACGAAGGGGCAAAGCTGACAGTGTCGCTTTAAGTACTGCAGTTAAGAAATGGAAACTGGCATTAGATCTCAAACTTATTGTACCTGCTATCAGTATTACTATTCAACTTACCTGGCTTCTACTGCAAAATTAATTTATGTCTGATGCAGTTGCTATTTAAGCAGCTGTGTGATCATTTGACTTTTAGGAAATACACAATTCAAAGCAGTCAAGCAGGATTGTTACATGATTGTTTTGCAAAGTCCATTAGTTCCTCAACCCTCCTTTGGCCCAGAAAAAATCACTAGTCTGATGAGCTATTGACTGCCACAAAAAAAAGAGATAACATTTTTAAATAAAATAAAAACTTTAAAGAGACCTTACACAATAAAAAAGAACTACTGAAAAACCAGAAAAATCAACACTGTAAGTAAAGAAAATAGTATTTTGTAAACTAAAGTATAAAACTACGTAGCCATGTTGGAACTGACTGTTCTAGAAACACACCCAACAGAGTCACAAAGACAACAGAATAATAATACTGATCATTAAATGAGACCACACAACTTAGTGCAGTGTTATGCTTGTGCAACTTGTTTAATCTTTGTGGCAGTTAGCCTCTCTATTCCAAGGGGATCACCACCCTGTAGGGGAACCAAAGGCAAGGAACACTTAAGGAGTGTTCCACCCCAGAGGTGCCATGAGAAGAATTCCCTTAGGCTAAAGGTACCATATAGAGGTCCCCCAAGGAGAGAGGTGAGCAACTGGAGGAGTAGAAGGGGAGGATGGTGGGGCAAAGACAAAATGCTTCTGGGTGAAGCCAGAAGGACTGCCTTATGTAGCTCAGGCAAGGGACATGGCTGGTTGCGCAGGTCTATTGAACCACAGGTGAAGCTTTTCAGTTCAATGGACCTGTGCAACTTAGTGTAGTTTTATGCTTATGCAACTTGTTTAACCTTTGTGGCCGTTTGTGTCTCTGTTTCACCGGGAACACTACCCTGCAGGGATACAGCAGGCAAGGAAATCTCATAGATGGTTCCACCCCTAGAGATGCCATGGGAAGAATTTCCTTAGGTTAAAGGTACCTTAAGAAGGCCTAAAAAAGAGTGTTGCACAGGAAGTATTGCTTACAAAGGCTGAAGAGTGCAATTTAACACCAAGCAGTGGGTTAATAGCCACCGGTAACTAGAGGAAATGGACACGGGCTGAAAACTAGTAGGTATGGAATTTGAGCCTTTGTCAATTAGCTGAAAGGAATAGAAACGTCCTAAGGAGAGAGGGAATGGCAAAGAAAAGTCACCATCCAACTCCATTCAACAGTGGAACCTACCTGGGTAACCTACAATCTGTTACAAAATGAACTAACTAGGTATTAGGACCTTAAGCACAGAGGAGAAAAAAAACCTCTTTGAGTAGGAAACCTCTAGGAATCAAAAGCCTAGGCTCCAGGCTCAGGAAACATTTAGTGACAGTTTTATCAATGCAATTTTGAAACCAAATTCAAGGGAGAGATGATCTGCAGGTTAACAGCCACCAGTGAACAAAACAGTAGACAGGACATGATTGACAATGACTGGTGAGCTAACAGCCACCAGCTAAACCAAACAGAAATCTGGGACAACCAGTGGGTCAATAGCCACCAAAGAACAATACAGTACACAGGACATGATTGACAACATTTGGTGGGTTAACAGCCACCAGCTAAACCCAACAGAAATCTAGGACAACCAGACACAGGATGTGATTGATGATGATGGTGGGTTAACAGCCCCCAGCTAAACCAACAGAAGTCTAGGACAACCAGACACAGGACCTGATTGATGACAATTGTGGGTTAGCAACCACTGGCTAAATTAGACAAATCTAGGACAACCCGACACAGGCCATGATTAACAACATTTGTTGGGTTAGCAGCCACCGACTAATCAAAAAGATATCTAGGACAACCAGGCACAGGACATGATTGACAACAGTTGGTGGGTTCACAGCCACTGGCTAAACCAAAAGAAATCTAGGACAACCAGACACAGGATCTGATTGACTGCAATTGGTGGGTTAACAGCCACACACACACACACACACACACACACACACACACACACACACCCCATATCGCAGTACAGATACAAACACACACACATAATTTAAATTTTTTTTTTTTTAAGCTCTTCAATTTTTGTTTTTGGTTTTTAAACTTTTCCTTCCTATGATATCTGCCTAATCATTTCATCATGACTGTGTCTACATTTCAGTAGAAGCAAGATCAATGCTGATGGTAGCAACTTATAGATTGGCAGAACCACTGCCTAGCATTGCCCAAGATCCCTAATTATGGCATCCACCTACCATTTCTGTAGGGTGCTTGTACTTCTGCCTACATTTCAGCGGCACCACATAGCCAACCTATGGCATCTGCATAATCATTTCAGCTTGATTGTGCCTAGATTTCAGCAGAGCCAAGAGTGATACCATTGGTAAGCAAATTACCTATCAGTAGAACTGCTGCCTTGCAGCACCCAAGATCCCTACCTACGGCATCTGCCTACCATTTCAGCAGGGCACTCACACTTCTGCCTACATGTCAGCAGTGCCAGTGTCAGCAAATTTACCTACAGCATCCCCGTAACTGTTGAGAAATAATAAATGGAGTTAGGGGGACATCATGAGGGTCTGCAGGTAACAGACTGAATGGTTTGTAATTCATGGGGAGGTGAATGGTGGTTGCAGCTACATTGCAGTCTTGCAAAATTATTGTGAAATAAAGATTTTTCAGTATTATTGTAAAATAAAATAAAATTTCTTGTTTACCATTCAAATTGATAACTTTGTACACATAGACACTTGAAATGTAATGCACTGCAGAGCAGGTAGGCTAAGGCAGCATAAGCAGTTTAAACTGCTAAAAAGGCAGGAGTAAATAGTTGACAGTAACAATGAAACTGCTAGAAAAGCAAGCACACTGGAACTGAAAGTTGGGAGTTGTGGTTGTGGCATACAGCCAGGCACTGAGTGCAGCTAGTTGTAAACAATTAAGGGTGGATGTGCACAGGGAGACTGCCACAGGCAGGGAAAACAGCAAGTGGAGCCGAAAAGCACAGAGATGACAACTGCTGTTAAACTTAGGGATTTCTAAAAGTATGATAAAAGTAAATGTGAGGCCTGAATAGCACAAAGCCTACCTAGAACAAAGGGGAACATCAGGATACTAGTAAATTTAGAAACCCCAAAAAGCAAAATCGAAGAAACACAAGTAAAGGAGAGCAGGAATGCAGACAGACAGCAGAGAAGCACAAGTAGCAGCCAGAGGTGAAAGCAAAATATTGACTTAGAAAGGCAGGAGAAATGCAAACCAGCTGAAAGGCAGCACAAGTCAAGCAGAAAGTCCAATAGCACAAGAAGAGGAAGACAAATGTTAAGGGGTGGGGGATCCCCTACTGGGGAAGGCAGAGTCCAACAGAACCTCAACTGCAAAGAAAAAATGCTTCTGGGTGAAGTTTGAAGGACTGCCTTATATAGATCAGGCTGAGGGTGTGGCTGGTTGCTCTGGTCCATTGAATCACAGGCAAAGCCTTTCAAAAAAAACAAAAAACAAATAACACAAGTCCTGAAGTCCAGGATTTTAAGTTATCCTCATACTCTTCAACTAGCAGTTGATTTGCTAGGTAACACCAATATTTCCCAGTACAGTCCTCCTTCGCTCATTCTTCCAAACTGCATGCAACCATGTCCTTTGATTTGCACCAGGTCCTGCAGCCTGCAACCATTAGCCTTCTTTGGTAGGAACAACAATCCACTGCCTGTAAACCAATGACAAAAAGAGGACGAGCAAATGCAAAAACAGTGACTAACTATTCTTGTTTCTAGTCAGCTAAGTGAAAAACCCCAAAAAATAAGTTCACAGAAGGGTCAGAAGAACACAGGAACAAATGAAACCATTGTAAATTAGTAAACAAGGAACATTATTAAAACTGGAATAAAAATAAAAATGAATTAATACTTGGCCAGTCAGACTTAAAGCTCACAAGCCCACATTGGTTCCACTCTCTGCATGTTGTGCTGCAATCTGTTTCCAGGTTCAATGTTGTATACAGTACTGCTCTCAAACCTACCTAGCCAGATTGCACTCTCTTTTTCATTCCTTCTGTTTCTTTGCTCTTGACTGTCTAATACACATCCCTACTCTCAGTAATCCTTCCTCTCTGTCTCATCTCTCAATTACCATCATCTCTCCCACTGTGCATCCCTCATTGTCAAACCAGCTCTCCGTCCTGCAATCTCACTTCACTACTTGTACAGTTCCATCTTCCTTCCCCTCAGAAGCCATGTCCCTCATTCTGAATTCCTTCCATGTCCTGAGGTTTCAGTTGGATAAGCTGCCTTTTCATTCAGACTACCCTATCTCTGGTCTAACCTCCACCTCTCTCTTGAATCATCTCCATCCCCTTGTGTCTTGAAACTCTAACTCTATTACTAAGTAATGTGTGTCTTTTCCTATACTTAATCCTCCTCCTCCTTTTAACTTTCCCCTTCCCTCTTTTATTTGTCTGATGTAGGTTAGTAGAATGCTTTGACACTCTTGTTCCAACTACTTTGTATGTACCACTCTGCACTCTACTATACTACACTGAAGGTATAGTCAAGTTATTTGCAGGGCCGCCACTTTGAATATTCTACAATCAAGCCAATGTTTGCTATATGCACATTTATAAACTGCAATACCATTGCCGTGGTTTATATTGACTGCTGTATTTGTAGGGTGTTTTACTTGGGCACATGCTTTTGTAAGTTTAGAATCAGAGTGGGAAAACACATAAGGTCAATTGAAAAGGAGCTACTTAGAAAATGCCCTTGCCCTTCAAGTATCCATTAATGGCCCCACACATAGGTTTGAGTTCATAAGCATGAAATTTGTCTAGCTGAGCAGTGGGGAGGCAACATAAGCGATGCCCTGCTGGGTTAAGAGACAGACCTACTGGTTGTATACAATTGAGGCTCTGAAGGATTTAATAAACAACTTTCTACCACCATCTGGATTCTTTCTCCCAGCCAAATTGATACCCATCTTGTTATCTTTGCACCTGCCCTTAAATCCCAGCTTGTTAACAAGCCTTCTATGGGGCAGTGAGTCAAAGGCATTACTGAAGTGTAAGTGCAGCTCACTGACTGCCTGTGCCTTATCCACAGCTTATTTTTTTTATGACTGCGGGCAGACCCAACAGGAGTATTACATGTACAAAAGGATTGATGTCATGTTTTCTATCCATGGAACTGACTGAAGGTGTAAATAGTCTCCTCCATCTTACCCTCCTCCAAGAAATGTTTTCTGCCCTCAAATAAATATGCTTTCATGTTAGTAAATGGTTGCAGGGTACTATTTTCTTTCTTAAATGGGTGGTACAAGAACTGGAACCTGAGTAGTGGGAGGCAGCATTGTTTTTTTTGGGGGGGTAAGATCCACCCCACCTCCACCCAAGAAGCTCCAAATGTTCCATCCCACTTTTTTTTATTCATGTGGGAGGGGCATGAGGTGGATCTATCATGTTAAAAGAAGAGTCACTAGTTTGGGATCTGGACCAAGGAACAGAACAAGTCTGTGGAGTCCCTGCATTTTGTTAAGGACTAGAAGAACAGAAGATAGTTAATGCCTTCAAACTGACTTAGAAAACCCTTGGAACAAATGATTATCAGAGTTACCTGGAGCTTCCAAGGATCTGTGGAGTCCCTGCATTTTGTTAAGGACTATGTAAACAGAAGGTACTTAATGCCTTTAAACTGACTTAAAAACCCTTGGAATAAATGATTATCAGAGTCACCTGGAGCTTCCAAGGAAAACAGACAGCTTTCAGGTATTTCTTAAAATTTATATACTAAAACAAAGTTCAGCATTTGGGATTAACAAGATTTGTTTACCATATTCTATCTATCTCTCTCTCTCTCTCTCTCTCTCTATATATATATATATATATATATATATATATATATATATATATATATATAGTTTGTGTTTTTAGTAGTTTCAAAACCTTGAAAGCATTAGTCTTAGTAATGCATTTAGAAATACATTTTTTAATTGTCTTTACAGATAAATCATGCAGGTTCATGTGAGGGCACATTTTTTTGAGGAGGGAGTTCAAATTATTTTAACCATGGGCTCAGTACTTGGTAAACACACTCTGTGATAAAGTGTATTTTTCTTTTTAAGTTTGAGAACTGGAGTTGACTTACACATGTTAAAAATACCAGCTGCAATTAATAACTACTCATAGAAACAAAATGCTGTTTTTTTTCCTACTTACTTTTTTTCTGGCTCAGCTTATACCAGTGAAAAGAAAGACTGGAACAACTATCAGAGCTGCCATCCTCCTGGACAAGCTATGTATCACTCATTTAAAATAACACAAATGTAGTTTCACATTTTTACCATGAGGGAAGCAAGAAGATGAACCAGCATGGTTAACAAATACATTCATTGACACCTGTGAATGAATGGGGCGGGGTCATTTGTTCTAACATTCCTGGTGAGTTTATACTGTTTGGAACCTGTTATTCCAGTTTTTATGACTGTGGGCGGAGCCAACAGGAGTATTGCATTCAGAAAAGGGCTGATGTCATCTTTCCTGTTTGACTTACTGTAGGTTACACATAGAATCTGAAAAAATCATAACATGCTGTATTGTGATTCAATGAACTGATAAATGGAGATTTTGGTTTCTTTTACAAATTCATTTTTCCTGACCACGGATATACTAAAACAAAAATTTCTCAGCAAAATGTTTTTAAATAAAGAGTTTAGCAGTAATTTAGTTGATATGGTGTAAAGAGCTGCTCCCTGGAAAATTATCTGGTTTGGGGGGGCTGCCACAAGCAGAATGGGATTTCACAGATGGAGGAACTCACAGCAGCAGAAGAAGCATGTTGGCATTAAAAGCTTAGTGGCATGGATGTACAGGCACCAGTATGTAAGCATGACTTTGGTAGAGGATTAATTGTGACTTGGGGGGGTGAGGGAGGGAGTGAGTCTTAATATTTTTAACATAATGGCTTTCTGAAACTTCAACCTTCAATGGGTTAGACTCTGAAGCCATCTGTACAGTATATCACTAAGCCACATGCAGTGTGGTATGGGTAAAACCCAGATCACCAGACCAGGACCAGTGCTGTAAAATCTGGACTGGGCACAGCCTGTGCAAATATTGCTGATCCGGTGGAGCAGCAATAAAAGATAAACTATGCAATACCCTCAATAACACACCTACCCCAGTTTACATTTACCTGATGCCCATTTTTAGGCCTTATATAGTAATATCTTCCTTCAAGAGAACAGCTTGTAATGAAATGTGTCGAATTTACATTGGCATTTGGGCATATGCACTTTTATAGTATACGAATTTTGTGTGTGAACTGTATATCAGTCTGTAAAAAAAACAATTAAATACATCAAATGCCTTCAAAAACTTGTCTCAAAATTGTGTTTATCTTCCACCTTGTCACGACATACAGTTGTCTCAGCAGTGTTTTCAGTTAGGGCACAGTACCTTCATGTATATGATGGCCTGGTTCTGTTGAGTTGATTGCTATAACAGTGCATAGAATAAAATGCAAAACATATAGGTTACTGTAATACAGATGGTGGCATTATTTTTAATTATATAATGGCAAGGAAAAATGTAAGAAGCTGATTAGCTGCTGACCGATTGCAACAGTGATGTTATTACACAATAACATCACCGTAGCTTTGGATTTGGATCATTCCTTGCATTTTCTCTTAAGAAATATTTTTCCATACTAACAAAAACATCCTTTAAAATTTATTTGTTATTCTGTAAATAACAACAAGCCATTGTATAATTGCAATAAGGCACTCCAGGGTGTGTGTGTTATAGTGTAATAACATCACTCCTGGGGTGGTGGAAGTACTCAGCTTTGCCTCGTGCTTCAACCCACCCCAGGAGTGATGTTATTATGTGATAATACACACCCTGCCATGCCTTATTGCTTAAATATGCCCTTTCTCAATGTACTGTACTTTGATTCGGTTAGTGTATGCAACAGCCTTCATGTGAACACTCTGGGCTTCTCTTTGACTCCTTATGTCTATTTGCTTTAGCTATTGTATATTGTTTGAACTGCTTTGGTCTTCCTGATGTGGTGCCTGTGTGCCTAAACTATGTAATCTGTTTATCTACTGATACCCATGTATCTCCAGTGAATGATTGTTATAACTGTCTGCTCTCCAAGCCATTGTTTTTTGACTTGTTAACTGTGCTGTCTTTGTATTAGTTTCGACGAGGTGCCTTTGTAAATGACTCTCTGACTCAAAGGTTTGTAAATCTGATATTTTTTTAATAAATAAATAAATGTTTATGTTTAAGCCCATGAAACACCCTTATCTAGTTAATGCATTCATAGTCATAGTGGCTCTGCCAGAGCTTGTTTTATTTGCTGTTTATGCTGCATCCAATGTCACAGTTGTGCCACTCCCTCAGGGTCCTCCAAGGTACCTGTGGCTAGACCTCTTGCTGGATCACCTTCTTGTCCTGCCTTCATGCTGCAGCAGTTTGACCCTCCCAGGCAGAGAAGGAAAGAGCTGCCCCTCTTTCCACTCCCCACTACATACTTGAAGTCTTCATCAGGCAGCAGCCAGGGTGTCCGGGTCCGATCCTTAGAGAGCTGTACCGGAGTTCATCATTCAGACAGCTGCAGGGCTTTTTCCTCCAGTTTCCTCTCATACCCAAGGATGCTGGCACACAGTGAGATCCAAGGAGAGTATGCATGCATGGCATGCTGCCACTCCGGATCTCGGCCATTGACCTCTCCTCCCACCTTCAAGTTGCACCACCACCTGTGGTCACTCAGGTGGCAGTTTTGCAGCAGGGATGGTAACCCAGCCTCCGTGGAGGAGAAGTGCATCCCCTTGGATGCTCAATCCTCCTCTCCCCCAGCCAGCCCCCAGCAACTTAAGTCCACTACCAAACCCTGGTCGCTGGCACTGTGAGCAGTAGCGCTACTGCTGCACTGATGGGCTGGACCTTATCCACAGCTTTTGTTACTGAATCAAAGAACTTTATCAGGTTGATCTGGCATGCTCATCCCTTCACAAAGCTGTGCTGCATCCCATTTCAGAGTCCATTTGCTTCTAGAATGCCTACCAGTTGCTCCTTAAGGATAATGTCATGAAACCTGTCCACTATAGAGGTCATCCTCACCAATCTGTAGTTTCATGGGACTTTCTGTCTTCCCCTCTTGTGCAGGGGAACTGCATCTGCCCAACCCTTCCTATAGCACCTGTCCCAGTTCCAGATCCCACTTTGTTTTGCTTTAATCTGCACTGCACAGTTGGGGAGTTGACCACTACCTCCACTGTAAAGACTGAGCAAAAGTAGACATTAAGGATGTCTTTCCATCATCCTATATCAACCAATGTCATGATTTTAACTTCATTATTCCCTCTCTGGATTCCCTCTTCTCCTTGTTGTGTCTAAAGAGGGCCTAGATGTTTTCCTTTACCACCATTAGCTATCCTTAGTTCTGTCTCTGTTTTGCCCTCCTTATGATTCTGTTTACAGCCTTCCATTTGCATTGTATTTTATATTATACAATGGCAAGAAAATTTCCTGAACTCTGATTGGTCAGTCTGGGGCTGGACCCGTAATGTTATCCCAACATAACATTATGGGTGTGATGTTATCCAGCATAATATCACAGCTCTAGTCTCAGCACTGTGAATCTTCTGACTGACTGCATTGCATTCCTTGGATTAGCATGATTCTTTTCATCTTCTCTTATGAAATAAAAATATTTTTCCACACTAACAAACATCTTTAAAATATTTTTTTTTTATTCTGTATAACAACAAGCCATTGTATAATAGGACTAATGACCTCCAGGGTGTGTGTCATGCTAGGATAACTTCACTTCTGGGGCTATTGATCACACTCGGACTGCTGCCTCATGCCCAATCACCCCAGGAGTGATGTTATCCCAGCACAACACACACCCTGGAGGGCATTATTCCTTTAGTATTGTATTGTATTGTTTTTGCACTGTATTGTATTGCATTGTATTGCATAGCATTCCATTGCATTGCATTACATTGTATTGTATTGTATTGTATTGCATTGTATGGTATAGTATGGCATTGCATTGCATTGTATTGCATATAATTAATTGTTTTGTATTGTATTTACCAGGAAAAGGCTTCATTGAGCAATGCTCATTTACAAGGAGTTCCTGGTTAGGACATCATACCCAAACTATTCAAAGAAAAAAACATACAGGCAAAAAGGGAGACCCCACCCTCCAGCTGTAGTTCAATCACAAAAATAGGATGTTGTTTAAAGAAATGTGACCAAGCAATCGATTTCTGTAGTGGCTAAGAAATATTAAGTAGAGATCTACAAGGCAGTATTGTTGTTGCCACAGAATATTTTAACAGGTAGTCAGGGTCTGGCTAGCAAACAGAAAGGATCATGCAGCAGAAATAAATGATGCATCTAGCTCAGATGGTAAAAACAACAATGGGGTATACCTTCCTTTATCCAGATATACCAGATTGGGTATGCATGCCCAACCTCAGTGAGCCCTCCAAGGGCAATACGTTCAATTTAAACAGCAGTTAAAGCATATGTGCTGAAGATACATCTCCTTAAGAGCAGGCTGGTAGTCAGGTAGAATTAAAAAAGTTCATGACAGGGGTTAAAAAAGTAAACTAAGTAATGAGTCATTGACTTTAATTGAAAGCATTGGGTAAGCTGTGGTATTCTCAATAAAAATTCAGACGGGTACAGTGCAACTGACTTTTAAATAGATGAATATACTTGCTGTTCTAAGAACTTCTTAATACTGTGTTTTTGGTTGGAAATTGAAATAAAGTCACTCCTGGCACAAAGTATGAATCCAATGCATCCTGTATATAGAAAGACGTAGAAATGCTGTAGGCAGAAATAAAAACTGTGCAGACAGAACAAACAGAGTGCCACTCTAACAAGGAATGTTCTACATGGAATCCAACACAGTGACATTCCATGTGTTACCCTCCATTAGACCACTGTTTCATTGAGAGTGCTGAATACTGACTTTTATATGATGCTCAACTAAATCTTATGTAGAATTAATGATAAGCACATTCTCTGGTGCTAGGCTCATCTTTAGGAGCTGGATGGTGGGGTCTCCTTTGTTGTCTACATTTTGTCTTCTTATTTCAGCCTTATGCACAGAGTGAGTGCTACTTTTGGGAGCTGGGACTTTGTCTTGTGTTTCCTGCCATTTAGAAAAAAAAACACTTTAGGTACAAACTGGATACATGAGAATACAATAGTAAGAAATATATACTAATGCAGCATACGCTTATGAACAGGAGCTGCAGGCATGGAAACTAAAAATATGATGCATTAGAAATATTAAAAAATACATACAGAGAATAAATATAATATAATAGAATCTACAGCAGTGCCAGTCAGGATGCAATACAGTAATGATGCAGTATATCACAAAATGTTGCAGTATACTGCAGGGAATGGTGTAATTCAAAAGCAATTAAGCCCTTCTGTAATGCAATATTTTGAGACATGTCACTTACTGCAAGTTAATGCATTGCATTGTGGCTGATTCTGCTGTACATGGTATACAGTGCAAAAACATGCAGTAGCACAGCATAATATTGTAGGTACCTGAGATACAGAAGATAATGGTTTAGCCACATGGCACACACCAGTACAATTGTCATGGAGAGAGAGAGCTTTGGACATAGTGCAACTGACCAGGGACACCAACTTAAGAGTGGTCTTTGATAGATCACATCCAATTTGGCTAAGCATGTGAAAGAATAATGCCTGCAGATCAGATCGACATAGTTTATGACCAAGAGAACTGTGACCTGGACCAGTCATTTTCATGCATCAGCACTGAAACAGCATTTATGTGTATAGTAGAAGCCCAGTCTGGCATTGAGTTCCTTAAATGGAGTCTCAGTATGAGTGGTGAAAGACAGTTTGCTGTCTACGCATAGACCCATGTACTTATAGCTGCCTAGCAGCTCCAGAGAATCCCCTAGTAATGACTAACAGTGAAAGAGTGATCACAAGGAGAGATAGACAGACCCTTTTGTTGAGAAAAGCATTTCCATAGTTTTAGTATCACTGAGTAACAATTTTGAACTGAAAAGGTTAAGCTGTAACTTTCTGAATGTGGCTTGGAGATCAAATAATACTGCTTCAGTGATGGGTCTTGAAATGTATAAGGCAGTATAGTCAGCATAAAAATGTAGATTGGTTTCACTGATTTTTGAACCCAGAGATCACTGATATGAATCATAATGATGAGAGGACCTGAAACTAACTCCGTGGAACTCCTTTACTTAGGGGAGCACAAGAGCAGGAGAGTCTTTCTATTTTCATCTGTTGTTGTGGACCAGATAAGTAGGAGAAGCAAGGCAAGAAGGATGTGCTTACCCCTATGTTATGAAGCATCTGCAGAAGAATATAATGGTCAATTGTGTCAAAATCTTTGCTGAGGTCGAGAAAGATAGCACCGTGAGAATTTTATGATCCAGAGCACAGAGCAAATAATTGATAATCTTAACCTGGGCAGATGTGGTGCTATGCTTTCGTCTGAAGCCAGATTGCAGCAGAATAATGATATTTGCTTGTTCAGTATAGATGTGCACTTGCATATTTACCCACTTTCCAGGACAATTGACTAAAATGGGAAAGATAGATATGGGTCTGTAAATATTGAGGTTACTGTTATTTCCTTATTAAAATAGGGGGATAATATGTGTGGTTTACCATACAATGGAAAGATAATTTTGTGATAGTGAAAGGTTGAAAAGATGAGTGATAGGGATAACGAGGAGAAGATATCCCAGTTTAAGGAAGAGTGCGTCAAAGTTATCTGCTCCAGCATTTTGTTTGATGTCCAGACCAAGGAGGAGATGGTCAACTTGATTGTAGGTGATTTGTTAGGATTTAATGGAGTGGTCTTTTCAGGCCAAGTTCATCAGTAATACTAGATCAGGAAGGGGATAGGAGATATCAAAAGCTATTCCAACTGAGGCAAAATGAGTGATTAATTCTTCCAATATAGGTTGTTTCTCATTGATCAGCTTGTCACCGATCATGATTTATTTTGTCAGAGAGGAAGCATTTGTTCTCCCTCCAGTGATTTTACTATTTCCAGAATTTGGAAGAATCTTTTTTTTTCTTTCAGAAGGGTTAAATAATAGTTAGCTTTGGTGTTTCTGATACATCTACAGAGGTTTTCTTATATCTGGCAACAGCCCAGTGTAAATCCCTATCACTTAGTGATTCCTTCAGTTTCCTATTGAACAACGGACAATTAACTTTTTTAACCATGACCTTAACCAGAGGGGTATGTTTGCCTATAACTCCCACAAGCAAGTTATTAAAGACCACTGTTGCTACATGTATTGTAGGCGCGAGATATAACTTTTGCCAGTTAATTGGTGCCAAATCTCATACATAATCAAATTTACAGAAATGGGTGAAATGTTTTTTAAGTACAGTACAAATAGTGGTTGAAGTCTGGATTTTTTTATCCCTCTGACACAAGCAACAGCATTGTGATCACTATATGTTGTTATTAAAAACAGGATCATGAGTAATTTTCTGAGGTCTGTTCTTTAACATAAGGTTGAGAATAGTTGAGTTTACAGGTTTAAATGATTTTGGCATTGTGAATTTGGCTACAAGTTGAGTAAGGTTGAGGTCATCACACATAGAAATACAGAAACTTAGAAACATAGACTTTGATGGCAGATAAGGACCACTTGGCCCACCCAGTCTGCCCATTTCCCTACCTATTGGATAAGCTGCAGATTCTAGTTAACCAACAACCTGCTTCCCGCAACCCCCCACTATAATTGCCATATGTCGGTCCCATGCATGTTTGCATTCCCCCACTGTTTTAGACCCCACTACCTTTCCAGGAAGGTGGTTCCATGCATCCACCACACTCTCCGTGAAAAAGAATTTCCTCACATTGCCCCTGAGCCATCCCCCCTCTAACTTTAAATTGTGCCCCCTTGTTCTTACACATCTCTTTTTCTGAAAGATGCTACCCTCCTGGACTTTGTTGATTCCCTTGAGGTACTTAAAAGTTTCTATCATGTCCCCCCATCCCTCCTTTCATCAAGGGTATACATATTAAGCTCTTTCAGTCTCTCTTCATATGGTTTCTGATGTAAACCCTGCACCATTTTAGTTGCCCTCCTCTGGACTGCTTCCATCCTGTCTATATCCTTGCATAGATGAGGTCTCCAAAACTGCATGCAGTACTCCAGATGGGGTCTCACCAACTGTCTGTATAGAGGGATAACCACTTCCCTTTTTCTACTTGTTATGCCCCTCCCTATGCATCCCAGTATCCCCCTGGCTCTCCTTACTGACTTCTCGCATTGCTTACCCACCTTTAGGTCATTTGATATGACTACACCCAGATCCCTTTCCATTATTGTTGTCATTAGTACCTCCCCTGCTATTGTGTACTCTTCGTCTGGATTTTTATTTCCCAGGTGAATTACTTTGCACTTCTTTGCATTGAATCTAAGTTGCCATATGTCTGACCATTCCTCCAACCTTGCCAAGTCCCTTCTTATCCTTTCTACCCCCCCTTGTGTATCAACTCTGCTACAGATCTTTGTGTCATCTGCATCTGCATCTGTTTGAATTAATATGATTTATTTGACAGTCAGTCCATTAAAGTTACAAAGTATAATGGTTCCATTAAAATGGGAAATTGCATTATTTGATATGTGCTACAGGAGTTCTGTGCCACCCTTAAGGGTCTATAGCATCCAATCACATCGATAGAATAATTGCAGGAAAGGTTGATTTTAGTTTCAACTGAATCAAATTCATTTGGGAGGAAGAGGGAGCTGAGTGAAATAGAAGAGAGCATATAGCTAATGTAAAGAGCTAGGTCACCCACTCTTGATGGTCTCTCCAGGCAATATAGGTTAAAATCCAATAGAGAAAGCTCTTGCTGGCATACAGCACCACTGAACCATTGTTTCAGTGATGAGGACCAGGAAGATATCTGGGTTAGAATGGGCTATCCAGCCATTTATGTCTACCAGTTTCCTTATCAGACTATGAACATGTACTTTCATACACTTTAGACCTTTTAAATCAGCAAATTCAGTGGAAATTAGTTAAGATGGGGTGGGGCCTGGATTAATTTCAATATTGCCTAAGCAAAGTAGAGGATAAATATTACCAGTTTATTCATGTAGCATTTTCTATGGAGCAAATTCCTTTTATAGGACCTCAGATTTTGTTTGTATCGTAGGTAATGGTACATGCAGTACCATAGTGTGCTCTCTGTGGGCGAGGGACAAATGCAAAGGAGAGGGCACTAAAAATGAAGGGTTTGGCATAGGTTCCAAAGCAGAGCAGTAGCAAGTGATGGAGTCTGACAAGTATTTAAAGGAGGGGGGGGAGTATGTTATACTAGGACCTGGGTGCTGTGCAGATAAAGCAGCTGAAGAGAACCAGTCCCCCCCCCAACCCGGGCAACATCCTAGCAAGAGTCCTCAGAACAATAGGTCTAGTAGGAATAGGGCCACCACCAACACAGAGTAAAATACTTGAAGCATAAGAGCCACCCAGATAAAGAGTATCTGGTATGCAATTTAGTCTGTAAGATCAATTACATGGAACACTCAGATGAGGAGAGTCTGTGTGACAGTTTAAGTTGCTTGGTTTGAACACATGGGCTGCTCTGCTAATGATGATCTAGAAACCATTTTGATTCTGAATATTAATTTCAAATGCCATATAAGGGTCACCAGGATAGGAGTATTTAGTTAACAATTTAAATTAGATTGAGGTTCAAAATACAGAGGTCACCCACATAGGGAGTGTCTAGAAACTGGATTTAAGTTCAGGCTTCCAGTTCACGAGCAAGGGCCATGCAGATAAGGAGTATTTTAAGAAACAATAAAAAATAGACTACCTAATGCACAATACAGGGATCGCCCAGCTTGGGAGTAGGAATGGTAACTGAATTAGCTTGAGGGCAAGACGCCTAAGCTGCCGTTATGCATCCTATCAGTATAGCACTAAAGAGCATTTGTACCAATGTAATCCCTGAGTAGTATTTAGTATAGCCACAGATACATTAATAAAAAGTTTAATTAGGTTTATCTACCTATTTCTCTTGGAGTGACATTCCTTAAACCTTTTGAATGAAGCAGTCTCTGCCCTGACTGCTTCTGTCAATGCCTTGGGAATCAGATTGATTTTCCTGTGTTTTTGTCCTTTTTAACAAGTTTCATTTACACAGGTTCTAATATCATCCAGTTGACTCTGTTTAATGAGTTGACACATTTTCCACCTTTCAATTCCTTAAATCACTTAGCTTGTCCTGAAGGTTTTCCCTCCATCTTTCTAAAACCCACCCTCTAGAACTCCAGTCTGTTTCCTTGTCTTTGCTTTCTGTTCTTCTACTGCTAAGTTCAGCCACACTGATTTGTGGTCACTCATCCCCAGGGGCTTCTTTACCCTGACCTCCTCCACAATGTTGTTGTTCAACAGTACCAGGACAAGAATGGCTCCTTCACTAGTAGGCTCTTTTACACCCTGTACAAAGATGCCCTCTTACATTGAATCCACTAGAGCTAGAGTTTCACTCCTGGCCCCTAATGTTTCCTCTCCTTTTCAACTACTAGCTAAACACATGCTGTCCCCTGTCAATGCTTCCCTGTGGCTATGCCTAACTTGCATTTTGTTATATATTGTGCCTTTTATTCACCTCATGCCACTTTGCAAATTTTTTCATACTGCACCATACTGCACTTTATCACTAACAGTATTGTTAGCAGCAAAATGTAACTTTGAAAATGTTCTTTGTTCCCTTAATACCAGCAGAATATATAGGAGTAAGCACCAGGGGCTGACACCCATGAGAAAGCACATGGAGGCATTATGAAATGTTAGGTGTTTACCTGGGGTGGGGTACCTGCATTTTTTCCTGGCACCTGATCTATGTAATACAGTGGTCTGAATGTACTTTGTCGTTTGTTATGTGCATTTTGTCTGGATGGGAGTATCTAGTTCAGCTTTCATATTGAGTTGCCTCTTACTTTGATTTTTCCACAATGCTGAGTGGCTGTTTTTAGGTACCAAAAGGCATAGCTTGTACTGTAGCTCCTCTGGGAGACATGAAGATCATTCTCTGCATTTTATAAAGATTAGTGTTGCATTAACTTTGAGTGATTCGGTTGCTGATGTCATTGCTTATGTCAGTCAGTATTAGTTCTGGCTGAGGTATATGTGTGGGTTTGAATGCATTTTGAGTAGGAAACATGTCAACTTGATTACTAAACCCCATTCCAGCTGTGTATGTGCATATGTGTGTATATGTGTGTGTGTGTGTGTGTGTGAGAGAGTTATACAGTGATTCATATACCAACTGATACATAACAAAAACAAGCATTGTTGAATACCTGAAAGTTTGCTTGCATGTTGTACATTATAAACTTCTTTCTCACTACAGTTCATGATTAGATTGTTAAGCAGGAGCTGATTGTCTTCTTGATTGTTCCACTCAACTGGACGCCACTCAGGAGTCATGAGGGGACTCCACAGCCAGTCAGTCCCCCCCCCCCCACACACACACACACGATTGCCTCCTGGACCAGAGAGGGAGCTACGTCTGGCAGTCCAGGTTGCACCCACCCACAGCACAGCTCTTACCCAATCCAAGGGCTGAGAAAGCAGGACTTTTGGCTGCCCTTAACTTCCTGGACTCTCTCTCCAGAAATAAAGGACTCAGGCACAACTGCAAAGTGGCAATCAACTGGATGCCATAGCAGGGGTTGCAAGGTGGCTCCACAGCCAGCCAGTCTCCCCTCCACCCCCCAGTCATCTCCTGGACCAGCAGGGAGCTCTGTTTGAGAGCCCAAATTGCACTCCTTACCAACATGATTCTCAGCCAATCCAAGGGCTGAGAAGGCAGGACTTTTGGCTGCCCTTCACTTCCTGGGCTCTCTCTCCTGAAACAAAGAACTTGGCCACATCTGCAAAAGTGACACTCAACTAGATGCCACTGCAGGGGTTGTGAGAGGGCTGCACAGATAGCAAGTCCCCTCCCCTCCCCACACCGATCATCTCCTGGACCAGCAGGGAGCTCTGTTTTGGAGCCAAGATTGCATCAACTCACATCACAGCTCTCAGTCAATCTAAGGCTGAGAAGGCTGGACTTTTGGTTGCTCTTCCTTTTCAAGGCTCTCTCTCCTGAAACAAAGGACTTGGATACATCTGCAAAGCAGTACTCAACCAGACATAACTGCAGGGGTTGCAAGGGGGCTCCACAGCCAGTCAGTCCCCCCTTCCCCCACTGATTGCCTCCTGGACCAGCGGGGAGCTCTGATTGAGAGCCCAGATTACACCCACCCCCAGCATGGCTTTCAGCCAATCCAAGGTCTGAGAAGGCAGGACTTTTTGCTGTCCTTCACTTGCTGGGCTCTATCTCCCAAAGCAAAGGCTTTGGCTGCATCTGCAAAGCAGTAATCGACTGAATGCCACTGCAGGGGTCACAAGGAGACTCCACAGCCAGTCAGTCCTACCTCCACCCCCAACAATCACTTCCTGGACCAGTGGGGAGCTCTGTTTGGGAGCCCAGATTGCACCCACCTCCAACATGACTGTCAGCCAATCCAAGGGCTGAGAAGGCAGGACTTTTGGCTGCCCATCCCTTCCCAGACTCTCTTTCCTGAATCAAAGGACTCAGCTGTATCTGCAAAGTGGCATTCAACCGGACGCTACCGAAGGGGCCAAGAAAGGGTTCCATTGCCAGCCAGTCTACCCCCCTCACCACCACCACCAATTGCCTCCTGGACCAGCGGTGAGCTCTGTTTGGGAGCCCAGATTGCACCCACCCTAGCACAGCTCTCAGCCAATCTAAGTACTGCGCACAATATTTCACTGCCACCTGCCAAAGTAGCCTGTCTGTGCAGTGGCCCATTTGTGCAAAGGACTTTGTGCTAAGGACATTGAGGGATCTGCCTGGAGTCAGCCATGCTGCTACATAGACCTACACACTCCTCTCCCTGCTTTCCCCTTTGTAAATTCTTGTTAACTGTGGCTGCACATGTAATCAATCTCTGGTAATTCTTAGTGTTTACATACTGTTTTCTCTCTTCCGCTATTTGTAGTTCTCATAACAACATTATAACCACCTTTGTGTACCTGCTACATTGTGGTTTTGCTAGCTACCTTGCCTGCACAGTGGCTGCACCCACTTGGTGTCTCAATAATTTGTTCTTATATCTGCGCACCTGCTGTTTCTATTTTTGCTGCTACTTGTATGTATGCCTTTGCCTATTACTTGACTTAATCAGCTAGATCTGGGTTGCTTATTACCAAGTATAAGGTTGTTGCAGGAATTTTTTACATGCCCCTGACTGTACAATAACTAGTTTTATTTTTGCCTATTGCCTAATCTCTCTCCCACAGCTGCTTACCCCTGTCTGTAATTTTGTGGGTCCGCCTCTTCAAAGCTACTTGTTCTTATGTCTCACTGATTTTATGTATACCCCTTCCTACTTGCTCTTTCTAGGTCAAAGCCCTCTGACTCCCTAACTAACTGTACCCTTTTCTCTTCCTCCATTACTCCTGCACCATACTCCTCCTTCTGCTACCTGTCTATCTTTTCCTCCTCCTCCCACTTCTCTCCCAGCTCCCCACCTCTCTTTCAATCCCCCTGCCCTCACCCCCTCCCTTTCCACTCACTCTTCTTGCCTCACTTTCATCATGCACTTCCTCCACCTTCTCTTCTCTCCTTCCCCAATACCATAACTCCTATCTTCTCTCTACATATTCTCTAGTTTCCTGTATTTCCCCATATAAAACCTTGGATTTCTTCACAGCTCCTTTCTACCCCTACCTCCCCACTCCTGCAGTCTCCCTCCCCCCTCCTTTCTCTCCTGCCTACTCATACTTCTCCTTCTGTCTGGTGACATCAAATCAAATACTGTCCCCCTCTCCCCCATCATCAATATACCTATGCTGACATGACAACACTGTTGCCGATGTTCAACATAGAGACATCCCTGAAGTCGACAGGTGAAATTTCACCTATAAGACATCGGTCTGTTTTTCTATCGGAGGGCTGTGTCCCTGAACCCCGCATACGGGGGCTGCACCACGGAGACCCCCTTCTAAAGATTATTAACTCTAAGTCAGAGTTAACATGAAGGGAGGGCAAAACACAGCAAAAGGGCAAAATTTCATCAGCGAGTCCCCCACAGCAACACTTTCTAAACTTGGCAAAAATGTCGCTGTGGGGGATTCGCCAACAGGTTTTCACCCTTGCATCGGTACATCCTCCGCATAAATATCCAAAGGTCTCAGTATCGTTCACCTTTTTTTTTGTATAATCTTTTTTATTAAAATTTAAAAAGTATATGCATACAGACAAAACAACACAAAACCACCACAACTAGTAAACTTGTTCCTACCAGTTCTTCCACAAGTGCACATATATTAATTTATTCTTAAAACGACCATGCTTTCTATTCTATGTAAGTGTCTCATCCTCATTAACTAACTATTCCAGTCCTATAGTAGGGGGTACATGTATATGACAGGGCGTCTCCAAGGGTACTCCTGGGGATAAACCTCATGGGGCCTCTGGTTCTGTTCCAACCTCGCAGGCATGGGTCCCCTATAGCTGGGGTGTTAATTAGTATCCTTGGTCCTTGCACATGACCTGAGTTTCTTCAGAGGATAAAGTAACCAGAAAGGGTTCCAAAGTATGATAAAACCATTCCCCCTGCCCTTGACTGTAAGTGTGAGTTTTTCAAATGCTAAAGTCTGAATGGCAAAACTATGCAACTGACTTACTGTTGGCATTATATTTGACACCCATGTATTCTGAATACAGTGACAGGCCAGGATAAGAAGAACCCTGGTCCATCTCGGAAAGGGAGTCCATTTCTCTACATTCAGATCCTCAGTCTCAGATAGGCCCAAAAGGGGAACTATCAGAAGCTGCTGACCCATCAACTTCCCCAGCTCTGATAATACATCCCCTCAAAAGGCCTGAAGGACTGGACAGGACCAGAAACAATGATAGTGAGAGCTCACTTCCACCCTGCATCTCCCACTCAGAGGGGACAGCACCGAGTTATATTTATGAATGATCTGGGGTGGGCAGTACAGCCGATGAATACATTTAAAGTAGGACTCCTTAAACTTATTACAAACCAGAATTCTCATGTGCAATGTTAGCAGTAGCCTTCAGTTGTCCTCTCCTATCTGTTGGCCCATGTACCTCTCCCAGAGCTGTCTGGTCTTCTGATTGAGATCTGGGAAGAATATTTTCCCAGCTTGAGCTGCTTTGTGGATAAGGCCCCCTTGCATCCCTTCTGGCACTGTAAATTAATTGTTCCATCTGCCCCAGGGGTGGAGACCATGCTATGCCCTTACCCCATTTCCCATGTATATGCCCTTCTCTACAGATATCTGTAGAAGTGGGGTCATCCTAAGCCTAGGCCTCTCTGTACCTCTGCAAAGGCACTCAGTCCCTCCTTGGGATTGAGATCCCCTATACTGTGGATCCCCTTCACTTCCCACTCCCGAAAGCCGGGATCCTCCAGCCCTGACAGGAAAAAGGGGTTCCTAGCCATGGGGAACAGCAATGTCTCCTTCTCTGCAATCTTTCACCTTAATATAAGAAGTCTCCTTCCTAAGCTTGACTCACTCAAAGTCTGGATCTCCTCACACTTTCCTGACATCCTGTACATTTCTGACTCCTCTAAAGTTCCTGACTCTTTCCTAGCCTCCCAAACGTTCACCTCTTTTGCCAAGACAGAGGGGTTGCTGCACTTTCCACTCTAGCACCGTCGTCCACTCCCTACTCTTTCCTAGCAACTATTGCAATCCCTGTCCACTAGAGGTCTTTGCAAGTTCCCTCCTAATCTGTTCTGCTATCTTCTTTCCTCACTCCTTCCCATCAGCCCACCACAAGTCTCAAACCTTGCACCCCTTACACCAAAGTCTGCAGCCTAACCACCAAGCCAACATCTTCCTCTACTTTCAAGCTCTTAACCCTTCCTTCTTAGAAACAAAATTTCTGTCCTCTCTCCCAAAGCTATTCTCAAACCCTGTATCCTTGCTATTAGAGTCAGTGGCTCTACCTCATAACCATTTTATCTTGCTATCTTATTCTTACTTTCTAAGACTTTCATAGTCTCTTACCCCCCCACAGTCTGCCAAAATATTTTACCACTTCTCTCTTACTGCTACTGCAGGCATTGAACCCTGGACTGTTACTGTCTCAGTCAGCAGCCCCACCACTCAACCATCACATCAGTCTATTGTTTGTGATAGGTTCTAAGACTCTTAAACCCTCTAACCCTCATAGTCTGCAAAAACATTCTATGAGTGTTACTGCAGGCTTTGAGCCCTGCTCCCTGCTGCTGCAGCTACTGTCTTGGGTCCTTTTCTATCACCCTGGGCAAGCCTTGAAACTGGTGCCTTGTGCACGGGCTCTGCCACTGTACCAAGGTGGCAACTACACATATGGGCCGACCTTTCACCACCATCTCCCCTCTATCATCCAAGTTCCCCATCTCTCATCCTCAGCTCTCTCACCCTTACAAATCATGCATGCACACCTCCTGCCTACCTGCCTCTCTCTCCTCCTCCTCCTTTTGCCTTCCACTAACCCTAATGTCCCTGTTAACCCTCAGCCTCACTACTCTACTGCTCCTACCTACCCTCCTGCCCTTCCCTCCTCCTATGCCACTGCCCTTCCCCCTCCCTCCTCCTTTACTCACCCCATATGATCCTTTCCACCCCATCCCCCCATCTAGACACTACCGTTCCTCCCCGCTTTGCTCCCTCGGTCATCTTATCACTCAAGCCTTCTCAGCCTGTGCTGCCTACCCACCCCCTGTGCTACGATACCCCCCTTCTCTTCCTATCGCTCCCGGCGAAAACTTTCCTTCTGCCACCCTCTGTCCAGAGCAGCTCTCCTCCTTCTGCTCCTGACTGGTTACATACATCCCAATCCCGGTCCAGCTTGCAAAGGCTCCTCAAAGGAATCCACCGGGCTTCTTATTGCTTCCATGAACATATGTAGCCTCCTTAAAAAATTCGACTCTCTCAGTTGCTGGGTTACAGTTCATAAATCTGACGTTATCTCAATAGTTGAAACTTGGCTGTCAGACTCACACCCTGACTCCCTGGTCTCACTCCTCGCATTCTCCTCTATCGGGAGGACCGTGTTGGTAGGCAAAGGTGGGGGCTGTGCCATTTATGTCAAAGACCCTCTCGTTGGACTAGCCCTCCCAGCCCCGGTCCTGACTTCAGGGCTAAGGCCCTAACCTCTAAAATTATCTCCTGATCCCTCTAGGGTCCCATCTACCTGACTACAGCATACATACCTCCAAAGATCAAGCACAAGCACTAGGCCCACTAATCAATTATCTTACCTCCTACCCCACTCCTCCGACCCCAAATCTTGTGGGGGACTTGAACATCAATTGGCTTAGCCCTTCATCCACTTCCTCCCGTGATGCCTTTACAGCCATCGACCTAACCCAACTAGTCTCCCAACCCACTAGAGTGAATCCTAGAATGGGCTCTAGCACACTCCTGGATGTGGTCCTCACAAACCGCCCTAACCGCATCCACAATATCCAAATCCTCCTGGACTGTCTTAGCGACCACTCCCCGGTTCTCTTCTATTGGTCAACCTCCCTGCCCAAACCCACAGCACAAACTACCCTTCAGTGGCGTCTTAGACAGGTGGGCTGAAGGCCTTAAGCAACTCTAGCTCTCATAGACTGGTCCCCATACTAACGCCCCAGATTTTGACACGGCCCTTACCTTCTTTATTCACACCTTCAACTCTGCTTGCGACATTTTTGCACCATAACTGCACGCCCGGTCCAAAGTAAGGCATGCCCCTGGATTACCCCACCCCGCGCCAACTTCTAAGCACAGAGACAATCTATGGCACATTACAGAACGGGCCGCCCAGCTGACAGGCTGGCCTATGCTACTGCCCGAACAATGTACATGGGCCACTCGCAGCTTAAGGCTGAGCACTATCAAGCCTCCCTCACTTCCTCTTGGGGAATGCTAGGACCTTCCGGGACAACATTAAGCAGCTGAATGGTGGCACACGCTCTCCCACCTTCGCTATCAACATTAACGGTTCGGTCTCCTCAGACCCTGTCCTTATTGCCAACCACCTCAACAATTCTTTCACAGACCTTAGCCCGGTGCTCCCTGATAATTTCTTCACTCCCCCTTCCTCCAGGTCTGTCCCTATTCTCCCACACCCCTTGTTCTACTTGCGCCGAGTCACTGCCCAGGAAGTCAGACCTTACTTACTCAAAGCCTTAAAGAGTAACACAATTGGCAATGACTACCTTGATCCCAGTTTTCTCCATCAGGTTCTGGATATGGTTGTCTCACCAATCACCAGCCTCTTTAACAAATCCCTATGCCTAGGGCCATTCCCCTCTGCCTGGAAGATAGCTACTGTCACCCCAATACACAAGGGTGGTGACAGGACCCTCCCTAGCAATTATCGACCTATCTCAATCCTCTCTTCTCTCTCTAAGGCCTTAGAAAAAATTGTGGCCACCCAAATCTCTGAATACCTCGATAAATATAGCATCCTCTGCCCAGAACAACATGGTTTCAGAGCAGGCCACAGCACCAATACTGCCCTCCTGGAGTTCTCTAACTTTATTCACACCTCACTGGACTCTGCTCCTAGCAGGTGCAGTTTTCATTGACTTATCAAAAGCCTTTGATGCTGTCTCCACCCCCCGCTAGCTACTCTTAGTCACCCAGGCTTTGACACTGGGCCTGTTTCCTGGTGCTCCAGCTACTTGTCAGCCCGCTCACAATGTGTGAAAATCAATGGGAAACTTTCCAGCACCTGCCCTATCTGCTCTGGAGTCCCTCAGGGCTCCATTCTTGGGCCCTTGCTCTTTTCCCTTTTTCTCAACTCCCTGCCCAGTGTATGTACTGGAAAAATCCTTCTTTATGCAGATGATGCTGTACTCTTTGCCTCCGACCATAATCCCATCTCACTTCAGGATTGTCTGCAGGAATCCTACAATGACGCAGAAGCCTGGTTTACTGAGCATAGGCTCGTAATTAATCTAAAGAAAACCAAAACCATGCTCTTTGTCCACCCCCAAAATAAATCCAGTAACTATCGTCTCGCAGTCCACTCCACCTCTAAACTCCCTATTGAGCTAGTTCACTCTTATAAATACCTAGGTATAATCTTTGACCCTGCCCTCTCTTTTCATGCCCACATCTCTGCCCTTGCCTCAGCCTCTAACACTCGGCTGGGTGTCCTCTATCATCACAAAAACTGCCTCCCCATGGATGCCCTCTGACTTGCAGTCACATCCTCTGTTCTATTTCTGGTAGACCATGGTCTACCTGTGTATGGTGCAGCAGACCAGACTGCCCTGCACAAGATCCGCCTCACCTTAAACAAGGCCTGCAGGCTCATAACTGGGGCTCCTAGTGTAACCCACACTTGTCATCTTTACACCATGGCTAATCTACTCAACCTAGATGAGCGCCTCAAATACCAAACCTGCCTCCTAACAAAAAAATCACTCCTTGGGCTATCCCCACCGGGTCTGTCAACCACTATCTACCATGTTACCCTACAGTGCATACCCACATATCCTGCAAAACAGCACTGGTTATACCGAAAGTGAGAACCTCGCAAGGTCAAAGGGCTTACCCCTACAGAGCCCCCAGTTGGTATAACGCCCTTCCCGCCAGAGTCACTGATGCTGCCTCGTTATCGTACTTCAAAACTAGTCTTAGAAATCACCTGCTCTCAACACGCAGCTGTACCTGCCTCTAAGCCTCCTCCTATCCTCCCAGACAAGGCTCACGGAGCTGATCTCTGACCTTCTGTCCAGCTCTACCTTTTCTTGCTACTATCCTCCCCACACTCCTCTGCTGATGTCTCCCACCCAGCTTTACCTTTATTCTTCCCACTGAAACAATCTCCATGTAACTACTGTATAATGTTTACTCTGTAAAGTGCACATGTAAGCCTGTTTGTATACTGTGTTTGACAAATGCCTGTATTTTTTTGGCTGCTTCCTAAATGTTCTCAGATTTTTTGTCTGCCTTGATGTTTGTTTCCTGCACTGTTTTGTCCTCACTGTGATGAGGTACCTTTGTAAATGAGCCTCTGGCTCAAAGGTTGTTAAACTGATGTTCTAATAAATAAAAAATAAATAAATAAATAAACATGTTGGTAGCATGTCAAAACCTCTCCTGCTCATCTCCATCAAGGAAGTCCTCCCTGCCTTTCATGAGTTCCTGCTAGTGAAATTATCCCTCCCCTCCACCCTTCCCATCTTTGTAGGTGTTGTCTATGCCTCACCAAAGGCCTCTCACTCCTCCCTCCCTCCCTCCTCACCTCCCTCTCCTCTCTTGTCTCCATCTTGACTTCCGAGGAGCTCATCCTCCTCGACGACTTCGATGTCAGCTCCCCTGCCTCCAAACCCTTTCTCCAGTCTATTGAGCCCCTGAATCTGACACAGCTCATCACTGAACCTACCAGACTCAACCCTCACTCATCTATTCCCTCCCTTCTGGACTGGCTGTTATCCTGTCACCTCCATTGCATCCGGACTGCGGGCATTCTCTCTGATGCCCTCAGTGACAATTGATTTACCTACTGTGTTGGGAAAGTGTAATCCCCCCATTCATCCCGAAGTACATCTGGCTCAGGTCTCTCAGATCACTCAACATTGATGCCCTCCTTTTTAACCTGGACTTCTCAGACTGCTCCTCTGTTTACTTGGCTAATAACATTAACTCAGCCCTTTCACCTTCACTGCCATCCTATCCAGCACCTGGAGCATTCATGCCCCCCTTAGCAAGACACGTGTAAAATGTACCCACCACCCTTGGATCATGCCTGATATAAAAGAAATGTGCAGGTCTCAGGACTGGGCATGAGCTTGTTTCAAGTTCTCCTACTCCATGTCTGACTACCAACTTTACAGGTCGCTTTGTAAATCTGCACTAAGGCAAGTCATACTACCAAGGCCCTATATATCAAATCCAACATTCAGTCCAACCTAAATACCCTTTCCAATTTCAGGAGCATGATCCTCTTCTTTTTTCAACTCCCCCCGCCCAATCACCCCCTCCCCAGCTGATTGCTCTCTTGTCTCCGACCACCACACTGTTATCTTTTTTAACAACTTCTTCACCATATGTTCTCTACCAAGACTATCCTCCTTTGTTCCCACCTCCCTCCCCCTTCCAACATGGCTGATGCCTTTAACTTTCCTCCCATCTCCCCCCATGAAGTTTTACATGCCCTCTAGTCTCTTAACTCCACCAAACGCAGCCATGATGGGTTGGACCCCAAACGTCTTAACATATACGATCTTGCCATCTTCCATCCTCTTACTCACCTCCTGAATCTATTCTTCTCTCTCTGTACTGTCTCTCTTGCCTGAAAGTTGCCAAAGTTCTACCTCTACACAAAGGGGGTGACCCCTCCTCCCAAGGCAACTACAGGCCAATCTACCTTCTCCCCCCTCCATTGTTAAACTTTAAGAGCCCTTAGTGTACTCCAGACTTGTAAACTTTCTAGACTCCTCATCCTTCCTCTTTCCCTCCCAGTCTGGCATTAGAAAGAACCACTCTACCATCTCCTCTTTACTGGGTGTTACTGACTCCATTCTCACTGGATCAGGGACACATCACTGCTGACATATTCACTGACCTTGCAAAGGCATTCGACTCTATCTCCCACTCCCTTCTCCTGAACAAATTGTCCTCTGCTGGCCTCTCTGCCCTGACAGTTGCATGGCTCCACTCATACATCACAGGCCAGCAACAGTTTGACCAGGTGGGTAGCATAGTCAACCCCCTTCCTCTCTTAGATGGTGTCGCCAAGGGCTCCATCCTAGGCTCCATATTGTATTCCATATTTCTCAATAATCTCCCATTGGCCTATGTCTCATCACATATACACATATTTGCCAGTGACAAGGTCATTTTCTCATCAGGCCCTTCTCCTTCTGCAGTTGAGGCTTCATTCCAAAGTGACTTTCTCAATGTACTACGCTGGTTCCCAGCCAACTGGCTGAAACTAAATACCAAAAAGACTGTGTCCATGACCTTTGGCACCTCCGAGAAATTAACAGAGCTCTCACCTTCTCCAGTCTTCACCACCCTGGACGGCACCCACCTGGAATCTATCCCTGCCTTCAAATACCTTGGAGTCTGACTGGATAACAAACTAGATTTCCCTACCCACATTGATGCCATACACTCAAAACTCTGCCCCAAGCTTGGCATCCTTTACAGTAATAAGGATTGCCTCCCCACCAATGTCCACCGAGAACTGTTAACCAAAATGATCCTCCCAATCTTTGATTATAATAAGGTGGTATGCAGCTCTGCCTCTCCCTCCTCTCTTGCCAAACTGGATACCATCTGCAATGCCTTCTGTCACTTTACTTCTAACTCTCCTCCCTGCAACCACCAATGCTCCCTCTACTCAGCCCTTTCCATCACCCCTACCCCTCCATCGTCAGCAATACTGCACCACCTTCATTGCCAAATACTGGTGCGAGTCTCTTCCCTCATACCAATCTTGTCTCCTCCCCCCTCCTCCCACTCCTCCTACTCTCTACGCTCTAGGGACCCCAGCATCTTCTACCTACCTCACCCCTGCTCATGCTCCCGCCAAGCTGCCTTCTCTTACTGGATTCCTTCCCTTTGGAACCTGCTTCCCTATCCTCTTTGCTGTTCCCCCTCTCTCCTCTCCTCTCCTCTAAAATACTCACTCAAGCTCTCTCCTCTACTCCATGCTCCTGTCATCCCTCATCCCCCTCCTGACTCATCACCTCCCTTTTCTCACTGTAGCTTTCTTACTCCCTCTGACCTTTGTCCTCCTACTGGAGTCACCCTATTCCCCTACCCTGTCTACCTTTCCTGAATATGCAAAGCCTCACCCAGCCTTATTCTTCATGACCTGGTACCAAGAGTGTTTTTTAGTATATGCCTCTGAATTTGTATCCTTTGTAACCTGCTACCCTGCATTGTTTGCCAAAGGAATTATACACTTGTTTTTTGCCATAATTGCTCTTTTGATGTATGTCACACCTAGAAATGAACCTTGGCTCAGTGTGCCTTTCCTGGTTATCACATTTTAAATAAATAAATAGTTGCAGGATGGGCAGTTCTAGAGAAAGGATGGCTATCAGAAAACCATGTGAGCCTGTAGCTCAGCAGTGGAGCAACAGGATTATATTTCATAGATCTGGATTCAATTCCCCCTTTTGTTGTTCTGTTTTATGCCTTTGGCTTGGTCGACTACAGTCTCATGTGTTCCAATTTGCATGCCATGGGCTTGTCCACACATGTTGTCATCTGGTTCAGACATTAACTGTCAAGACAAGTGATCAAGTTAAATGACTCCATCTCTGAGTCAGCACCTGTTAAACTTGACATTCCCTAGAGCTTGATTTGTGGGCCTATTCTCTTTACTATTTATAAACAGCATCCTTACCATCATCATTACTTTCAACACCGCATTGCAGAGGGACTGGAAGGAAAAGTATGCCTCTTTGCAGATGACACAAAGCTGTGCAATAGGGTTGATACACAAGGTGGGGTGGAAAGGATGAGAAGGGACTTGGCAAAGTTAAAGGAATGGTCAGAAGTATGTCAGATTGGATTCAATGCAAAGAAGTGCAAAGTAATGTACCTGGGAAACAAAAACCCAGGGGAAGAGTACACAATGGGGGGGGGGTGTAGTAACAACAACAAAAATGGAAAGGGACCTGGAGGTAGTCATATCAGATGATCTAACAGTTAGCAAGCAATGTGAGAAGGCAGTAGGGATGGCTGGGGGGATACTGGGATGTATGAGGGAGGCATCACCAGTAGAAAACAGGAAGTTGTTATCCCTCTGTACAGACAGTTGGTGAGACCCCATCTGGAGTATTGCTTGCAGTTCTGGAGACCCCATCTCTGCAAGGACATAGACAGAATGGAGGCAGTCCAGAGGAGGGCAACTAAAATGGTGTAGGGTCTGCAACAGAAGCCATACAAAGAGAGACTAAATGAGCTTAATATGTATACCCTTGAGGAAAGGAGGGAGGGGGGGACATGATAGAAACTTTTAAGTACCTCAAGGGAATCAACAAAGTCCAAGAGGGCAGCATCTTTCAGAAAAAGAGATGTGCAAGAACAAGGGGACACAATTTGAAGATAGAGGGTGGTCAGCTCAGGAGCAATGTGAGGAAGTATATTTCCACAAAGAGGGTGGTGGACACATGGAATGGCCTTCCTGAGGAGGTTGTGGGGTCAAAAACAGTAGAGGAATTCAAGAATTCATGGGACAGACATAAGGCAATTCCTGTGGGGGGTAGGAAAAAGTAGGCTGTTGGTTAACTAGGATATGCAGCTTATCCAATAGCTTGGGAAATGGGCAGACTAGATGGGCCAAGTGGTCCTTATCTGCCATCAAAGTCTATGTTTCTATGTTTCACCACATTGTATGTTGATGACATGGTGCTCCTTCACAGTTCAAAGAGTGTAAAACTTATCAACTCCCATCTTACAGATGACACAAGCAGCAAGCCCGGCTTATCAAAAATAAGTTAGCATTGAGTGCTAAGAAGACTCTCAAACCATGCTTCTTGGGCCCCCTGTCAAACTTAGAAATTTCCCCCCACCCCCCTGTCAATAAGGTGCATAGGTGGAACCCCCCAGAATGTGTCCCCATTCTTGAAATTCCTTGGGGTTGCACTAAATCTGCACTTTAATTTCTTCCTCCACATCCACAATGTTTGTATGTCTACCAATGCCAAGCTTGATCTGGCATATCAGGCCAAGAACTGCCTTATGCCTCATGCCCGCTTAGCCCTTGCCAAGGTAGTACTAGTCCCTGCTCTCATTTATGGGCTTATATCATCCACTAATGCCTCCAAGTTGCTGCTTTTCAAGTGGGAGGCCACCTACAAAAATATTTGTAGAGCAACCCTCTTGCGAAACCAAGTAACCTATCACTGTGACCTCAACACATGCCTAGGCTGGTTACATGGGCAGACTAGGTGGGCCAAGTGTTCCTTATCTGCTGTCAAAGTCTATGTTTCTGTTTCTATCCTGTGTAAATCCATAGTCACTATGTTATGGGCTGTTTCACTGACAAAATAGTTAGCACTGGCACCTCTGCTTCAATTGCAGCCTTGCTCAAGTCCTCCCACCTTTCATACCCCTTAGGATCCCATGAAAAATCTCTTCTCATTGTCCCCAATACAGTCACCCTCATGGGGGAAATGGTCTTTAGTGCTACTGCACCTAAATGTTGGAACTCTTTGCCATTTGTAATCCTTTACTCACCCTGCCAATCTCAACTTAAAAAACCTTCATGGGTTCCATCAGCTCACCTTTATGTCAATTCTAGATGTACCTGCACATTATTTTTCCTGGGTGTTACCCACCCTCAGAATGTTTAGTCTTGCCATCAGCATGGTCTAAGCTGAACCACTCCATTGACTTTTCTCATATCTAGGTAAACTGTACTAGCTGATTTTACATTTCACTTGCTTTCTCAGTTTTTGCTATCTCTACATGAAAGCTGGCCTGTAGCTCACTAGCTCTTCCTGCCAGCTCAAGAATTGTTCAGAATTTTTGTATCTTATATTTGTGTTCATATCTTTCTGTTTCCCTACTGTGTTCTGTTGTATGTGTTAATTTGCTGCATTGCTCTTTACTGTAGTGTATCTTGTTTGCTGTTATTGTACTGATTGTCTTGTACTCTCATGTGTTGTGCCTGAAATTAGGTGTAACTGTGTCTAGAGTACTCACCTGGTCAATAAAACCAATGACTAAATAAGTCAAATTACTTCTTTGTTATTGCAGTTTATGTTTTATAAGAGACATTGTTATGCTTAATAAGTGAATGAGGGTAACTCGCCGCATATTTGTATAAGTCACAATTTGTTTATATTTCCATATTATTTCCATATTATTAAAGTATTATTTAAGTATTACTGTTAATATTTCTGTGCATAGAGTTAACCAGAAATTAGGAGTAGTCAACCAGCTAAGACAATTCCTGTCCCATGAGGTGTGCCTAGCAATTGCACAAGGTAACCATCTACCCCTTATTGATTTCTGCTCCCCCATATATTTCCCTCAGTCATAAGCCCTGCACTCCAGGATGACTTTAGTTTACAATAGAATGTGCCACTTTATCCTCCTTGTGCCCCTTTTCTACCATCATTGTGACTTATACAAATCGCTTGGTTTGCTCCCACTTCAGGAACACTGCAACTATGCCTTGGGCTGCCTAATAGACACTACACTCAGACATGGTCCCCTGCCCCCTTATTCATCCCTACTGACAGGCAAAGTGACTGCTAGGTGCCTCCGTGAATCATCCATCCTCCCCCTGGTAGTTCCCAGAATCTCCACTACCATGGGCAGCAAAGTCTTTTCCATCTCTGCCCCCTCCTTATGGAATAAGCTCCCTATATCATTCCACTCGTCCTCCTCCCACTTATCCTTAAAAAGCCACTTTAAAGATTGGTTACTACTGGAAGTCAAATGCCACTGTCCATCTGTGTAAGCTTTGATGATTCCCCTCCCTCCCCCTCACCTTTTGTGTGATCTCCTCACCCTTATGACACCCCCCTTGCCCTCTCTACCCTCCCTATCATCTACTTCACTGCACTTTGCTTATTGTGGACTGTCACATTGAATTTTCAATATCCACCTGGTTGTTACTTGATTTTGTTATTGGCATGCCTTTTTGAAATTGCACTTTATATGGTTTACCTGGTAAATTGTCACCTTACTGTATTGTTCTTCATGTTCCTGTGATGATGTATATGGACTTATCACTAGCCTACAACTTCACCTTGTACCTTATTGTATTCTCATTTGTGTTAATACCCTCTGTACTGTAATTCCCTGCACCTCATTGTTAATGGCGTGCATTGTTTTTTTTTTTAGTTTTTGTTGACCGGGTAAGTGCACTATACAAATTCTGCCTATTTTCAGGCACGACCCGGGGGAAGGGGATACAGATGAATGCCAACTGACCTTGAACGAGATTAAACTGTTGGTGGTAATTTTAGTGAATGAGGGAAATAGGGAAATTAGGCCAGGACACCGGGGAAATTCCCCTACTCTGGGGGCCGGCGACTCTTGGTCAGTCCGTTTCTACAGGATGGAGGAGCCTTCTCATGTTTGTGACTCTGTTGGTGCAGGTTTTTCTCGAGGAGAAATGGAGCTTACCACAGCCGTGGGGAACCAAACGTCTCCTGCAATTGCCACAGTTTCACACACAACGACCTCAGAGCAAACTGAGGTGGAACAAGTTCGTTTATCTGCTACACCTGATATCAGCTTTTCGCCAGTTTCTGAACCGGACCGACATTTTTCTACTGCGTTTTCTACACAGGAGCTGGTAGAAAAACGCACTTTCTTACAACAGCAGCTTTCACTCCTGGAGGAAGAATTACTGTTAAAGCAGACCGATGTGGACATTGACAAAAAGCGTAAACGAAGTCCGAAACACAGTGTTTCTTGTTTACAGCTTAAAGTTTTTGCAAAAGCAGCATCGTCGCCTAGTGTACACAATTCGGTTACTAAGGAAGACTTAGTAACGCCAGGAGGTCCCGGATGGTCGCCGGAGCGAGCCCTGCAGAATGCAGGCTGGAATCAGAAAGAATCAGGTGAATGGGTTTCTGACTCATCCCCAGACATGGTTTCTTGTCAACCACCATTATCGCAATCATCTCTGGCAGCAGCTGAACGTGTAGTCCCCTCGGAATCTCCTTTGTGTTGGGCTGATGAATCCATAGACGTACAGTCACAAGGTAACTTTTCTAATTTACAACATGAAGCCTTAGGGTTCCAGAACACTTCTGTTTCCAAAGCTGCATTACAAGTGACTGTTGCAAGTGTTTCAGAGACTTCCTTTTCCTCAACATCTACAAAACAAACTCAGGACTTGCCTTTTGTATCAAAGACTTCCTACGCTGACCTTTTTAAGAAACCTGTTGAATTAGCTAAACGTAGGAATGCAGTTCATCTGCATTATATGGGAGGGTTAGATTTTACTCCAGATAGGTATTATGTGGGGCGTACTTTGATAAAGCAATCTCTAGGGTTTACTCCCTCTGAAGTTTATGCCCTCATTCATGCCCCTGGAGAAGTCACTTTTGACCTCAGCTTTAGGTCTCCAGAATTATTGGAGCGTTTCTGGGTGAAACATATGACTGTCAAGACTAATCCCTTATGGACACCGTTCCAGGTTATTCCCCTGACAAAACAGCCTTTCCGTGTGATTACTGTGTTATTTCGAAATGAGGGTGTTAACATCTCAGATATTCTTTTTTGGTTAGAAAAACATTGTGAGTTACAAGGAACCCCAGATCCTATTTTAGATGCTGAGGGATTTTGGAATGGGGGATGGAAAATAAAAGTAAAGTTACGTCAGACCCCTGAAGGTTTACAGCACCTGCCAAATTGTTTTTATATCAGTAGGACAAAGGTTTCATTTTTTTACCCAGGGCAAACTAAACGTTGCTTTAAATGTGGGTCCTTGCGCCACCTTAGTTCTTCCTGTGACAAGCTGATATGTACTTATTGTGGAGATGAGGGTCATTTAGGCAGTCAGTGTGTCAACACACCGAAATGTAACCTTTGTGAGGATGCAGGTCATTGTTTTCTAGATTGCCCATGGGCTGCACATAACACTGGGGAAGCAAACTATACTGTACAGGATTTTTATGTACATAAAGCCACTAAACCTGTAGTTGATAATCCCTTAGCTATGCTCCCTCAAACACCACTGACTCAAAACAAAAATCACTCCTCCCCTCCCTCTTCAAACGTACAAATCCCAACCAAAACAAACGGTGAGATCCAACCAGTGCATGACAAACCTTTACCAAACACAAATGTGACTGCAATTGCATTGGACACAAAGTTGTCCGATATTATGCCCCCTTCCCTCCCTTTGGTGGAAGCAGGACCTTCAGTACAAAGTATTACTTCTCCGGTGTTAGGTGTGCTAACATCTGATAATAGATACTCAGTCTTAGCAGAGGAAAGTATGGATCATGATTCAGACTCTACCTCTCTGGCCTCTTCACAACTGGACATCCAATCTGACCCTGAATTAGTTAGCACTGTTAGAAAGAAAAATACAGCACCTTTTAAGAAAAAGGGTACGAGGAAAAGTACAAGAGTCTCTAAGCCAGTATCATAGACCTTAATGTTGCATTTTTCTTTTCTCTAGTCCTGAGTATTCAATTAAAATAGCTAGTTTGAATACTAATAGCATAAGGTCAAGGTTCAAACTACTTGCTACTTTTGACTTGTTTTCCACCATGAAGTATGACATAATATTTTTTCAGGACACTAGACTTTATTCCATACAAGATTTTAAAACAGCGTCAGAAGCATGGATTTGGGGTCCCAGTTTTTGGTCGGGGGTAGAACTTTGTTCAGGGTTGGGCATTTGTTTCACTACACCAGAGGTTTCAGTTACGCATATAGTGGACATTGTACCAGGCCGTGCTTTTTTGCTGGATATTACCTTAGCTTCGATAGATTTTAGATTAATAAATATCTATGGCCCGCAATCTAAAGCCAATAGGATAGCTCTACTTAAACAGATACGGCCATATTTGTTTTCAAGTAAAAACATTTTGTTTAGTGGGGATTTCAACATCTCACTGTCAGGGGGTAAATTGTCCCCTTCCAAAATCTATTGTGATACTCATTTCTTAAGATCCCTGATCGTACAATCAGATTTAAGAGATATATTTCCAGATCCCTCTCTTGCCCCACAAACTTTTTTTCAAGGTAAAAAATCCTCACGGATAGATTATTGGTTTGTGTCACCCTCACTACAAACTAGTAATTCATCAGTTCATATGATAGCTACATCTGACCACTCCATTATCAGTGTTAATCTTTCTAATTGCCACATTACCACTAGAGGCATGAGTTATTGGAAACTGAATATGTCTTTGTTAGATATTTCCATAGTAAGAGAGGGTTTTCAGGCAATTATTGAAGCAAGAAAATCAGTGTTTTTTCTTTATGAAAATATGCATTCATGGTGGGAAGATACAAAAACGGAGTTTCAGTCCTATTTTAAAAAAATAGGTAGATTATTAGGAACACATAAAACTGTGAACTATTTGTCAGCGAGACGTTCTTTATTATTTTTTCAAGATTGCATTTTAAAAGGAAAGCATTATAATGAACAGGATTTTCATGCCCTAAAAACTCATTTGGCTAAGTTACAATATAACCGTATGTCCTCTTTACAACATGAACAGAGGTTTGGCCTTAGTGGATCTAGAGCACATACCAACCCTTTTGATTTTTGCACTGCATCCAGAAAAAACAAGGACCTTCTATCTTTAAAACAACCTTCAGGAAATCATATATATGGAAAAGATGACATTTTAAAAGAAGTTCACATACAACTTTATAATCTCTTCACAGCACATTCACACCCATCCGTATTTGATATAGAAAAATGGTTATCATCCTGTTCTCTAACGAAAATCCCTAGTTTCCTATTTTCTGCTTTATTGCAACCTATTTCCAACAGAGAAGTGGAAGGTGTTATTGTTAATTCTCCTTTAAATAAAACTCCAGGTTCTGACGGTCTTCCTTATGAATTTTATAAACTTCTCTTGCCATTTCCTTTATCAGAAATAACAGAACTTTTCAATTTCAGTCTGAATCAAGGCCTTTTGCCTCCCAGTATGTATGATGGTTTGGTCGTTTTATTACATAAAAAGGGAGACAAGACCAACCTGAAAAATTGGAGACCTATAACTTTGTTAAATAATGACTATAAGTTAATTTCAAAGATTCTCAGTAACCGTCTTTCGCTTTGTTTGGAATCAGTAATCCACCCTACGCAGTTTTGTTCGGTCCCAGGGAGATCTATTCAAGATGGTGTTATTTTATTACGGGAAATTTTTTCCAAAAGTTGTTCAGGTGATATTATGGGTTTTTTACTTAGTTTAGATCAAAAACAAGCTTTTGATAGTGTTTCTCACACTTATCTATGGCATTGTTTGGAATACATGCATTTTCCAAGGACCTTTATTATATGGTTACAAGCATGTTACAAGAAGGCCTTGGCCACCCCCCTGGTAAATGGCTGGTTGGGTACTTCTATTTCAGTAACTAGAGGCGTTAGACAAGGCTGTCCTTTAAGTCCTTTATTGTATATCTTAGCTTTGGAGCCACTTATTCATATGATTAATGTTAATGATAAGATCCGGGGTTTGTCTTTTAGCAGTACTAGTACAGAAGTTAAGACTATTGCATATGCTGATGATCTCTGTCTCACCTTAGCAGATCTCCCTTCTTGCCAAGCTACAGCAGCCTTGTTATTGGCATATGAGGAGGGTTCCGGTTCACAAATTAACCTCTCTAAGAGTAAGTACTTTCTTTTAAATTTAGATGAAACAGTAGTTATGGGTACTCCTGATATTCCGGTCTGTAATGGTCCAGGGAAAATTTTAGGTGTTTACTGGGGCATGGCAGACCCTGCTTTCTATAATTGGAATCATAACTTAACCTTAGCCAAAAACAAGGTACATATATGGAATAATTGGAAAATTTCCAAAAAAAAACGAGTTTATATGGTGAAAACTTATTTGTTAAGTATGTTTCTCTTCTTGGGGTCATTATTTCCGACTCCACCCTCTCTCGAAACTACTCTTTATGGTGTGTTTTTTTCTGCTATTTGGGGGAGTAGATTAAACCCTATTAAAAGGGGTATACTATATCAAGATATTAAATCAGGTGGGATTAAGATGGTAAACCCCACTGTTTTTTTCTTTTCTCTATTTATATCTAAAAATATATGTCCTATATTGAGAGGCGAAAAGAAAATATGGTATAGTTGGGTTTGGGAAACAGTTTCTCCTTGGCTTCTTAAATGGCACCCTAGTGGCAGTTTTAGTAAACAAGTATCTTTATCAGGTCTCCCTGATCATTTCAAATTCTGTTTTTCTAAAATCAAAACATGGGGTCTTTTTAAGATACAAATAGAAACCTATAACAGAAAAACGTTATATGGAAAAATTATGGAATCCTTCTTAATTCCACCTCATTATTCAGTATTTCCCAACCCAAATTCTTTACAACACATTAGAGATATGCTTACTTCTAAGAGGATTCCCGCTTACATGTGGGATGTGGTTTGGCTTACAGTACATTTAAAACTTAATGTGAAAGGAAATTTAAAACATAAAGGTTTGTCTGTTAGAGGATGTCCGAGAACTACTATTTGTCATACTCAACTTGAAACTGTTCCTCATCTGTTTTTTGAATGTCCCTACATTCTTGATTTTTGGGCACATACTACTATACAATGGAAGCTTTTTCCTGTCCAGGACATTACTACAGATATGTTTTTTATGGTATATTACCTGCCTCATGGAATTGATATTGTTCAGATACTATTTATATGATTCTAGCTTGTTTTAAATATCACATATGGCAATCAAGAACTATTTGGTCTCTACAACAACATCTTATTACTCCAAACCATTTATTTTGGACCATCCAAACCACTATACAAAAAATTTATCTTGCAGAAAAAAGGCGTCTTCCAACGGCCACTTTCAAGAAATACTGGAAGTTATTACATTGGTTAGATACAGGTTAATCATAGGTGAATTTTAACATTTTCACATTCCTAAATTTTTCACCCCTTATTGTAAACTGTTTAATTCTACTATTTGTGTGGGGTTGGGATAGGGGTTTTTCATTAGAAATTATTTATGTTTATTTTTCAGTATGATGTAATACTTATTTTAGTTTTTCAAGTCCTTTGTATGATAAATGTTATTTTTTTTTGAAGTTTTCAATAAAAAATTTCCCTACTCTTTTAGTGGGTGGGGGGATGCTGATACATAGTTCTTTTCACATACTGATCTGATAATGTATGACTGCAATACTTATTTGATTTTGTTTGCCATCTGATTTGTATATTATTTCGTGTGACTTAACACTGTTTATAATTATTTTGTTTTTGATGTTATTATAATAAAAAATTCCCCTACTCGTCAGAGGGGGAACCTCTGTCCAAGATGGTGGACGCATCCTTGCCTTCTAAGGAGGGAGCTATGGAGGTGGGAGATTTGGTCTCTGCTCCTACCTCTGACCGAATGGAGACCATGATGCCAACAACTGATGTTTTGCCTGTTGATGTTCCTACTACAACTTTAAGTTCTGCTGCTTATATTAAGGCTGCTTTACCTAGTCCTCTGCTTGCTTCTTATGGAACTGACTTTCTGACTTGCGTGCCTACAATCGACTTGCCGAAGGATTTTACTTCACCTGATTCTGAAAATCACTGTTTGACAGCACAAGAGATCCGGGAGCGTTTTGCAATGGCAGAGCGCCGTTTTGCTTGTGCAAAACTGAAAATGCATAGAGATATGCAGCGCCTTAGAACCGACAGCACAGATGCATCTTCCACTCGGGTTGAAGCTCTTGAAGATTTACCTGACTTGTCTCCTTTCCTGCCTGTTGCTGTGACAGGCTCTGACTCGACCTGTGCGTCGGTAGCTGAAGCCCTACTGCCTGCTCCCCTGCCGCCTGCAGTACAAACGGATTTGGTTTCCTTCTCAGAACCTGCTTTCATTACATCGCAGAGTTCCCCACATGGACAAGACTTCTCTACAGTATATGCTTCCCTGACACCTGCAGTTCAAATGGATTCAGTTTCCCTTTCACTACCTGCTTCCCTTAACTTGCAGAGCTCCCTACATGTACAAGAATCATCTACTGTCAATATTAATAAAGTGCTTACCTGGACTGTTGAATCAGCACTGAGAGGTGCTGGCTGGATTCAGGGTACTGTCCAGGAAGTTGGAAGTCGGGTCCATCTCCAATACGGTCCCCCCGCCCTGAAGATTTTCCGGAGCTACAGAGCACTTCAGGCACTTCAGAAGTCACTACTGACCCCTTGTGTCTCTCTCATGAACTGGAGCTTACACAGAACCCTGTGTTGGATTATCTGAAGGGTTCTCCACCCCAGGCTCCTTTTTCTACTATTTCTATAGAGGCTCTGGCTCCCCTACCACCACAGCCCCCCCCCAAAATATCGGGACCAAGCCGATCATATTCTTCATTTTTTAAATTTCCAATCCAGGCTGCTAAGAGACACAATGCTGTTCACCTGGCATACCTGGGGGGGTTACCTGAGCCACCTGATCTGATCTATGTGGCACGTACGCTTCTAAAGGATTCTTTAAAATTCTTTTCCCATGAAATATATGCGTTAATTCATATCTCTGGTGAAACCACATTTGACATTAGTTTCCAAACATCTAGGGGACTGGAGCATTTTTGGTCAAAGTATGATTCTCTGCGGACTACTGCATTATGGACCCCATTTCAGGCTATTCCTCTTTCTAAACCTACTTTTAAGACAATCACTATTCTGTTTCGAAATGAGGGGAGTTGAGATGGAGGATGTTGTGTATTGGCTGAAACAGCGTTGTGACATCCAGGGACAGCCTGAAGCCATTTTGGATACCGAGAACATTTGGACTGGGGGCTGGAAGTTTAAAGTCTTGTTACGATCTAATGATTCTGGGGTTGTACATTTGCCTAACTCTTTTTCATAGGCCGAGATGGGGGGTCTTGTTCTACCCCAGTCAGCCGAAGGCTTGCTATCGGTGTGGTGACCCTGCACATCTTAGTAATGTATGTGATAAAATGAAATGCAACATCTGTGGGGAATTGTGCCACGTAGGGGCACACTGTTTGAATGAATATAGATGTAACCTATGTGACAACAGGGGCACACCTTTCAGAATTGTAAATGGGCTGTGCATAACCAGGAATTTCACCATGGTGGAGTGGACCAGCGCGCTTTATTATTACACAGGCACAGAAGGCCTGTCTCTGGACCACCTTGGCTGTACCTCCTCCTAAGGCAGCCCAGCCCTTACTGCAGGCTTCAGTGCCTGTTGAATCCTCTGAGGTCATACCTCAGATAGTTTCCTTCATGGATGATGCCTTGCTTGAGATTTCTCCTGTCCCTGATCCTGCCCAGTCTAATTTTCCTGTTCAGGACCCAGTCCCAGGTCCAAGTACTATGCCTCCTCCCCCCCAAGTGCTTACAAGTGTCATACATAGAAGGTCACTGAGAAATAACCCTCAGGTTGCACCATCTCCTGTGAGTGGTCCAGAACCCCCCCAGTGCCCTTATCTAATTCTTTTGAACTTCTCCAACCCCTTTCTGATGACGCTGGAGGTGAGTCGGACTCTTCCTCCATAGCTTCTTCTCTCCCTGATGGTACCACTGACTCTGAGTTGCAACTTGGTACTGGCCTTTCTCAGAAGTGAAAGGCCAGAGTAAACAAGGGAAGAAGGTGGTTGGGAAAAGAAATTGTAAAATGTATTTTTGTCTGTTTTCCTTTTTTTTGGTGCTATGTTTCACTTTGTTTGCCATACTATTAGTGTAAATAGTATGAAGCGTATGGCTAAAAGGAGATTGATTTTTTTCTTTCTATGGCTTTTGCCTTTGGGTTTAATTTTATTACAGGATACAAGACTTCATACTACACATGATATCCGACAAGCACAACAGGACTGGTTACTGGGTCCTTCTTTTTGGTCGATTGGTCAGGACTCTTGTTCAGGACTGGGAATTTTAATTAATATCCCAGACTTCCGTTTGCTAAAATTGTTTGATGTAGCCCCTGGTAGGGCGCTTATTATAGATTTTGTCATTGGGTCCTGTCCCTACCGGGTGATAAACATTTATGCCCCTCAAATCAAAACTGAACGCATAGCTTTATTTACTTTGCTTCGTCCTTATTTGCACACTTCCTTTCAGGTATTGTTTGCTGGTGACTTTAATTGTGGCCTGAGTCTTCAAGATAAGAGCTTATTTGCTGCTACAAAGAAACTGTTTTGTGATTCCCATGAATTGGGTAAATTGGTTCGAGTCGCCCACTTAAAGGACTCCTATCTCTCCTTTACTACACAGCACACCACTACCTTCCAAAAGGGTAAACTAGCCACCCGTATTGATTGTGTTTTCCTCTCCTACAGTACCAATTATTTCTGCCAAAGTTCAAGCGGTTGAGTTTTCTGATTATAAGCCACTTTCTGTTGGTTTTGGTTCTGTTGTCTCTTCCCGTAAAGGTCCAGGTATTTGGAAATTCAACACATCTTTGATGCAGATTCCGATGTTTATGCAGTCCCTTCTGTCCTTCATACAAGCCCGTAAATCTGTTTTTATTTGTTATGAAGATCCTGTTCAGTGGTGGTTAGACACGAAACATGATCTGGTCACTTTTTTAAAAACTTACAGTCGTTTAAAATGTAGGAGGGAATACCTATACTATTTGCAGAAGAGGGCACATTTTCAGTCATTATTAACCATAGCGTACATGACTGGACACGACCTTACTCAACAAATAAAAGTCCTACAGAGTGATATGTTGACTTTCCAATTACGGCAATCACAACAACTTTTTTACCAACATAAATTCTGTACTGTTGGAACAAGTGATGTTATTTGTCCTTTTGAATCTAATTCCTGACAGACCACCCGAAAAAATATGACGTGTCTTCTAAATTCAGAAGGGACCTTATGTTCCTCATAAACTGAGATTTGTCATATTGTAACAAAGTATACTTCAGCCCTTTTTTCTCCCCTCCCTGCTGTGGCTGGTAACAGTGCGACTTTGTATAGTGGCTTTGATATCCCAGCTTCCTCACAGCTATGTCAGGACCAGGCTTGTTCTCCTATCATGGAGCAGGATTTGACATTGGCTATTTCTTCATTACCTGTACAGAGAACTCCTGGTCTCCCTGCTGGCTTATATAAGGTGCTGGGTGACCATTTGGCCTCAGAACTTACATCTGTGTTTAATTCCCTGTTAACATGTGAATCTCTTCTTTTGGAATTTACTAAGGGTACTTTGATTTACATTTATAAACAGAAAGGTGATATCCATTCTCTAGAGAATTGGCGACCTTTATGTGTGTTGAACACCGACTTTAAGCTCTTAACTAAAATTATTGTGAAGCGTTTGGTGAGGATAGCGGAGGTGGTTTTGCATCCCGCCCAATCCTGTTCTGTGCCTCAAAGGAGAATTTCTGATCATTTGGTCCTCTTATGAGAATTATTTTCTCATGGCTATGTAGGTCTGGCTTCGGGACTTGTTGTCTCCGTAGATCAGAAGGCTGCTTTTGGTTCAGTTAGGCATGATTTTTTATGGGAAGCACTTCGTTTTCTGCATGTACCTGATATTATGGTACGCTGGATTCGTGCTTTCTATAGAACAGCTACTGTTGTGCCTGTAGTGAATGGTTGGATAGGACCCATGATCCCCACAAAAAGGGGGGTTCGTCAGGGCTGTCCTTTAAGCCCGTTGTTATATGTATTTTTTCTTGATGTTTTGCTCCATCAGTTGAATACTTATTCTTAGATTCGGGCTATTTCTAGTTGTGCCTTATGCTTGCCTTATTAGGCGATCGCATATGCAGATGATGTTTGCTTTCTTGTAGCTGATGCAGCCTCAGTGGTTCATTCTCTCCATGAGTGCTCTATTTTTGGAAACTTCTCTGGTGCTGTTTTAAATTACACTAAAAGTCTGGTTATTCTGGTCGGTTCAGTAACCTCCCCCTGGGACCGTATTGGCCCGTTATGTTTAGTTGAGGGCCCTATTCGCATTTTGGGAATTTTTTTTGGGACACAGAACTCAGATTTTTTTAACTGGAATGTTAAACTGCAACAAGGTAAACTTCAGGTGGCATCCTGGAACCAGGAGCAGATAGGGGAAAAGAAACGTGTTTTCTTAATTAAAAACTATTTGATCTCTACTTTCCTTTTTCTAAGTTATGTATTCCCTATTCCATGACAGCTAGAAACTGCTGTCTTTAGCCTGTTTTTTCAGGCTTTTTGGGGTAGTAGGTTAAACCCGATAAAACAGAATATCACTTATTTACCTATCCCTAAGGGTGGCGTTTGTATGGTTAACCCTTTGTTATTTTTTTCTTGTATTTTTTTCACTGCAAACCTTAGGCCTTTGTTGATTCATGCCCAAAGGGGGTGGGAACCTTGGTTTTATGACTCTTGCAGGATTTGGTTTCATCAATGGTAAACTAATTTCTTAACTGTATTAAGACAAACTGTTGGTATACCAACTTACGTAAAACATATGTTTTTCCATCTCAAACAATGGAAGGTGTCTGTTCAGATGTTATTAAACCATTCACATAAAGTTTTATATAAGCACTTACTCCTGACAGTTTGTGCTATAATAGTACCCTTTGATAAGTGTCCTGGTCAACACCTCCCTTCCCTTTTGTTATTGTGGAGATGTAAGAGGGTTCCAGCCAAAATGTGGGATTTTCATTGGCTTTCATGCCATGAAAAGATTAATGTAAAATCAAATCATAAACATAAGCAGTCCCAAGATAGAATGTGTTCTCGCCTATTATGTATTACAGAACTTGAAACTATCCCTCATTTATTATTTGACTGTTCCTTTATCAAAAATTGGTGGTCCTTTTTGGCACAGGCATGGGATACCCCCTTGCTTCAATCGGTTACTTATTTGAATCTTGTATAAGGGTTTTTTTCTCCCCAGTGGTCAAAATGGCACCAGGACACTTTGTACCTTGTTTTTGTCTGCATTAAATGGAATATTTGGATGGTGCATTGCATGTTTTCTATACAGCAAAAGGACTGCTCCTATTTGGAGCTCGAAAAAAAGATTGTACAAGATTTAAAAGAAATTTATGAGCATGAACGTACTCTATACTCAGATATGACTCTTTTGGAACTTTGTAAAGCTCTTCCTTGGATCACTGACTCTGATGTTGCAGTTACCTGCATGTTTGTATAATACTTATCCTGTTTTTCCTTTTTTTTTTTTTGTATTATGCTTTGTGTACTATTGTACGATTTTTGTCTCAATAAAACTTTCCCCTACTCTTTTCGATAAGTGCCATGGGAGCTTTAACATCCACCTGAACTACTACCAATCCAGGCAGATAGGACCTCGGTTTAACGTCTCATCCAAAAGACGGCACCTCAGAAGTGCAACGCCCCTCTCATGCTGCACTACAGTGTCAGTACTGGGATATTAACCCAAGTGCCAGATGTGGGAACTGAACCCACAGTTCTCTGATCTCCCAGCCTCAAAGGCGAGTGTGCTACCTACTGAGCCACTGACATTGTGGCCATGTTACTCCTCGTGTATTCTGTTTTGTTAAATGTGCCATTGTTTATGGCTCGGGTCATGCCTGAAAATGGTTCCTTTTATCAGGGCACCTACCCGGTCACCAAAGACATAAATAAATAAATATTGGGCCATATGCGCACACATTGTTGTATCCATGGCAATGACAAGGAACATGAGTTCCACCACAGCCACTGACTTAGTAATAATGCACATTAGGCCTGAGGTCCACTACAGCTGCTGATTCAGGAACAAGGCACATCAAATTTAAATCCCCCCACTATCACTGATGCAGTAAGAAGGAACATCAGGCCTGAGTCCCACCACAGCCACTGATGATGCAACAAGGGACATTAGGCCTAAGTCCCACTACATTTATCAACTCATCAACAAAGCATAACAGGTCTGAATCCCAACACAGCTATGGACTGGGTAAGAAGGCACATCAGGTCTGAATTCCAACACAGTTACTGATTCAGTAAAAAGGAATATCAGGCCTGAATCCTATTTATATTTGCCTTTTCAAATAAATTTTGGGATAATTGGAATAATGATTGGTGGTTCTATTTAATAGGGTTCTGTGTTGTTTATCAATTTATATGCACATTAAATATGAAAAAGGGTCTTTCTGTAATGTTTTTTTAACATATATTGATGTTCTGCTTCTTTGTTTCCTTTGTAAGGACAGTAATGCATTTTAACCTTTCACTATTTTTAGGAGTGTGTCACCAGTTTAAAACTGTATATTGCTTTAAAAAGTCCATACATTCTTGATATAATTATGTATGAGAGTATTTAAATATGTAAATGTATTTGATTCTATTGGTCACTGATCATATGTGAAGGGTTGCATTTAAGTTGAACACCCCTTGAGAAAGGGGCCGGTGCACCGAATGCACATGGGGAATTCCCTTTAAGGGAGTCTGGTGGTTTTGTCTGTTTGGATTTTAACAAGTAGAAGAAGAATCATTTTTTTAATATGGTCTCCTGAGTCCAGGCATTCATTTTTTCTGTATATTTATTTATTGAAATGTTTCACCAGGAAGGCACACTGAACAACAAGTTGCTCATCTCCCAGTGTGACCAGGAGGGTACAATTGGATGAAGAATTAGACATATAGTTTAACATTTAACATATCCAAGATATTAAACATTCAATTACATTTGGAACAAGACATACAGTTAAAAAATATCATAAATAAACATACAGTCACATTTGTGACATAACATACAGTTAAATATATCATACCTGTGGAATATGAATTTAATTACAAGTGGCATATCTATGGAACATAGTACAGAAATTTAATGTAGCCTTGGAGCCAACCCCTTGCAGGAATGGATCACGGTTACGAGGCATATTATTTAGCAATTATTGAATGAGTGAGGTCCAGTGGGAGGATATCAAGGTGGATAGAGGGGTAGACAGGAGAAACCAGCTGGAGGAAGGAGAGGATAAAGATTGGGGGGAACAGTACCATAGAAAAATGAGAAAAAAATCACTTGTGAGGGGCAAGTTAACACAGGGCTAGCGCAATCTGGGAGTACCTCAGACAGAATAAAAAGTCAAGTTATTAGCTCAAGTGAACTAATTCCTTTGATTAAGTGCAGGGGGGTAGAGAGGGGGGCAGAAGAGAGGTGGGGATAAGGGATAGAGAAGGGAAGGATGAGTCATACCTGGAACTGGCCCCTTCAGAGTGTGGAGATTGTTGCCAGTGGCGGAATGAGGTGAAGACTTAGAATAAGGGGTAGGAGTAGGCAAGGACAAGTTGGGTAGAGGTAGTAGAGGGGATGTTAAAGGGAAGGAGGAAGAGGGTGAGAAAAACTTGCCTAAGATTAGGCCTCTTCAGGATGCTGAGAACCCTGCCAGTGAGCAGAGTCAGGCACGGACGATTTAGATAGAGAGGATGGAGGGGAAAGAGGAGGGAAGGAAGAGTCATTTCCCAGTGCTGGACCCCTCCAGGATGCTGAAAACCCTGCCAGGGGGCAGAACTAGGGGAGGACAAGTTGGGAAGAGAGAAAAGAAAGGATGAAGGGAAAGAAGGGAAGAGGAGGGAAAGAAGAAGCTTGCCTAAGACTAGGCCACTCCAGGATGCTGAGAACCCTACCAGAATGCAGAATCAGGTGAGGACTAGTTAGGTAGAAAGTATATAGGGAGAGGAGGAGTGAAGGAAGAGTAAGTGCCAGTGCTGGGCCCCTCCAGGATGCAGAGAACCCTACCAGGAGATAGAATTAGGTAAGGACAAGTTGGGCAGAGGGAATGGGGGGATAGAAGAGGAAAGGAAAAAAGAAGGAGGGAAGGAAGAAACTTACTTGAGAGTAGACATTGCCAGGGTGCCAGGAATCCTGACAGAGGGCAGATTTAGGCAAGGACAAGTTGGGTAGAAAGGAGAGAGGGGGAAGGGAAGGGAAGGGAAGGGAAAGGAGGAGGCTTACCCAGTGCTAGACCCCTCCAAGATGCTGAGAACCCTGCCAGAGGTCAAAACTAAGCAGGGGCAAGTTGATAATGGAAAAAAGGTTAAGAGTAGGAGTGAAGGGGCAAGCGGTAAAGGGAGAGGAGAGTGTGCTGAGAAGCAGGCTTGGGGGAGGGAGGAAGGTTTAATAGGAGATGTGAGTTATGGAGAGAAACAGAGGTATAGGAGGACAGTTAAGGAGGGTTAAAAGAGGAGCAGTTAGATGAGAGAAAGTTATGTAAGGCAGAGGCAATGGAGTAGGAGGAGTGCCCTATTTGGAGGGGATTGAGTTCCAGGTTTGCAGAAAATGATGGGTAAAGCCTAATTGACTGATGAGAGTGGTTCAACGGGGGACCAACAAAGTGCAACTGTCAGAGAATCTGAGGAGTGGGAGGGTGGGGGGGAAGTGAACATGAGAGGTAGGAGGGAAGTTCTCCTAACCAAAATTTAGAAGTGAGTTTGACACAATAAGAGAGGTGCAGGTTGGCAAACGGGGGAAGGGACAGGGTGTGGTAGAGGTCACAGTGATGAGTGCGTGATGGAGCATCAAGGGAAAATCGATAGAAGTAGTTAAAGAGAGTGTCCAATCTGGTTAGGGAGGATTTTTAAGTGGCACCATAGACTACATCACAGTAGTCAAAAATGGGGAGGATCATCTTCTGGACTAGTTCATGCCGCGCCGTAGGAGGGATGTAACTATGGTTCCTGAATAAGGCACCAAGCTTGGGGAGAGTTTTTTCAGGATGGCGTCAATGTGACCAGAGAAGCTGAGGTGTTGGTCCAACCAAACCCCAAGGTATCTGAATGAGAAGGTGTCCCCTAGGATTGTCCCATCAAGGATATGGAAAGACGGTAAAGGGTGGAGCCTAGAGAGTCTCTGCCTAGTGCCAGAGGTCATGGAGACAGACTTTTTGGCATTTAGGAATAGTTGATGTGAGGCAAACCATAGCTGAACCTGGGGGAAGTCATGCTGAAGGGTGGTTGCTACATCGGCGGGGCATTTGCCAGAGGAGAACAGGACTGTGTTGTCAGTATACATATGGATAGAGAAGGAGGGGAAGCATACTGATGGCAAGTCATTTAGGAAGACGGAGAAGAGAATGGGTCCAAGCACCAAGCCCTGCAGAACCCCTGTGGAAATAGGGAGGGTGGGGGATAAATGGCATGTAGGTATCTGTAAGTCAAACAGCAAAGCATTAGGGGTCCCATGGCATGCACAATAGGGGTGTGTGTCCCTTCTGTGATAAATCTTCATTTAATTTCATTTATTCATATATTTCATCAGGATAAGACATTAGGCATGCCTATTTACAATGCCTTCCTGAGTATCAGAAAAGTTTCAACATACATCAAACATACATGTACAAAACAACAGGAACTTACATGCAAAACAGATTAAATACAGTACAAATAAGAATGAAACCATTATACAATACAGTCATTTAAAACATTTACATTCAAATGCATAGCACTCCATTAAAGCAGTTTTAAATGCTGTTGAAGTTGGCACTCACACAGCTACATGTGTGGACTGTCCAGTAAAGAGTCCAGGGTACCTCAGTCCATGCCATTCACTAAGGAACAGAGTGTTGAGCAATTGGGATAGAGGCTATGTGAGCAGGTACCCTGCTATTGCTGCTGCCTACTCAGCACAGGTTTGACTCACTGACCGCTGTGGGGCTGTACATCACGCCAACCCCTGCCCCCCTGCAGTACTGCTCCAGCACTCTAAACCAGCAGGGAGGGGTGGTGGTAGGTATTGTGGAGATCAGCCATTAAAATCCAAATACTAGAAAGTACATTGCCCCACACTCCCCCCAGGTGGAGCAGGGGATGCACTCATCAACATGGATGGGCATCAGATTGGATGCCCACTTGTGTCTGCTGTTCTGCTGTCCATGCACTAGTGTACTGGGGGGTGGGACAGCCAACAGGTTCCCTGCAGTGGTTGGCAATCATGAATGTCATACCTTCCATGCCAGTTCATGGGTGCAGAGCTGCGTGGGCTGGGTACACACCTCCTGCTTGTATCTGGCTTGCAATTGTGCATAGCCCTGCATGTTTTTTTTTTCTTTTTTAGAATTTTTTTTTTTTTTCACTAAGGAAAGCCCAGCTAAGATGCAACATTTTGATTCCAGAAGGGTCCTGCTTTTATCCATTTTCATAACATATTTTCAAAAGACTGTCCATCTTAGATGGAACATGACATTGTCTGTAATGTGTATAACTAAGGGGCAGTCCCAGTTCTCAGATCTTTCCAGTCAGTGCACTAAATTTGTATAGACATGCGGTACCAGTGCAAATCAAAATCAGGTACCTCCTACTCCAACCACCTGAGGATATACCAGCACCAGACTGGGAGATTTTCTTTATAAAATGTTTTATTCCAGTTTTAATTCTCTTACTTATTTCATTTCCAGGGCTGGATTTATGTTATCAAAGGCCCTAAGCACAACAGTAGCTATGGCCCCCCCCCCACACACACAAAACATGCACACAAACCTTCCCCACCCCTGCAGTGTCACACAAAGCACTCAGTACTTAATGCGATTCAGGAATTTTTCACAGTTCACTTTTATCTTGATTACCATCGTCTAGTTTCATACATATGTTCACAGACAGATCAAAGCACTGCCTACGTTGCCTTCATTTCCTATCAGGACTGTACAGTGCCACATCTGTTAGCATACTCATTATGCTACACTGCTGCTCAGTTCTGTAGGGCACCCAGCATCTCATTAATTTCTGCCAAATAATATCACAGCAATGTTTCAGAGACTGAGCAGGGGCAATAGTATTGTCATATCCTTCAAATACATTCTAAATAAACCTTTTCATTTCAGAGCACTGCTTGTCTCGGCCTCCGACTCCACATTTTCTATCAAATCACCAACGTAACTTGCACTTACTCAACAATGTAATGCAGACCACTACCTACATTTAATTAAATCTGCTTCCCTAACTTCCTTAGTGCTGCTTAATACAGCATAAATTAGTTCCCACACCACCATATTGTAGTTTAGTTTTGTATTCTACCACGTGTTGCGAAAGGAAGATACACATACATATTTAAAACACAGTAATATACTTCGGTATAAATGGCAAAACAATTACAGTAGGAATTAATTAGGATGTTACGATGATGTTTAAAGACCAACAAGCAAGGCGAACCTTCTTTCAGTGGGTGATGTGCAGCCAATCTGGTTTGCAATACATATCATGATAGTGAGTTGTCAGATCGAAATCCTACATAGCAACTTAAAAACAGCATTAATGTCATGGAATTGGGTGGAAGAATAGCTGACCTTTTTGGTTTTAAAACATCCTGCCATCATGGGTGAGTACCAAAGAGAAGCTTCCTAGTCCACCCACCCTGAAAAGCTTTCATTTTTTTTTAAACATCCCACTGCAGCCTGCAGCTGGTCCACGAGCCTGACATAATAATAATAATAATACATTTTATTTAATATAGGGCCTTTCTCACTTCAAAGCGCTGTACAATAAGGTAAAAACAACAATCAATAAATACAGATAAAAATCACAGCAATTCAGGGTACACTTTCCCCCACAGATAGGTCTTCAGTGCCCACTTAAAGCTCCCCACTGTCCTGCACTCCCATAGCTGACGGGTCAGAGAATTCCAGAGGGTAGGCGCTACAAACCCAAAGGCACGTGCGCCAGATGACTTTAAGCTTATCCTCGGAATCTCCAGCAACCCCTCATCAGCCGAGTGGAGCTGTTGCAGAGGGGTACAAGGAACCAGGAGCTCTTTCAAGTAATCAGGACCAAGTCTGTGTAGGGCTTTGTAGGTCAATAGACCTACTTTAAAGGTGATCCACCACTGAATAGGCAGCCAGTGCAGTTCGCGCAGCACAGGGGTAATATGAGTTCTTCTCTAAGCCCCAGTCAACAAATGTGCTGCAGCATTCTACACTAGCTGCAAGTGGCAGATATCAACCCCTGGAAGCCCGGGGTAAGCAGCGTTGCAGTAGTCAAGGCGCGATGTCACAAATGCATGGACCAAGACAGGCAGGTCGCTGGACGGAACAAGGTGCTTGTTCCTAGCAATGTTCCTAAGTTGGTAAAAGGCCAGCTTGATGACTGCCGACACCTGATGATGAAGGGTCAGTCCATTGTCAAGCACCACTCCTAGGTTACGCACCCATTCAGAGGTGAGAATCTGTGCACACCCCCAAGACTAAACCAGAGGGGAACTCATTCCTCAACCCCTCTGTCCTACGGCCTGGGTCTACTACCAAGACCTCAGTCTTTCTTGGGTTCAACTTTAAACCACTGGCACTCATCCAATCTTGGATTTCTATGAGGCAGCTGTTCAGCAGAGAGGTAGCACTAACCTGATCAGGGGCAAAAGACAGATAGAGTTGGGTATCATCAGCATAGCAGTGAAACCTCAGCCCATACCATCTTATAATGTCTCTGAGGGGCAGCATATACACTGCAAATAACATGGTGGACAGCACCGAGCCCTGAGGTACCCCACAAGGCACAGAGAAAGCCTCAGAAGAAAAAATATGCAAGACTACTCTCTGCATTCTACCAGTGAGGAAAGATGTAAACCACCTAAGAACTAATCCAGTCAGCCCGCAGATGGACCTCAAATGCTCGAGGAGGACCCCATGATCTACAGTGTCAAAGGCTGATGATAGATCAAGGAGAATCAAGATGGAATGGTGTCTCCAATCTCTCGCCATCAGGAGATCATTGAGCACCCGAACCAGAGCCGTCTCAGTACTATGCCTCTTATGAAAACCCAATTGGAGAGGTCCGTATAAATTATGGATGACTTAATGGTTCTCCAGTTGAGCCGCCGCAACTTTCTCAATAACTTTCCCTACAAAAGGAAGGTTAGAGATAGGCCTGTAGTTTGCTAGGTTCTCCGGGTCTAAAGAAGCTTTCTTCAGGAGGGGTATCACCACCCCCTCCTTCAGGGAGCTTGGAAACTCACCTGAGTCTAAAGAGCACTGGACAATCTGAGCTAAGGCCAGGCCTATGATGTCACCACAACCCAAAATCAGGGAACTAGGGCCTGGATCTAACCTACAGCAAGTGGGATGCATCCCCTGGATAATCCTCTTAATATTCACGAACTCCGGCAGATCAAAGGTACTCCAGGAAATTCCAGGCTCTGCAACACCACACCGACCAACAGCATCTCCCATAGAGTGAAGTTGGTGGCACCCCTGCCTGATGTCAGCCACCTTATCTGCAAAGAAACAAGCCTTCTCATCACACTCCCTTTGTGAAAAGACTCGATGGAACTGCTGACAGGTTGGGTTGCACAGCCTGTCAACCGTTCTGAAGAGTTGAGCCGGTCATTTCTGTGCAGCAGAAATTTTCCTGGACAGGAACTCTGCCTTATTATGGGTAATTTCTGTTTGATAGAATTTATAATGTTCTAACAAAATAAGGTGGTCAACATCTAAGGCTGTCCTCCGCCAGTGACGCTCTAACCTACGCCCCTGTCTCCGCAATTCCCTAAGAGCCCCATCAAACCATGGGGCCCTAGGGCAAAATGGGAGGGGGGTGAACACAGACAGGAGCAATCAGATTGAGAGCTGAAGAGATGGTCCTATTGTAGGCCACAACTAACTGCTCAGGATCTGTGCTGGTAAGTCAAACAGCAAGAGGTCCATTACCGCCATCAGGTCTTCAGGGGACACATCCCATAAAGGGTGATAACTGACCATCTCCACAGGAGTTGGCCTACCCAGGGGGGTCAAAAAATTGAACCCAATGGTGAAATGGTCAGATCAACTGACTGGTTCCACCACCAAGTTGGAGGCCTCGAGCCCCAGGAGGAAGTCCAGATCAAGGGAGTGACCACCAGTATGGGTAGCTGAGGAAACAACCTGTGTGAAGCCCAGAGATGTCATCACCTGGAGGAAGTGTTGTCCAAAAAGTGAGGATTCATCCTCGACCCAGGTGTTGAAGTCACCCAGAACCATCTGTCTTGGAGACTCCAATGCCATGTCAGTGGCGAAGTCTGCTACTTCCTGTAGGAGCAGCTTCTCATCGCCTGGCACATGGTAGATGAGACCTATCCTGCACCCTACACCAGCTACCACAGTACACTCAAATGACCTGGCCTCCTCAACTGGAACACCACTTATGCCCAATTCGGTCCTGAAACAGACCGCACACCCCCCCCCTCCGCAGTCCAATCTCGGGCGATGTATAACCGAGTACCCAGTGGGAATAGCTGCCTCCAAAATAGGGGTAACATTCCCATCTAACCAGGTCTCGGTAATGCAAACCAGATCTGCTGCACCCACAAAATCTGCAATAAGAGCAGTCTTGTTGCAGACAGATCTGGCATTGCATAACAGCACACGAGTTGGACTAGGTTGGTGAGCCGTCCCAACTACTTGCCCTCCCAAGACGGAGGTGCCTTTGGGCATGGAAACCAGAACAGGATCCCCATGTTCCAGGCACCATTTTGCCCCAGGGCATCTTCTGGTCCTAATCACCCCAATGGGAGAGCATCACTCTTTCGGGCTCCGCTGTCCGCAACTCCACACCCACTCCAGACACCTACCCCTGTGAGCAATTCCCAGTGCTTGACAGCTCTGATAAATGGATGTAGGCAGGAGGGGAGAAGAGAACAGGCAGAGGGTGTGGAGAGCAGAGGCTGAATAGCACAGAACAGGGTGGGGGCAAGCAAGCACATTCCACCAATAAATTATGACCAAACAAATAGAGAAGGAACACAAAACCCCAAATTCCTAAAACAAAACCATGAACAATTGGAATCTTAAAACACCCCCACAACAATATGAACCATAATCCTAACCCAAAAGGCATATAAAAACTGCCCTCCTCCTACAACTGGATAAATTTTGACCCCAGAAGACAAAATAAAACCCCCTCTCACAGGATATAAAATAGACAAACAAATATAAATTCACCCCCTCTGGCAGCCCTCTCACAGCCAAGGGAAAAGGGGGAAAATTCTAGGCACTCCCACTGCCCAGAAAACACAACAAAATCAAAACCTAAAATAAACATAAACATCAAAAATAAAATAAAAATAAATATGGACCCCCTGATCCTCTCACCACCAGGAGACCAAAAATAAATTAAAAGTCTGGGAAAGAAGTTATCCAATAGTAGGAGAAGTCATAGAAGAAATCCATTCAATGTAAATCCAACCGAAAACTTCAAATATTCGAACATAGATCAGGCCCCTCACAGCAAAATCCAGGTCAGCCCACACTTCAGAAATTCAAAGTCCAGAGCGTCAAAAAAGGCAGACCTCCTGGTATTAGTATAAGTAGACTGGCCCTCACAGATCACTTTCAGATTTGTCCAAAGGTATCCAAATATGAATATAGTGACGGCAAGACAGTCCCGGTTCAAATAATGCTAGAACCCAACTGACCCAGGGCAGGTCACGATATGTGCAACCGAACACCCCTTCCTGGAATGCTGGAGAAAACCCAGCCTCTACCAGGCAACTCCGGTGACTCCTGGAAGCTCCGTGAACACCAGCCCTTCAGTAGGCACTTCTGACCCTCCCGGGGACAAACGGCTACACCCCGCACCCACCTCTAGGTCAGCTGGACTGGCTGAACCTCTTCTCCTCCTCCTTCAAGCTCCACAGGACAATAGTAACAATTCAAGCAATCCTCAAAGCAATGAATCAAGTCCAATCACATGACTGCTCAGATTTCCAGTCTCACTCCTTCATCCAAATAATTCCAGAAAATGACTGATGACATCCCTCTGCTGCTGCAGGTACTCAAGTCAAGTCCCGAATGGTTAACTTTTAGAACTGTGTGCTGTAACTGGTTCTTCTGTGCAGCTGAACTGTCTGAAGCCAATTAACAGCAAATGTGCAATACAGTATAGATAGAACTATTTTATTTTTTATTTTGCTTGGGTGAGGTCAGGTCTTTCAAATTACGTAATTCCCTATGGCACTCTATTAGGATGGTTAACACTTTCCTGCTTACTTGCTTCAGTTAAGAGACAGTTGTACTTGGGAGGATGATTCTTCTGTCCACAACCTTCTGGTCAGTGACTTGGTAAGGGTCATCACCGGGCCCGGGTAGCTTATCATGATGGGTGACCGTGAGTGTGGTTAACGTACTTCTAATGGCTGGGTTTAGGCAGGAGGGCTGAGTTGGTTGGTGTGGCTGACAGCCAGTGCTTGCTTCACGCGGCCTGCTGCTTGCAGTCTTGTTACCATTTGCTTGCTTTCCTGGGCCATCCCGGATGGCTGGTTCTCAATCTCCACCAGGCTCCACTCCAACCATGACCAATGACACATGCAGACAGTCCAGATTCCAGACCACAGGACCCCAGCCATGGCACTCTCTCAGGCTGCCGCACAGGAGGACTCAGTCATTCACTTCTCGCTCCAACTATAGCTAGACAAGCATCAGCCGGTTCCCGACCCGGGCAGTCGCAGGAAGACTACTCAGACAGTTGGACTCGGCCACACCAACCAGAGCGTGGAGTGGGGGGCAGCCACAACCAGGCTGCAGGTGCCAGCAACAGGGGAGGGCAGCCATGGTCCCTGACTTCTTATGAAAGGAGGCAGCAGCTCAGGCTGCTTTAGCTTCTCTGACTGTCTTTGATGGATCAAGAGTCAAGGCCTGTAGGCTATTTGGCCCTTGTCTCAGGTAGGTGGGCTGGCAGTTGTTGCTGATGCTCAACCCAAGTTGTGTGACCAACACTATTTCCTCTTCACTCCTCTCTCAGCTTGCAAATGGTGCCACAGCTTTATATATGCCTCAAGTCTGCTTCCGCTCCATAGATGGTGCATGAACCCTTTCAAAACTGGAATGCTAAATGTCTTGCATGTTGTTGCGATGGCACAAAGGTTGGATGATATTGCCCCCCCCCCCCGAATATGTCACTTGTTGACTTGAGTCAATTTCATCCACAGATCCACGAATGATCACAAAAAAAATAATAATAAATTAGACACTTAGAATGGAACGGGCCTCTGCAAATGTTGGGTCCTACGCACAGGCGTACTTGGCGTTGTGGTAAATCCGACCCTGTTCATTTCACAAGAATATTTGTCTTGAACTAAAATTTCAGTTGTTCAACTTAGAAAATATGTAAGAATAATATTTCTCACAGAACATTGGCCATACAATAATTTCATTTGTTAGATAGTATGTATCTCAAATGGCACATAGTTAAAGTGCAAGTGCAGTATTAGAACAATGTGTTAAACACAAAGGCCCCAGTATTTCTCTCAGAAAAGACAAAGAAATGTAAATGTACTATGTAATGTGCTGAATAATAAACTGCATACATTGTGAACTGCTGATGCATAGAGATCGTGAAAACTCTCAGTGGGTGCCTTGAATAAATAAACAAATTTTGCTTGTACTACAGTGAGTATCTATGGAGCAAATAACCAGAACTAATATTGGTTTGAATATTTTAGAATAAATAAGTGAATATCGCTGGTATCAACGTGGGTTGAAAGCCTTAAATAGCTTACTCTTTTCCAGCTAGCAAGCATCTAAGCACCATTATATGTATGTCCAGCACAGATTTCACTGTTATACTTTACCAGCTAACAATCTCATAGACCAACTTGCTGGTTTGAATACTCCCTCATGTGGAGCTGGATCACATAGTGCTAGGTAATAGTTGAGAAACTGTTCAGGGATCTGTTCAGAGGGTCTTTTTTAAACAGGACAAATGTCTGTTGTATTGCCCTCATACATTAATAGTACTCTCTGAGATTTGCTCAGCAATAAGCATAAACTGGTCTCTTATGTGTGCATCTGAAGCTCACATCTCACCATCAGCCAAACCTTACCACATGAAGTTCAAAAATAAAACACCACTTATCTGTTTCATAAAGGCATTCTGCTATTCTTCACACAGTCACAAAGTGCATTCAATGCCACTAGGCAGTATTCAAACCAGAGAGCTGGTCTATGAGCTTATTAGCTGGTGAAGTATAACAGAGAAATATCTGCTGGACACACATATAATTGTGCTTAGATGCTTGCTATCTGAAAAAGAGTAAAGGATTTGAGGCTTTCATCCTGCATTGATACAAGCAGAGTTCGCTTGTTTACTCTAACATTTTCAAATCATTGTCAATTCTGGTTATTTGCTCTATAGTTTCCCATTGTCATACAAGCAAACCTCGTTTATTTATTCAGGGCATCTACTGAGAGTTTTCATGATTTCTATGCATCCAAACTTCACAATTTCTGCAGTTTATTATTCAACACATTACATAGCACTTTACATTTCTTTGTCTTTTCTGAGAGAAATACTGGGGGCTTTGTGTTTAGCACATTGTTCTAATACTGCACTTGCAATTTAACTATGTGCCATTTGAGAAACATATTATCCAACAAATGAAATTATTGTATGGCCAACGTGCTGTGAGAAATATTATTCTTACAAATTCACTAAGGTGAACAAGTGACATTTTAATTCAAGACAAAAATTCTTCTGAAATGAAATAAATTAGAGAATTAAAACTGGAATAAAACATTTTATAAAGAAATCTCCCAGTCTGTTGCTAGTATATCCTCAGGTGGTTGGGATAGAAGGCACATATAATCTGTAACGTGCTCAAGGTCACACAATACTGGGCTGTAGCAGGGCTTAAACATGCAATTTGCTGGTTCCCAACAGTACTCCTACCACTACAATAAACATTACTTCCTGTGGGCAGGTACTGGAAATAGCTAGGGGCTGCCATCTATGTTTTACTTTTGTTTTTAACAACTTGTTTACCGAAAGTGTCCCAGCTGAATGTCACAGTTGAGATTAAACACCTCTGTTCCAGTGGTGTCCTTCTATTACTCATTTTTACAATGTATTTATACAGAACAATGCAGCTGAGATGCAACATCCCAGGAACATCCTGTCATAAGAATGTTTCAGAAAGGGCACACAATTCAGCATTAATCAAAGGGGAAAATTAGATGTCCCTTTTACAGATATCTTTGGCTCAAAAATAGACTATGTTGGTGTGAATTTTCTGGGTTGGCGGGCACATGCCCCCATATTCTATGAACATGACAGCCCCACAACATCCCATTTCCAGTGAGGTCCTGCTTCTACACATATTTTGCTGCTGGGTGGACTAGTGCACTGGGAGTTTAATTGGTTTACTTAGGGTTGCAGAGTGAACAGTTTTCCCTAGCAGGGAATACACCTGTGATTTCCAGGTTCATAGCTATGCTCTAATTATTTAACCACACTGCTTCAAGGGTAGAGGTTAAGGTGGGGCCAGGAAAGGTTAACAATAGTTGACATTTTTTTTTGTTTTCTTGCAATGTATTTCTTCAACATAGTCCAGCTAAGATGTACCATTTCATTTCCAGTAGGTCTTTGCTTGTATTAATTTCTACTGGTGGGAGGGCTAGAACACTGGGTGGTTAAGCGAATATGTGCACTCCAATTATCTTCAGATATTAGGGGTTCTATGTTAGATTAAGGGCTCAATTTTCAGAGCCCTGACAATGACGCAAACCCCTGGTGCCCCGATCATTTTGGCATATGGGGCTTGTGGCATTATCCCGGCTGCACATTGGGATTTTCTATCCAGACAGTCAAATGCCACAAGATAGACCAGGGAAAACTTGGTCTAACTTTTGCCATTTGGGGGACTCTTTTTATGTGGCTTGTGCCAAATATTTAGTGCAAGCTGCCATCAAGAGTGAAAACTGTCACAACTGCACCTGATGTACTAAAACAGTGCAGTTCCATCAAAGGAGTTTGGCACACCTGTGCCAAGAAACGGGGTTGACGCATAGCTTGATGCAAGCCAGCATCAACTTTTGAAAATCAAGCCCTAAATGTCCATAAAATTCCTTATTTTTCTGACACACACACAACTTGCTTAAATACAGTGTATTGTTACTTCTAGTATTAAAATATTATTGTTTAAAAAGATTATGTTTATACAAGTATTATGATTATTGCAAACATAACACCAGCTAGTCTTTTTTCTTAGAATATAAAATTAAAAAATATAAAAAATCTACAAAAGTGAACTTTATTTAGCAGTGTAGGGTGGGGCCACAAATACTCAAAACTGTAGTGCACATAAAAACACAAACAATGCGGTATAGATATTAACTGATAATAATAGACATTTATTGTGACCGTTGAAACAGGAGAGACTACATCAGAGACAACCCCATTACTCTGAATCCAAACTGATTCTTCTGCAGAAACACAGTACATGAACACTCAGTCTGTGTCACCTGTCATTCAGATGGTGACTAGCTCAGGTGGTGAGAGAAGGGTGTAGTCCAGTCATCAACCATTCTGCCAGTTATTGCTGGTGGCAATATTAAGAAAGCCACCTAGGAGCAGTGGATGCCACTTGGCATTACAATGTTAATAAATTCCCTATGCAAAGCACTGACACTGCAAGCTATAATGTGCAGTACATGTTTGTGAGTGTGAGTGTGTGTGTGTGTGTGTGTGTGTGTGTGTGTGTGTGTGTGTGTGTGTGTGTTTATGGATGTACTGTCATTTCAAATCTTGGGACCATTCGGTACTGTTGGTACTCTGATTTATTTTCCCAAAAAGTATTACAGTGTCTTTAATTGGCATAGCAGGAATCTGACTACCCCTGTCCCTGTAAGTACTGAGTCCCCCATTCATCATGGACTGCTACCTGGGTGTGTCCATACAAAACGATTACCAAAGTGTAACTTGAGAGTCAATTTTCATGTCCAGAGTAGCTCAAATTTGGTAAGCCTTTTAAGACAATGTGACCCAACAGAGACTAGACCAAAAAAATCTTCAATATTGCATGTGCAACAGTGGACACCACCATGTTGCACATATAACAATGGACATCAAACAACTGTTAAAAATAAAAAAAATAAAAAAATCTGCCTTGACTTCACTTTACTAAGCATTTTGAGATACTGTGACACAAGAGTAAACAAACTCTGGTCAGAGCCAATATGGCTGTGGAGAGCTTTTAGGAGTGGCAAGAGTGGTGAAAAGAATATGCGGTGCTCTCACTGCACTGGAGTCAGCCATAATACTACAGCAATTGCAGTACTGTGCATGCGTGATACTTCCAAATGTGCAGTTTGCCCTGGAGTCAGCCTTGCACAACATGGCAGTGCTGACATAACCACATGTGACAAACCAGTCCCCTCGGCTTACTAGAATACCATTAGTACTAGTCTTAGACAGGTAGGAAAAGACATCTGGTGGGGAGCTCAATAGGGGCTTTCTACATAATGACATCATTGTTTACTCAGCTAGCCTGAGAGAAGGATGATTATGTCATTTAGAACTCTCACAGGAGCATAACCATTTTAGAGTCCGCTGCTCTCGGGGATCTTACATTGTACATCAGTAAGTTCAAGTGTGGCAGTCAGAGTAGCAGACAGTCTGCCACTGGGGCTTTGTCAAAGGGAGCCCTGGTATTTCTCACACTAATTTGGTAAAATCTTCAGTTTGCCTGCAGGACTCTTTAGTTTCACTCCATGGAGAAAGAGAGAGGGGTGGCAATTCTTGTGGATTGAAGGGGCAATCCCCTGAAGTTCCTGAAGTTCACAGCTGCCTTAAGGAAGAACAACAAGTAGACTCTGTCAGCTACCAGAAAAAGAAAGGTGCCTTTGTTCTTTCCATGACTGGGAGGAAGGAACACTAATCTGTGAGTACAGAATTTGAGACTGTTCTCTGAGGGAGTTGTCTGAGGTGTGTGTGTGCCCTAGATAAGGCTAGATCACACTGGTCAGGACCCCTTTCACCACAACTGTGCTGAATTTAAAGTTAAAGTTGGTAGTCTTTAGCAATTCATTGGGGATTGGAGACTCATTTGGTGTAACCCTGAAGGAATGGCAGAGGCTGTTTGGGGCAAAGGGTGGGAGGAACACCATCTGGAGTTTCAGGCAGGGCTAAATGGTTCGTGGATGGGCACCAGTGTTCCCTGGGCAAAGACCATGCACCAGGAGGATTTTAAAGTGTGTGGCACATCCCACAGATACACTTTTGAAATGGAAATGTGTGGAAAATGTTTAAAGTGTGTGGCACATCCCAGAGATATACACTTTGGAAGAAAGATAGAGATGTTTTTGGGGAAAACAGTACTGCCTGGCAAAGTATCCTGCAAAAGAGAGTGTGTCTGTATTGCAATGACAAACATTTGGGGGACCACCCTTGCTTTAAGTAACATCTGTAAAAAAAGCCATACTGCAAAATCCCAGTTACTGCTTTGGACATTCCACTTGTTGCTTCTAGTGTGAATGTTATTGGGGGCCCTCAGCAGTTAGATATAGCATATGCCTAACATCCTCTCCCCTGGACATGGTTGTAAATAAAAAGGTTCATTTTAGTATGTATCCCCACCCCCCATCCTGTAGATAATGAGCCTGGTATACAGTCCAAAGCTAGGGGTGGTACCATGAGTGTAGCTCTGCCAAAAGAAAATTGTATGCCATGTAGTTGGCAGTAGTTCTTTTAAGGGGGGGGGGTCCAGCTAGCCAAAGGTGGTGTGGGGGTTACATACACAGTACTCGTGCATGCACACTTGAAGTCAATGCCACCATGTTGCACACAGCGGCTGTCAGTTCCACAGTTGTGGAAAGGAAAAATAGTAACCAGGAAGTGAATATGTTTATGCAGCCTGCAGAGGAGAAGTGCTGCATAAACAGAAACACTGGAAACTACTGTAGAGGACAATGAATTTGTGGTCCTTAGAATCTGAGATTGGTGCTCCCAAATAGTATCTGCAGCACTTTGAATTAGCACACGCACTATGGCACTCCAATCACTTATGTAAAACAGTGTCAATTACAGTTACACTGTTACTTATAAAGCCTGCCACTGCACCGGTGGCCTCTGCAGTAGCCCAGAAACTTGCTTGTGCCCCACCTCCTGCCAAGAAATGATGTACAGAGAGCTATCAGCATTACACTTCTGATATTCGCTTTGAATTTGGCAGGTAGGTGGCTGACAATGGTGTTATGGCTGCAGTTCATTTCTACAAACTAAAACTAAAAATAAAAATCAATGACAGCACCATCAGGAATTTCAAAAAGGACCACCTGGAACAACTAAAAAGTACCCCGAACCCTGTACACCTTGCTACTTAGCTCCCTCGGAAACCCAGAGGTAGACCTTTGCTGCTTATGTCAGACATCACAGAGCAGCTTAAAAAAATTATTGAAATGCTGAGTGTTACAGGCTGAATGGTGTGCAGCAGGAGCATCTGGGGTGTCTCGAGCATCGGGAAACAGTGTGACGTCAGACACCGAAATGGAGAACCACGCGTTCGGGAATGCGGAAGGAGAATACACCGCTGTGTATTCCAAAGAGCACTAATGGATTTATTGATTTACTTATTTTTGTTTTCTGTTGGTTTCTACATTGAATTTTTCATAGAAAATTGGATTACCACAATAAAAGGGGTGTCAGCATCACATACTAGTACTGCTGTCTTCATTTACGACGTGAGTACTGACCTCTGAATGCAGAATACAATATGTCGAAGGAGGGAGGAAGAGATGGTAAAGGTGGATTTACAGTACTGTACTTTTACAGCAGTAGACAACAGTGCTTAGTGTAGCTATGCATTGTCAACCATCTATAATTGGTTGTGCAGTCTCAAAATTTTCACTGACTTTTTATTTTTGCTTAGAAAAGCCTATAGTGAATATAGCAAAAATTAAGTGACAGAGAAAATTTTGTACTCTACAGTATGCTGGAGTAATGTGGCAGAACATCAAACAGCGGTCCAGTTATGTGCTTCCACAGTGCTCTTATACAAAATCTGATGATGGCATAACATCTGTGGAGCTTGGCCCACACACCCATAAAAATTAGACTCAGTAGGAGACTATTAACAAACTACATATCGGATCTGGAATTTGATGATCATCTCAGTCGCTTTCTCATTCTTTTCTACACAGTAATTTCTGGTAAATGTGCCTTAACCATATTGATCTCAGTGCTGGTAGACTACTTCAGGTTTTCCTCTGATTGTAGTAGGTGGGGGTAGTACTAGTCTCGTAGTGGTAGCTGCCGGTGGTGGCATGTTCTGAAAAAAGTGGTCCCCATGCTTGTCTGCATATTTTAGAAATGACCCTTTTCCTTGTTTTTGCTGTAAAAAAAACTGATCCCTTTAACACAAAAACAAGGAGTCAGTTATGGCCTCCAGCCCCACCCTTTTTCGCTTCAAGTGAAGAATATGATTATGGGTTTGCATCAGATGTACAGTGGCAGCCATTGATGCATAATATTGTTAAACAGTAATCAACTGTATATAAAAGTTTTTTTTTTTTTTTAATGTGTGCTTTCTTAATGTTGTCAATACCACTCCACCCATTTTGTACTCTGCCCCTGGATTTCTGTGCCCCAAGTGCATTATTTTACATTTTTGTGTTCAGGGCAAAAAGGCTTTTCAAATGAGGGTAGTCACTAATCTAAATTCTTTATAATTTGATTTTTTTAATTGACATCAGAAATGTGGATTTTGTAAAAATTAAAATGGAAATATAGGTAATAAGATGACCATATTTTACAAAATATAAGAAATTCAGATTAGTAACTACCCTCATTTGAAAGATCTTTTTGTCCTGAACAACCTTCATGCTGGATATGTTTGTGCACCTGGAATAGTTTTAAAGATATTTAGATTTGCCTGGAAAGTGTGCACATTTGCTAAGAATTCTACACTATGTCTTAGGAAGATTCTCAGTGAAAAGTAGTTTGAAGTTCTCTCTCCGATGTTCTAAACACACAATGGATCTGAATGCGTTAAAGGGGACATGAATTGATTACTTATGTGCAGAAATGTCTCTCTTTTCATAAATGATATTCATACCTCTAAAGGATTCCTATGTAACTGTGCCTGAATAAAATCTGAAGCTATCAGTTGTGTTTTGTTTTGGTTTTAGATGTACAGAACTGTTATTTAATACAACAGCAGATTAGGTACATGTGGACACATGTTGATACATGGACATATTAGGATAACAGTATCTCAATTACAAGGGGGTATGTGTTAGGTTTGGGTTTTGAATATACACATACAGTGCGCCAGTCACTTTTTACAGAATTGCGGATATATCATGTTTAAGACAGTATAAGTTTGACTATTCATGAGTAATATGGACATATTTTACAGAGTTTAAGAAAAATGTATCTGAACAGTACACTGTGTAAAATTTGATTGACACCACTGTGTGATACAGCTGGTGAATGGGTGAATGCTCAATTTACACTAGGGCAGGTTGTCTTCTAACCTATTTTTTACTTAACACATAGATATTTTCATATGTATAAGACTTTTAACATTATTTACTATGTATTTCTGAGAGAGCTACTGACTCCTGAAAGAAAACTTCGTAAAACACAATAAGTAGGTAAATTCTGCTTGTATTCCATATATATTCTACATTTCTGTTCCCCGTTATTTATTACTGAGGAAATGTGCATGAATACATGATTTTTATCCCTTACAGTAATTTTAAAGTTAATCTGCCTCTATAGCTTACTCCATACTTCAAGTCATAATGCTCTGTTGTGACATCACAATATGTTGCCATGAGACTAACTGTGATGTTACAAGCAGTGCATTATGACCTCAGGTAGGAATACAGCAATAGAAATAGATGAACTCTTCAGGAGCAAAAATCTTGTGTTCATGCAATTGACCTCAACAATAAATAATGGGGAGGAGAAATAAAGAACTAATTTGAAACACAAGCTGAACTTTATCTAACTATTATGTTTTGTTAAAATTCTCCTGAAGTCATCAGCTGCTCTTTAAGCTTATTTTTCCTTGTGGTTTTTAATCATTGTCATTTACTAATGCTAGCACATACACACCCAGAGGGTGGAATTCTAGAAGCTTGGTGCAAGTCACAGCCAAATGCAACTTGCACCAAATGCAGCTGTGACATTGACCCTGTGCCCTGTTCTAGAAGGGGCAAGGTCCCCACATCTAAGTCCTGCAACTTGCAACATACAGCAAGGTACGCCTAACAGAGGGCATACCTGGCGAGGATGTCGCAAGCTGCAACCACTGTCCCGCAAAGCACAGGTGCCCCCCTCCATGCCTGATCCCCAGTGGAGCCCCACAGAGCTGGAGGCCCCTACCTACGGTTGTGCCACCAAGGGTCCCCAACATCTATCCCGATCCCCATGTGACTGGTGTACTGTACAGTATGTACAGTACAGGCAGTCTGCAATGTGTGCAATACAGTCAGAACCATAATAATGTACCCAGTAGTCCTGTGGCACCCCACCCCCCCAGCAGTGCCAATACACCCCGAGCCCTCCGAACCCATCCTTAGCCAGCGACTGGCACAACCCTCCTCTCACCACCATGGCCAGCTACTGATTGAGCTCCTTCTGAGCACTTACTGTATAGACACACTCAAAAATGAATGAGTGTTCATTCATTTCAGAGTGCATCTATGCAGTACGCACTCAGAAGGAGCTCACTGGGTGTCTGGCTGTGGTGGTGAGAGAAGGGTTGTGCCAGTCACTGGCTGGGGATGGGTTGGGGGTGTGGGGTGTATTGGAACTGCTGGTTGGTGGGTGGGGGGCCACTAGACTACCAGGGAGTATGGAGCACTAATTATTGTAAAGGTTTGTGGCACTGCAGGGACCTGAGCTTGGGGGGCTGACAGAGCTGCCCTATGGGGCTGATAGTGGTGTGAGGTTCAGGGGCATGATTTGTGTGGGATGCCCTGCAGGGCATTTATGGTTTGGAGGTTCTGGGGGCCTGGGGTTGTGAGATGCCCTGCTGGGCACCTCTGCTATGGGGGATCAGGGGCTGAGGGTGTTGTGGGATGCTCTTGGGGTGGCAAGGGAGGTGTTCTAGCCATGGGGGACACATCATGGAGTGGGTGCAGTGAGTCTACAGAACCACTTGAGGGTGTATGTGCCTTTACGCTGGCTAAATGCTGGTGTAACATACATTGCCAGTTCTCTTCCAGGAGTTCTTGTAGAATCCCGATACTGGGGACTTTTTTGATGCCCATGTAGAATAGGGCACAACTGCTGCCATAAACCCCCTAGTACCATGTTGCAGGGGGTTTAGGGTTCAACTGCTGGCATAACTGCACATTGGCACAAGTGGCCTGCAGCATGTCGCAGGCCATATTATAGAATCCCACATGTCACAACTTGCAACTTGTGTCATTCTTTTTGGCACAAGCGTGGTTATGCCAGGCATAACTCTTTTAGAATTAGGCCCAGAGGGTTTTAAAATAAAGCTTTATTTGATTTATAGCTTTTCTCAGGGAGTGAACTGTCAAGTCAGTGTCATTGGACCTTGGGATAGCTTTCTTTTGATGGAACTTTTGCTGTCTTTACATGAGTATGTTGGTTTTCTTTTAATGCAGTTTTTATCCAATGGGGTCCTTAACAACTTTTCATCTGTTTTTTTTTCCTTTGTATGATCTGGGTTTTGAGAAAGTATGTTCTTCTAAAACAACTGCCAGTGTTTTCTGACGAAGGATTCTGTGTAATCCAAAAGCTAAGAGCACCTGTGTTCTTTTGTAACAACTCTGTTGGTCCAATAAAAGGTATCAAATCTTCTGTTTCTGCTGCATATAAGTAATTAATTCCTGTCCACTTTAAATTAGGCATGACAAGAGATGAACAAGGTTGTCTGGTTTAGAATTTCACTCAAGTGGAGTAGTTATTTGCAAAAATGAGGCTGTTTAGAAGTGCAATAGGAGTTGTGCTAAACAAATGTGAATATCTCTAAAAGTTTACAAGTTAACAAGAAAAAAAAAACAATATGAAACTTGGTCAGGATGAAAAGACCTTTCAAATGAACCTATTCATTAAGCTGCACTAATTATATTTTATAAACTATGGCCATCTGATTACCTGAATTTTCATTTTTCTTCACAATTTTCACCTTTTGGACAGCTATATTTTAAAAAAATCTAATGAATTCAGATTAGTGACTACCCTCATTTGAAAGGTAATATTGTCCTGAACAACTTTCACGTTGGTTGTATATTGGTAACTTGTATACTTTCCAAGATATTTATATTTGTTTGGCATGACTCCTACTGTGTTCACTCAGAGAGAAAAAAAATGAGCTTATTTGGAAAAACATATTTTACAAAATATAAAGAATTCAGATTAGTGACTACTCTCATGTGAATGGTCTTTTTGTACTGAACAACTTTCACACTGTATTTGTTTTTGTGCACCTTGAATAGTTTTAAAGATATTTAGATTTGTTTGGAATGTGTGCACATTTGCTCTCAGAGAAAAGCAGCTTGGAGTTATGTGTCCATCATTCTAAAAAGAAAGAAGGGAGTATTTTTTAATTGCAATAGGGATTTGTAGAGTTATGGAAGGATACACTGAAAACTATTAAAAAATATGCTCCTCGGAAACCCCTTTTCAAGCTAAAGAGATATGGCTGGGGACCGAGTTGTGGGACAACGCCCTAACAGAGATTTGAGAAAACAAAGTCCCTTCAATGTTGCACATGTAACAGTGGACAACAAACAACACTGCATGTCTAATAATCAACATCACACAACTGTTTAAGTTAAAGAAGCATCAGCAGGACTTCATGCTTACTAAAGTCCTTCAGCACTTTTACAATCCCATCCTGCTAGGAAATGTTATATTGACTTGGCAGCTGATTTTGATTTAAATGCAGTAAATTCCTGTCAGTGTTTTAATTGTGGTTCTCTTCTGCACAGTGAAACCATCAGCTGTTCTTGTATGGCAATTTGCAAGCTGTCATTACCATCTCTCTATGTTTCATTTTGTATTGCAGAAATTTAGCAAATGAATGAATCTGTTATGCTTTAGCATCACTGAACAAATGAAACATCAAATGTACTAATTGCAAATGAAATTTTCAGTACTCCAGCTTGTTTTCTTTTGAGTGTTGAATATTCAATAAAGCAACACATTTACAGTGGAGCTCACCGGAATGCAATGCAATGCACTGTCACAGTTTCCTGCATGAAAACAAGGGATTAATTCCAATTGAAATTACCTTGTTTCCTACAAAGAAAAACACAAAATACCACATACTGGCCAGAAAGTAATATGACAAAGCTGTAAAGTGCTAACTCATGATTTATTAGGTAAAGTGCAGCATCAAAAACCCTGGCTCAGGTCTTAGCATGACCCTTTTTCAACAGGTGTGGCTACAAGATCAGAGGGTTGCATTTGAATGTAATAGTATGTTCTTACACCTCATCAGTGACATAATCAAAAATAACCAGTTTCTAAAGGCATACAGTGCACATCATAGCAATCATGGGTAACCATATGATCTCAGATAAACCATCTCATTTAAACACCCAAGTCCCCCCCCCCAAAAAAAAAAATAGTGTGACATCAAAAACTCTGTGATAAAAACATTAGATTGTTGGAGTAATACTCTAAGCTTGTACTTGTTAAGTTTTTGAGCATATGCTTAATAGTATATAACATAAAATGGCATGGCAAGGCAAGTTTTATTTTTCAAGGTGCCCAATCCCAGAGGCTCTGGGCGACATACATAGAATACAAACTATTCATAAAATAAAAACAAAGATATAAATAGCAGCATTTATAAATTAAACAGCTCATATAAATGAGCAATCTGAGCTAAAAGCAGTCACCCGTCCTCTTTAATGTCTTTATAGGAGACATTGCAGAGGGGCTGGAAGGAAAAGTATGTCTCTTTGCAGATGACACAAAGATCTGCAACAGGATTGATACACAAGGGAGGTGGAAAGCATGAGAAGGAACATGGCAAGGCTGGAGGAATGGTCAAAGGTATGGCAGTTTAGATTCAATGCAAAGAAATGCAAAGTAATGCACATGGGAAAACAAAAACCCGGGAAAAGAGTACACAATGGGGGGAGAGATATTAACAACAACAAAAATGAAAAGGGACCTGGGGTAGTCATATCAGATGACCTTAAGGTAGACAAGCAATGGGAGAAGGCAGTAAGGAGGGCTGGGGTGATACTGGGATGAACAGGGAGAGGCATCGCCAGTAGAAAACAGGAAGTTGTTATCCCTTTGTACAGACAGTTGGTGAGACCCCATCTGGAATACTGCGAGCAGTTCTGGAGACTCCATCTCCGCAAGGATATAGACACGATGGAGGCAATCCAGAGGAGGGCAACTAAAGAGGTGCAGCATCTGCAACAGAAGCCATATGAAGAGAGACTAAAAGAGCTTAATATGTATACCCTTGGGGAAAGGAAGGAGAGGGGGATCATGATAGAAACTTTCAAGTACCTCAAGGGAATCAACAAAGTCCAAGACAGGAGCATTTTTCAGAAAAAGACATGTGCAAGAACAATGGGGCACAATTTGAAGATAGAGGGGGGACTGCTCAGGGGCAATGTGAGGAAATATTTTTTCATGGAGAGGGTGGTGGAAGCATGGAACCACCTTCCTGAGGAGTTTGTGAGATGGAAAACAGTGGGGGAGTTCAAGAATGCATGGGACAGACATAAGGCAATTATAGTGGGGGGTAGGTGGAAGTAGGTTGTTGGTTAACTAGAATCTTCAGCTTATCCAATAGGTATGGAAATGGGCAGACTAGGTGGGCCAAGCGGTCTTTATCTGCCGTCAAAGTATATGTTTCTATGTTTCTAATAGGGCTATCCCAGAAATGAGATTTAAAAGACAATGTCTGGGAAAGCTTGACTGAACAAGAGGGTCTTGAGGTGGACCTTGAATACTTCAGCTGAAGGGGCCTCCCTTACAGATGGTGGAAGCAAATTCCACAGGATGGGGCTGGCAACTCTAAATGTTCTGTCACCGACAGTTTTTAACCTCGTCCTTGGAATCACAAGGAGGCCCCTAGAGGAAGAATGGGGGGAGCAGACTAAGATGGTTGGTGTAAGAAGGTCAGACAAGTATCCAGGGCCCAGCCCATATAGGGCCTTAAAGGTGAGCAAGACCACCTTGAAGAGGATCTTCCACCTGACCGGCAGCCAGTGCAGTTCATGTGGCACTGGGGTGATGTGGCAGTATTTTCAACTGCTCTGTCAACAGCCTAGCAGCCGCATTCTGCACTAGCTGCAGCCAGCAAAGGGTACCTCCTGAGACCCTGAGGTAGCGCGCATTACAGTAGTCAAGCCTTGATGTCATGAAGGCATGTACCAAGGTGGGGAGATCAATGGGTGGAACTAGGAGCCTGGTCCTGGCAATATTCCTAAGATGGTAAAAGCTGGTCCAGACAACGGATGAATGGAAAATGAAAATGACATGTGAATCATAATAGCAGTGACATGACAAGAAAGTTGTGACATTAACAAACTGATAAAGGCAGCACATTTAAAAAAATCAGGGCCAGAATTCACAAAAAAATGCAAAGTGTCACGTAAACATTTGCACGGCACCCTGCGGTTATTCACAGTCAGATAGCGTCCTGCACTATCTGACTGTGAATAGAAGCAAACGGGGGCAGTGCTAACCCAGGCAAAACACCAGGAACCCCAGTAGTGCTGCCCCCACAGCCAGCCAGGAGAATGGGCCAGGAACAAGAGCGCACACAAGCAAAGCCCCTATTCACTAAGGGAGCCATGCAAATGAGCCCATTTAGCATGCAAGGTGCTATTGGCCATTAGCATGCCCATTAATGGCCCATTTGCATGGCCCATAGGTTGCTTAGTGCATCCCCCCACCAGCCCTTGCCCCAAGCAGCCGCATTCCCTCATAGTCTAGTGGTGCCCTTCCCCACCCCGATCACCAACATGACAATAATAAAAATGTTTCCATAATGTAGTATCCCTCCCCAGTCCCTGATCGCCCACCCGACATTAATAAAAACATTTTCCATAGTGTGGTGTCCCACCTTGGTCCCCGATCAACCATCTCACATTGATAAAAAAAAAGTTTACATGGTGTAGTGTCCCTCCCTGGTCCCCATTCTCCCACCAGATATTGAAAAATGCATTTTTCCATAGTGTAGTGTCCCTCCCCTCCCCCGGTCACCAATCGCCATATCCAAATGCCAACACCCCATGCCCTGATAGTCTAGTGTTCCCTCCCCCACCCTAATTGCTCACTCGATCTGTATAAAGAAAATTTCCATAGTGTAATGTGCCTCTTCCCACCCTGATTGCCCACCCAATCTGTATAAAGAAATTTTCCATAGTGTAATGTCCCTCCCCCCACTCTGATCATCCACCCGATCTGTATAAAAAAATTTCCATAATGTATTGTCCCTTCCCCCCCAGCATGACCTCAGTCAGAGGGCAGCACAGCCCTCCTCTCATGTCCATGGCTGCTTGCCAACTGAACTATGAATGAGCACGTTACATGGTGATTCATAGCTCAGCTGGCAGGCAGCTGTGGAGGTGAGAGGAGGGCTGTGCTGCTCGCCGATCGAGACTCATGCTGGGGGGTGGAGACCAGGGTGGGGGTGATTACCTGAGAGGATGGGAGGTGGGGAGGCCACTAGACTACCAGGGAATGTGTTGTTACATTTGGGGAATGGCGATTGGTGACCCAGGAGGGGGGAGGGGGGGAGAGACCGCTACACTATGGAGGCATGAAAAGCAATTCAGATTGCCAAAGCCCAGACAGAGGAAAGAACAGTGCAGGGGGTTAAGAAGGGAGATTAAACTTTCTATAGATACATATGAGAAAAAAAGAAAGAGTAAGGGAGAAGTAGTCCAACTAGCAACAAAAGAGGGCCAGCTATTAGAGAAAGAAGAAGACAAAGCAGATTTGCTAAACAAATTCTTCTGCTCAGTCTTCACAATAGAAGATGGCGGTAAAGGACCTCCACTAGGTATGACAGAGAATAATAGTAGAGGAGTGGACACAAGCCCTTTCATGAGGGAGAGAGTCCTAGAAGAGCTAAGTAAACTTAAGGTGGATAAAGCCATGGGGCTGGATGGTATCCACCCTAGACTAATAAATGAACTTCAGGAAGAAATTTCTGCACCACTAGCCAAGCTACAGTATTCAGTAAGTCACTGGAAAGTGGCAGAGTACCTCAGGACTGGAAAAGGGCAACAATAGTGCCCTTGCAAAAAAGTGGAGGCATGGAAGAGGCAGGAAACAACTGCTCAGTCAGCCTGACCTCTGTAGTAGGAAAAATTATGGAGTCACTGCTAAAGAAGAGAATAGTGGATCACCTAAAGGAAAGTGGAAAATGCGGCCTAAAGCATCATGGCTTCACAGCAAGGTGCTCGTGACAAACAAACATGATTGATTTCTTTAATTGGGTTACCAGAATAATAGATCAAGGTGGAGCAGTGGACATGGTGTACCTGGACTTCAGCAAAGCCTTTGACACCGTTTCCCACATGAGACTAGCTAATAATCAGAAACACACAGGCATCAGTCAGAAGATAGAAACTGACTTCAGAATAGGACTCAAAGGGTTTTGGTCAATGGATCATTATCACAGGAGGGCCAAGTGATCAGTGGCATTCCACAAAGGTCAGTGCTAGGTCCAGTCTTCTTCAAACATATTTATCAGCCACATCACCGATGGACTGGAGGGGAAGGTTTGCCTGTTTGCTGATGATACAAAGCTCTACAACAGGGTTGACACACAGGAGGGAGCCTCAGGTATAGAATCTGATCTCGGAAAACTGGAAGAATGGTCCAGAAATTGGCAGTTAAAGTTTAATGCAAGATGTATGTGTAAGGTAATGAACCTGGAAAAAATGGAACCCAGGAAATAGGTACATACTGGAAGGGCATCAATTAAAGAAGACAAAGATGGAACGGGATCTAGCCGTAATCATTACCGATGACTTCAAGGTAGGAAAACAATATGAAAAGCAGTGCAGAAGGTCAGTGGCATCCTCGGATCCATAGGCGGGGTAATATGAGCAGAAAGCAGGAGGTAATCATGCCACTCTACAGATCCTTGGTGAGGCCAGAGCTGGAATACTGCATTCAGTTCTGGAAGCCTCACCTGAAAAAGAACATAGACCGTTTGCAGACGGTACAGAGAAGGGCTACAAAGATGGTGCAGGGTCTGCACCATGCCCCATACGAGACAAGATTCCAGGAGTTGAATTTATTTTCCTTGGAGCAGAGAAGAAATAAGGGGGACATGATAGAAAAATTTAAATATGCCAGAGGAATTAACACAACTCAGAAGGAAAACTTCTTACCAGAAAACAGGGCTATGCGTACAAGAGGGTACAACTTGCATCTGGTGGGAGGTAGGTTTAAAAGCAACTCTAGGAAGTACTTTTTCACTGAGAGAGTGACAGACACATGGAACAGCCTGCTACCAGAAGTGGTAGCATCAAAGACCATAAGAGAATTCAAACTCGCTTGGGACAGGCATTGTGTGCAGCTTAGGAAGAAAAATAACTAAGTGGGTAGCCACCATGGGCAGACTAGGTAGATCATACGGTCCCCATCTGCTGACTCCTTTCTTATGTTCTTATGAAACTAAATGATGGAAGCAGTTTTATTAATATTGGGTGGGCGATTCGGGACCGAGGTGTGGGGTCACAGTACCTCTGCCAACCACTAGGCTTGAGCGGATTACTGCCAGGTTTTTGTTGGTGTTTTTTTTCTCCACACAACGCCTTCACAAACAGCCCTTGCAAGGAGCAAAAACTTTGTGAATTGGACTGTGGGGATATGCAGGTCCCCATCCTCTCCTTTGCATTGCAGCCCTCCTCCCAGCTTTGCCCAGGTAAATACCCAGTTGGTGAGTGCAAACTGGGTGTTGTAAATACCAAGTCCGGGCAAGCTGGGTTTGTGCCCATGCAAAGTTTTGTGAATCTGGCTCCAGAAGAAGCAAGATATAGGAAATAAAGAAAGAAAGAAAGAAAGAAAGAAAGAAAGAAAGAAAGAAAGAAAGAAAGAAAGGAGTGAGTTAAAGAAGGAAAGAAAGGATCATGGGAATGAAAGAGATGACGCTAAACGGAGAAAAGTCACAGTACAGTAAGAACACCAGAGGAATAGTATTGTCTCCTCACAACAAAATACATAATATACAGAAATACTAAACTGAAAATAAATATATAATGAAAAATAACCAAAATGCAGCTGAAATAGTGCATTGGTGAGGAGTGTTAATACACTCAGCTCAAAAATAACAAAATGTAGTGAGAATATGTTCCAAATGATATTAAGGATGAAACAAAAAATATGGGGGGGGGGTGGACAACTGAAGGTGCAAAAATAGAAGGAAAGGAATAGAAACATGAAGCACTTGATATTTAATGTATTTTTAACAAAAAGTGAGTACAACCATAATGCAGTTTAAATTACTGCAATTAGTAAACTGTGTTAATACAGTGAACGTGCAGGTGATATAAACGGTAGAAAGGTGTAAGAACAAAGGAGGAGCAGGTGACAGAAAGCAAAGCATAATAGTATGGAAATTCATAGGTACAGATCTTAATATGATGCAATCATGCAAGGGACATCTATTAACATAATTTAAAGCAAGTTCCTTCCCAGACCCCCATCCCCCACCCCCACTCATAGCATAGGCAACCCTCTCTGCCAGCAGCTTCTTTCTTGTCCTGGTACTAGCCCACTGAATTATACAGAGCTTTTCCATCACACTGACTTATGCTCCCTATCAAGTATTCATGCTCCATATAAAAGGGGTCAACTAACTTCCCTTAAAGAGCAGGTACTTACTGTCGGGCACCCAGCTCCCCTCAAACATATATAAAAGTAGATCTGCTCTACTGTTGAAGGGCATTGAAAATGCTAGGCGCTGCCCTCTGGTTAAAAAGTTATAGCACCCCAAATATGTACCCCATAAAAACAAAGCCTTGTCTGACACGCCTCCTTTTGTGATGTCTGAAAATGAATACTGAGGGTGCATGTCATTAACCTGTATGTATGTGATATGTCTATGGTGTTTAGTACTATTTAGAGGTGCCATGTAGACAAATCAAAGCAGCCGCTGGAGTAACAGTCCCTGTTTACTGGAGCGGTCACTTTCGTTGTTCCAAGTGGCAACTCTAAATAGTACTACACGTCATTGACAAATGGCACCAATATAGATCTATGGAGCACACACAAACAGCCTTCATTTTCTGACATCACAAAAGGAGGCGTGTCAGACAAGGCTTTGTTTCGTGGGGGTGCAAATATGGGGTGCTATAATTTTTAACCAGAGGGAAGCACATAGAAATTTTAATGCCCCTCAACAGTAGAGCAGATCTACTATTATATATGTTTGAGGGGAGCTGGGTGCCTGACAGTAGGTACCTGCTCTTTAAAGTAATTATCAGTGGACTCAAGAAGCTTTTCCTCATCTTATCGCTTTGTTTTGGGGATGTGGAACTTAATCCTGGATCTCCTACACCCATTGTTGCTCCCTCTGATGTAGCCCAACTCAAAGGTATCAGCCTCTTACATATCAATGTCTGCAGCATACTCAAAAAACTTGACTTGCTGCAGGCATGGGCAACACATACCTCCCCTAACACGATCATGGTCTTAGAATTATGATTACGTTGGCACACCCCTGACCACGACGTTACTTTACCTGCATACAGTGTGTTTAGGGCTGATAGACATTCTGATGGGAGGAGGGTTGCAATATATGTCTCGGATAAACTCATGGTCTCATTCTTTGACTCCACATCTATGCTGAAAGAATTTGAAAGCCTCACGCTCAAGGTTTCACTTTCTTCTGAGGAATCCTTGTACATCACCGGTTGTTATAGATTGCCATCAGTGGGCCTTGAGATTCTTCCCCACCTATGCAAAATTTTAGAAGTTACTAAATCAGAATCTATCATTATGGGTGTCTTTAACCTATATTGGAATTCCCCTGGCTCCAAACCTCTAAAAAGCCTATGCAATGACCTAGGACTGATGCAGCTTTTGTCTGGTGTTATCCACCCAAATCCCCAAAACCCGACACACAGTACCCTTTTAGACCTAATTCTCATCAATAAACCTTATAAAATCTGTCACAGTGGGATTTTCACAGTGACATTAATGACCACAGGCAGTTGCATGTGTAAGATTCTTACCCAAACCCATCTTTACCTCCAGTTTCATCTACAAAAGGAGCTTCCATTCCTTTAATAGCACTGCCTTCCTGGATGACCTAAACAGAATTAGATGGTGCAAGACTTTTATCTTGCTTCCTCAGTCTCTGAGGCCTTCAATATTTTCCAGAACATTGTCCTAAAGGTAATCGATTTGCATGCTCCCTTTGTTAAAATTAGAACTAGAAAAAGATCCTGTCCCTGGTTTACCAGTGTACTAAAATCAGTCTTGCTTAACAGAGATTCCTTATGGAAAAATGCACGAAAATCAAAACTAGCATCGTATTGGGTGGTCTTCCGAACTGCCAGGATTTATTGTACCAAATTGATATGGGCAGAAAAAGACAACTACTTCCAAACAGCACTGGGTTCCTCAAATGCAATGCTGCTAAATTCTGGAAAATTATAAGGAAATTGAAGGGCATAGCACCTCGTCAGCATTACCTAACAAAATAACATCAGGGGATAGCACCTTCACAAACAAGCACAGCATCTTAGAACAACTAAATAATCACTTCACTACTGCAGGGCTCACATTTGACATTTCTCCCACCATTAAGCTACTCTTGAATCCCAGCATTCACAACCCAACATGCTCCCCTATCAATGCCTCTCACCACTCCACCAAGTTCACCTTTACCCCACTACCCTTAAGCTTGTTGAAGGTTTCCTTTTCACCCTGGACACCAAAAAAAGCACAGGTGCAGATCAGCTTGAACTCTTCTTCTTAAAATTAGGCTACTATGTACTGGCTCCACCCATCACCCACCTATTCAACCTGCTCACTCTCAAGGGGCTCTTCCCCCCACGTGGAAAACAGCCCACTTAATCCCACTTTGTAAATCAGGTGATCCAACGACCTAAACAATTCCCGACCAATCTCATTGTTACCTACCTTATCAACATTGCTTGAAAAACTAGTTAATTTGCAACTAAGAGAACATCTGGAGTCCTCCAATATACTCAATTCTCTAAAACCTGGCTTTAGGCCCAAGCATAGTACTGTATCTGCTCTGACCATATCACAAATGACTGGCAAACTGCCCTCGATGCTAAGAACCACATCTGTGCATTTTTCCTTGATCTAAGCAAGATCTTTGACACTGTTGACCATGATTTATTACTACATAGACTGCATAATGTTGGTCTGGATGCCATTGCTTTGAAATGGTTTTCCTGCTACCTTTTAGGAAGACAGCAATGGGTGAAAGCCCAGGGTGATCTCTCCCCTCTGAAAATAGTGCTTAGAGAGGTTCCTCATGGATCTATCTTGGTACCCCTTTTATTCGCTATTTACTTTAATGACACTGATTTCAATATTAGCTTGGCTAGTGTTCATCTCTTCACAGATGACACCATACTGTACGTCGCTCGGCCCATGCTTGAGTCGGCATGTCTTGAATTGGAGTAGAATTTGTCCTCTTACAGCATAGCCTGATCCATCTGAAACTTTTGCTCAAAGACAAAAGTTATGTTTTTCTCTCTCTACAAACAAAAGACGTATCCCTCAACCTCTCATTTAACAGTCTGCAGATCAGGACAACCCTGGGGGAACCCCTCAAAACTGTGGACAAATTTAAATACTTAGGGTTCTGACTCAACTGTAAGCTATCTTTCACTATTCATGCTGATGAACTCTCAAAAAAGTTAAGACAAATACTAGGACTCTTCTTCCACATGAAACACCTGCTAACTCATGAGGCAAAATTAAGACTGGTACAGATGACCTTTCTCACCCTTGTTGATTACATAGACTTCCTTTATAGCCATTGTCCCAGATCTACCTTAGCAAAGTTGGACACGCTGTACCATAGAGCTCTTAGGTTTCTCACCATATAACACCAATCATTGCTCCCTATATATGCAAATAGGTTGGACCTCTCTTGCCACTAGTAAATGGTGAAATGCTTCCCTCTGGGTGTACTGAGCAATCACTAATAACCACCCTTCTTACATCACTGTCCTTTTCAAATGTTCCCCCTGTGTATATTCTCTTTGAAGAGATGAATTTATTATGGTTTATGTCCCCAGGATAAGATCCCACTTTAGTGCATTGTCTATTAGAAATGCTCTACCTACCCTATGGAACACACTAATAAATTCTTTAAAATTGATGCATCTTTTTGGGATTTCCTCCTTCAAGTCAGTCCTAAGACATACCCTGAAGGAAAACTGACACTGCTATTCCTAAATGGTTTTCACCTACACGGGATCACCATATGGACCATACTTGTCAGCACTTACCCAGCTTGTCCTCCCCTTGATGCCTCTCCCAATGCCCCCAACCTCTACCCTTAGTCATATCTGTTCTCCTCCTCCCTCCTCCCTTCTCATCACTATCCTTCTTTAAACCCTGTTCTATTTCACTCAGAACTGCCTTCCCCTCCCTTCTGCTCTGTTTCCATATCACCTCTGAACCTTCATGCCCTACCCCTTTGTATTGATTACTTTTAGTTAGCATAGATGTTCAGTGTTACAGTAAACCCCATTTACAAGACCTTCTGTTATCATTTATAACTGCACTGCTTTGCTATTTGTATTTTGTATTTTTTACTTGACATCATTACTTTTCTGTTTAAGTCCCCCCAGGACTACCTTGTACATGAATTGTTCTCAGTGGTGTATTTCCTGGTAAAATAAACATTGAAATTGAAAATTGAAAATATATTTAAGTAAAGCATTAGTATTCATATGCCTTTGCTGAACCATAGTAAATTCATCATTAATGCAGAAAACTGGAAAAAGTCATAGGTTGTATGTATGCAATTATATAAGTGAAACAGGAGGAAAAAAAGGTAAAAAAAATCAAATTGCATTATTTAATCCATCTGGTTTTGTAGTCTTTATGTTATAAACCTAGACTGTCTTCTCAGCAAGGTTTTTGTACCATCACCTCCTGTAATGTTTGCTGGGACATGCTCAATACCCATAAATGTAAGATCTCTGGGGTCCTTGTTGTGAAACTTTCACAATGTTAACTCATGGGAGTATTTGGTGTTGCTGATACACTTAAATGTATGTGTTCTTGAATCTGCTTATGTGGAGGGTAGATGATATTTTCCACATACATTTTTGGACAACTGCATATAAGAACATATATTACAAAATCTGTTGAACATGATATGAATTCACATATGTTTACTTATTGCTGTAGTGAAGGATGCTCAAAAAGTGTACTTGTTCTACAATATTTACAAATAGTGAAGTGCCCCCATTGGTTCAGGGGGTAACCAGTTCTGTGTGAAGGTGGGTTTACATTATGTCAAGTGAAAAATGAGTAGGTGAAGAGGTCAGCTACCAGTTCACTAAAACAATACCATCAACAGCTTACAATCTGGTTCAATCTCAGTTTGCATACATCTGTATCCCCTTCCCCCAGGACAAGGCTGAAAATAGGGAAAGAAGTGTCCAGTCCTCCTTCTCGGTCAACAAAAATTAAAGAAATAAAAATATATATGCCTCTGCGATATGCAGTTCTGAATGCAGGGCCCAAGGATTTGTACAAACCTTGATCTCCCCTATGTAATTACCAATACTTTTTGATGAAATCTGAAATATGGGGTCAGATTTTCAAAGGGCCTTTAGACTGATGCAAGGTGTGTTGAGCAACCACTGTGCATTAAATCCAGGTATGCCAACTACTGTGCGCCATATTTTTCAAGAAAAGTGTTCTCTGTGGCAAAGTCCCCCAAAATGACACAAGAGGTCTGTTGCATAAAAATATGTTGCATGTGGAGAGAAAGATGCAAGTTGAGTCAAAAAGATGATTGATGCATGGAGCAAGAATGACACAAGCTTCATCAAAAAGGTGATGTACGAGGCGAGAATTTGATTCAGGCTGCATCAAAAAGATGACCCATGTGGCAAGAATTACTTGAGCTGAGTAAAAAAATACAGCAGATGAAATTGCCAAGACAATGCCATGTTAAGCCCCAAAATGCTCTAAACTAGTCCTACAGGGGAATATTGGCTCTATAACCAACCTGCTTCATAATTTTCCCTCTTCTTTATAGTCTTCATTGTTAGTTAGACCAGCTCTGACTGGTCTAACAGTGGCAAGCATCTTCCATGCAGTGTCAATAGCTTCCGCCTTTAAAAAATTCCCCAAAAAGGGGATGGTGCATAATTTTTTGGATGCAAGCCCTGTCACGATATGATGCTCCCATTTTTTTTGACACCAGTCTGATGCAAGTCACTTTGGTGCAGATAGTTTCGCTTTTGACAGAAGCAACATTAGAAAATCAGAACTGAAGCATGTTTTGATGCAGCTTGCTTCTTGTGTCATTCTTTTCTGGTGTAAGTACCTTGTGTCATTATCTGACCTTTGAAAACAAAGGCCCTGGGAGTGTAATACTGTTTTATTCAGTTATAAAGTTAACATCTAAATGAGTTTCATTTCTTCATGTTTGCGGCTAGAGTTATACCTTTGGAAATTTCTGGCTCTGTTTCTGGCTTGCTCAACATTAATAATAGAGTAGCCTTGTTGCATGAGGTGATCACTGAGATCTGTGGCTTGCTTGTCATATGCATCTATGTTAGAGCAATCACGGTGAAGCAGTATAAACTGCCCAATAGGGCAATGCTTCCAAAGTGTATCTGGGATGGGCACTACATGCCTACATGAGTGTGTTGCCTGACATTGGTCTTCTATAGGAATATGACTTGACACAGTTGTTCTCAGATACCATGGAGCATAGGTCTAGAAAGGCTATGCTTACAGAGTCAATGTTTAGTGTAAAACATATGTTCACAATATTGTTATTCAGAAAATCAACAAACTATTCTGAAGTTTTACTACCTTCCCAGATGCCAATAACGTCATCAGTGCATCTTCCCCAGAACTCAATCTGAGGCAGGTGTGGGTTTTTGCCATGGTCAAACATCATGGACCCCTCCAACTAACCCCAAAAATGGTTGTCATAGGTGGGGGCCATGGGGCACCCATGGCAGTCCCACATATTTCAAAGTAGAAGTCAGCATCAAAAATGAAAAAAAAAATTAAGTCAGAATGATAGAAACAGGGTGTATTATGAATTCACTTTGGAAGCTGGATGCTGCTGGGCTGTTATGTAAATGGTGGTCTAGAGCTGTGAGACACAAGCCAAGCATGACTGACATGTATAATGAAATTAAATCAGTTGCCATCCACCTGAAGTTCTCAGACCAGACAAATCCCTTGAGTTATAATAAGATGTCAGTGGACTCTCATACATGATACTGCAATGTGGACACTGTGGCAAAAAAAGGTCAATGAAGAAAGCCTTTTCTTCATTTAAAGTGCCCTGACCAGATATTATGGGGCATCCTGAGGGATTTGTCTGATCCTTAGGAACTTTAGGTAGGATGTAACTAGTAGGAGACACTGGATGGTGAACAAACTGATAGTTTTGTTCATCTGTAGTAGTCCAATCTAAGTGGTAAGATGTATACAAAAAGTCCTGATTTCCTTTTTGGAACTCCCTTCTCAGGTTTACATGAAGTCATTGATAACTGGTTACATCTTGTAACTGTCCATTAGTCTCACAGGCATGTTTATCCTTGTTCGTAATGACTATTAAGCCACCTTTGTCTGTCTACTTAATTTCTATCTTTTTGTTGGTCATCGGTTCATTCAGGGCTCTTCTGTCTTCAGATGTTACATTAGACTGATGTTCTGGCAATCTTAAATTGAAAAGTTTATTGACCTCCTGTAATACTGGTTGCTGGTATGTTTGAAGAGGACCAGATTGCGGTGCTGGTGGACAGAATCTTGACGGAGTCATAAGTTGTATTTTTTTTTTTTGGTAAGCTGCCAGCATCTGGCATAGATGGTGGGCTTTCAGATAATTATGTCAAGTCTAATACTGAATTTGTATATACATTTGCTATCTTGGTGTGCGTGTGTGTGTGTGTGTGTGTGTGTTTGTGTGTGTATAGACTTAGCAAAATTACCAGATTTGGGTCCTTGTTATCTGCTTCTGGTACTGGTTGCAGAAATCCCAGATTTGGGTGATTTGAGTTTTTTTTGTTTTCTTAAGCTTATGGGAAAAAAATTAAGTCACTGAAGGTGTGAATGCAATTTACTGTGTGTAGGGACAAAGTTTAGTCCTCAACTGAAGATATGCTGTTGCTGTGTGCATAAGTGGGCTGATGAGAGATTTAGAATTTGGGATTCTTTGCTCTCAGGTTCCAGTGTAGATTCTGTGCTCTTTCCTCAACTTTAACAGTATTCTGGATGGCCTGGGTTAAAGTCCCAGCTAAGGCACATATTTATTTTTTTATTTTTTTTTTGTTTGGAATTTTATAACAGAGTACAACAACATTACACCTCAGATGCCAAATATCCCCAGAATGTATTGTCATGTACGTTGGGGAGATGGAAATTGGTACAAATCCTTGGGCCCTACACTCAGAACTGCATATCACAAAGGCACAAATGTAGGCGACTGTCACCCTCTCCTTTTCTTTTTTACCTGCCATGTTGTAAACCCACTGACACCATGTAACTGGTTACCCTCTGCACCTGCTGGAACATACTAATGTGGGCACTGCAGTATTTGTAAATACTGTAGACCAGGTGCACTTTTTGAACATCCTTAAATACAGAAACAAGTAAACATATGAGAATTCTTATCAATTTCAACAAATGTTGTGGTTTGTGTTCTTACATGCAGATGTCCCAAATTTAATGTGGGAAGCACTGTCTGCCCACTATGGATTCAAGAACACTTACATCCAGGTGTAGCAGCAACACCAACTAGTCCTATGGTGGAGCATTTTGAGTGCTTTCACAAAAAGGACCATAAACATTTTACATTTATGGGTACTGAGAGCATCCCATTAAGCATTACAAGGGGTGATCAACCATGAACCTTGTTAAGAAAAGAGTCTAGGGGCTCAATTTTCAAAGATCCCCCAGAACTGACATAAGCTGCAGCAAACAGCAGCTTATGCCAGAGCCTGGTGTGCCTGGACCTTGCACCAGATTTTCTAACACCAGGGGTCCCGGCACCAAACTCCACACATCTGCTCCAATTCCTCCTGTGCATCAAACAAATATTGCATGGTAGAGGGCTGGATGTAAGCAGAGGCATAAGCAACTACTGGGCACCCACTGACACCCCGAGCAAAGGGATGAACCTAGAATTGCTGGAAGGCCTTATAGAGCGGCATTACAGCTCACCCTTGCTGCAACCTGTGCCACAGTGGTGTGCCAAAAGCATCCCTGCTAGTCTTCCACACCAACAACAAATGCCAGGGCCACAGGTGGGATGCCATGCCCTTCCTTTGCTGACCATCCCTTGAAGTCCCAGTGCACAACAGGGCTGTTAACCTGTGTGGGACACTGACCATAGCTAGGTTGCCACAGTGCACGAAAGAACACACAGTGTTCACTGGCTACTGGGCCCTATTGCTACAGGGACCAGTACCCATCTCTGCACCCACAAGCTCTGCCAGTGCCCTCAGCATCCTCACCTTAGGTGATCCATGCATCCATGGTTCTTGTCTGTCAGAAGCACTGTGACTAGTAAGGTGCAGCAGTACCATCTCGTACTAGTGGCTACTGCATCCCGATCCATGGGCTGTTCTGTCATGGTACACTTGGTGCCCGGACAGGTACAACACATCTCATCAACTGCAGTCTGGACATTCTGCCTTAGTATACTGTTGTTGGGGACCATGGGGCCATCACAGTCATTGGCACCATCTGCATCTGCTGAGACATTACTGGTCCCAAGTTGGCTGTGGCCATTTTAGCCCCTTGGAGGAGCCTGCTGTGTACACCACAGTTGGTGCACTGGTCATTAGACCATGCACTGGCTGGTCTAACCTACACTTGGACTCGCATGCTTCCAAAATCTTGTTTGAGGGGATGGAGCAGCTCAGTCATGGCACACACACCCTTCATGCCATAGCACTGCTGGGTTTCCGGTGCAGGCCTCTTTTGTGCACGTGAATCCCGATATGCCATAAGCATCATTCAAAAATCAGGAATGATGCAAGGTCTGTCTGGAGCAATCCATCTCTCCCTCCTCTCAACCAGATCTTCTGGCATCCTTGCGATCTTTACAGAATGAATACTCACAGCTACTACAAGATAAAGCTGAGTATGCCATTTTAAAAACTCAATCCACATACATTGATCAAGGAGATAAAGCAGGACACTTGTTCACTCTTCATTTAAGGAAAATGGAAACTTCCAGGGTAATTCAAGCCACAGAGGACCAGGATGGATCTGTTCAAACTTTCATCAGAGATATTGCACTGGTTTTTGAGCATTTTTATGCCACTCTCTATTGTTGGAAAATCTCTCCACCATCTCCACAGGAGAGAGAGAGATCTACTTAGACAAGGTTCCTTTCCCTAGTCTGGAAGAAACTCACCAGTCCTTCCATTCCTCTCCCAGCTCACTGTATGAGGTAGAACTGGCCATCCGGAGCCTAACTTTGGATAAATCTCAGGGTTCTGACGGCTTTCCCATCCAACTTTTATAAGTGTTTCATTAAAGAAATCTCACCTCTGTTACTCCATCTCTTTCAATATATTCTATCAGCAGACTCCCTGGATCCCTCCCTACTCAAGACTACTATTGTCCTGCTTCTCAAACCAGATAAACTTCCAACTCATCCTTCAAGCTATAATCCCATTTCCCTCTTAAACTGCGATCTTAAAATCCTTACCAAAATATTAGTTACGAGAATCAGGAAAGTTTGGTCACAGCTCCTTAGTCCAGTTGGACCTGTTTCTGGGAGATCATCATCTGACCACCTGAGTAAACTGGCTCACATCTTTCAATCTGCTAAAGTAGCTGCCACTCCTATGGCCCTGATTTCTCTTGATGCCAAGAAGGCTTTCGATCATGTAGACTGGGAGTTCCTCTGGTCCACTCTCAGGAAAATGGGCTTCCCCTATTTATTCCTTTGCTGGCTTCAAGCAATTCATTCTTCCCCCACGGCAAGAATTTACTGTAATGGGGTTTTCCTTTCCCATTTTTCTCTTCACTTGGGCACCTGGCAAGGCTGCCCTTTATCTCCCTTTATTTTTAATCTTTACTTAGACCCCCTGATTAGGCTAATTAAGTTGTCAACCCACATACATGGCATACCAGTGGGAAACATAGCTACAGTCCAATCAATATATGCAGATGATATCGTCCTCTCACACCCCTCCTCTTCCCTCAAAGAAGTGCTTAGAATAATTGAGGATTATAGCCTCTTCTCCAACTACAAATTAAACAACTATAAAACTGAAATCTTCCCTTTGAATCACCATACACATAGTGGTGACTTCTCCCGTTTTGGTATGTGCTGGTCCCCTAAATCCATTAACTATCTAGGCATGTTTCTAACTACCGACCCCTCACTTACAAAAAACTTAACCTTGAAGATGTAATATTGGTAATTCAGCAAGATTTGTCAAGATGAAAATGCCTTCCTCTCTCCTTGTGGGGAAGGATCAATACTGTGAAAATAAACATTCTCCCCAGGCTTTCCTATTTGCTCAATATGCTAAATATATGGTTTCCTCTCACCTTTTTTCACCGTATCCACTCCCTCATTGCCAGCTTTATATGGTTAGATAAATCTCTAGGCGATCGTACGCTAAGTTGACAGTAACGAAAGAGTTTGGGGGCCTTTGCCTCCCTAACTTCCTGTACTATTACTGGGCCAGTCATCTCCAGAAATGTGGGAAATGGCTGTCCTCCCACTTGGTGCATCCTGAAGAAGACTTCATCCCACTCTGGATACAAATTGAAACTGACCTGTTCCTCTCCTCCAATCTATCCTCAATGGCGGTTTTTGTTGCTTCCTGGAAATTTCTGCCATCTAGGATTCGAAACTCAGTAATTGGTACTTCAGTCAAAGTTCTCTCTCAACTATTTGCTTCCCTTCACAAACCCCAGCTAAAAACCTGGCCAAACCAGAATTAACTAAATCTAATTTGAAGATTGGCGACACTATTCTATCTAATGAGTGGCTTCCACAACTGCAGGGCAGCAGGGTCTCAGACTTTAATCCATCAGGGGCCTTGCTTTCCTCACCTGAGATTCTAGCAAAGTTTCATATTTCCCACTTCACACTTTTAAGGACTTTCAGTTAAGACACCTACTGCTAAAACATTTTGGTCTTGCTCCTGATTCATCTGACTTGGAGGGCTTATTGTGCCAGATACAGAATCTAGCATATCAACCTCATGGGGTTGCTTCTCTGTATGTGTTTCTTCTCTCCACATTCTGTCCATCTCACTTTGAGGGCTCCAAGGTCTGGGACCATCTCCATGCAGGAAGCAATTTTAACTGGGCATGAATATGGAAAGACCTGTACCTATATAACACCCAGGATAGATTAAGGCTCACTCAATATCAAATACTAAGCAACATGTACTATACTCCCATCAAATTGGCCAAAGTGGAACATCTTCTGTCTTCGGTCTGCATTAGATGTAGGAAAGGAGAAGGTACTCTTCTGCATGTCTTCTGGGAATGTGAGAAAATCGCACCCTTATGGGACATGATCAAAACCCGTATCGATCCACTTCTGGGATTGGGAGGACATTTCACACCTGCAGTTTGTATCGTAGGGGACTACACCCCAATCGGGATCAAGGAAAGAAGGTATCACATTTCACTAATTTCTATGGCAGTCAAAATATTGGTCATCAAACACTGGATAGATCAAACTCTCATATCTCATAACGAATGGCTACATGAGCTATATTTTTATCTGAGGACTGAATATATGATTGCGAGAATCCGTAACACACCTCACCTATTTAATTGCAAGTGGGGCAAACTATATGACCTATGACCTATACCTGAATGATCCTCTATAGCTTCTCCAGCCTCCTGTGGCACCTATACATACATGCAAGTCTGGAGGTCTCCTTGACTTTCTTATTGATTGACTGGCACACTCCAAGGGAGGAGGGATGGTTAAGGAGGGGAGGGAGGGTGGTGGGAATTAGAGGTAAGGGGGTTGGGGAGGTGAGGGGAGGAAGGGAAGGGGTTAAGGGATGATTTTTTTGACACTTCCTACCTTCTGTATTATGAATGTATATGTTCTTTAAAATTTTAATACAGCCTTTTAAATTTCAAAAAAAAAGGAAATAGTAAAAAAAAAAAGGAATGATACATGGTGCGGTGACATGAGACCATCACGCCAAGTCTCTTTGATGTGAGCACCTTGTGTCATTCCCAACCCTTTGAAAATCGAGCCCCAGATTTATAGCAAAAACACTACAAAATCAGGTGGATTAAATGATGTGATTGATTTGTTAATTCATTTGTAGACTTTTTCTGCTATGATTGTTTCCTGCTTCAAGTATATAATATATATAAATTGCAAAAAACTTTGTCAATGCTCTATTTAGGGTTAAGGCCACAAAATTAGTGAAATGTGGCCTTAGGGTTTCCAACCCTAACACCCACCCCCACACTGGACACACCAACTGGTGTCTGGGGAGTGCCTTGGGGTCATCAGCCCTAACAATCACCACATTCCATAAGTAAATAAGCTGAGATGGATATAGTATAGGAGAATGGGGTGAGCATTAGGGTTGACAACCCCAAGGCACACCCATGATGCCTGTTGGTGTGTGCAGGGTGGGGTGTTAGGGTTGGAAACCCTAATGCCACATTTCCCAACTTTTGTGGCATGAATGCTAACTAGAGCATTAATAACATTTTTTGCAATTTATTTCCTTAATTTTTGAGATAGTGTAACCATATCCTTATTTGCCTGTGGGAGCGCACGGCCCTCCTGGCCCTGCTCTCCCATCTCTTCATAAATGCATATATGTATGTAGCTATAAATGCACAGGGCCCTATAGGCCCTGTTCTTACATTTATTGGCCAACAGTGACCAAATCATAACCAAAGTCATCTTATTATCCCACCTCATGCACCAGGTACAGAACATTTTCAAATCACTGCAAAAACATAATTCTGCATAACTGCAAAGTCATGCCATGCCACAGGTGTGAAAACACATTATAGCCAGGATTTGAAAAATGACAGCTATGACATACATGAGGTGGGAATATAAGAGGGCTATGTTGAAAATCTGGGTAAAAATATTTAAAATTTCCAAAGTTACAAACCTGCATAGTGAAATTGCAATGAATGGTCATAACTCTGCCATGTTTATATACTTTGTCCCCAAATTTATGGTCTCACGTTATGAACAACGTGCAACGTTATGCAAACCCACCCAAAAGGTGAATTCACCAAGTAACCACAAAATCACATTTCAGGCAGATGTTGTGAAGCAACAGTCATTCTGTTCATGAGGTGTGGTCCCAAAATGGCTTTGTTGAAAATTTGAAGTTAAAATGTCAAAAAATGGCTGAGTTATGAATAAAAGTTGAAAACCCCATTGAAATACATTGAATCTCATTTACCTTAGTTTCTCATATTGCAGTAGCCGGTTCCAGCACTAAGAAGTGTATTTGATTGCAGAGTGTATCTTGAACCTGGGACCATGTCAGGTGAGTGAGGGTGAGGGTGAGTGAGGGTGTGTGGGGGGTGTACTGGGGTGTGTGGGATGGTGGGTGCAGAGTGGGAGATGGGGGTGGGGGATGCTGACAAGTGAGGGACCATTTTCTTTTTTAACAGGTTTTGCAAAACCAAAAATCATTGAGGAAACATTTTCATCATTTCAGGGTTGTGCCTGAAATGGAAGGGTGGGGGTGCCATCAGACAACAGGGAACAAGAATTGCTACTGGAATTACTTCCAGAGCCTGATGTCAGTGAAGAAATAAGTGAAAAACTGGGTGCAGTATAGGAGAATGAGGTAAACTCTGGGGCTGAAAAGAGTTGGCTTCCATCAGAATTACACTCCTAAAGCTGGTAAACAACTTTCACACACTGAAACCGGCCATTGAGTCACTGACCATGTGAACTGGGAACACAGAATCAAGAATTGGCTCGGTGGAGTAAAGACAAGAGAAAGAGTCAGCAGAAGTCCAGCAACTTAAGAAAAAAAAAATGACAAAACCAGAGGACCAGAAAGGGAGGAATCACTGGAAAAACATTGTAATTGTTGGTATCTCAGAGGAGGCTGAAGGGGGGAACATGCTCTTTTTCATCCTGAAGTTTTAACAAGAAGTCATCAGCTCGCTGAAGCCAGGAACCTCTTACATTATTGACTGGGCACATCGATCCCTGAAGCCACTCCTTCCACCAAATAGCAAGCCCACAGCTATAATTTTAAGGTTTTGGAATTTTCAGGACAAAGATTACATTCAGCAGCAAGCCCATTAGCAGGGCACTCTCATGTGGAATGACCATCACTTCACATCTTTAGCCATATTACTCCCTTGGTCTGAGAGAAGCAACCCGCTTATAAGAAGGTCAAACAGGCACTTTATGGGGCAAAAATTTAATTCCGGATGCTCTACCCTGCCAAATTAGTAGTGTCCATGGTACAGGGCACCCATGAATTTCCTAACGCTGAGGTAGTTGGTAAGGAGCTCCCAAAGCTACTCCCTGATGTATTTAAATCTCCATCTTCTCTTTGAACAGCACAGCCAAACTTTGCTCTCTCTCAGAGATTCTAATCACTAGACCAAAGGATGTTACTGCTATGTGGACCCAGTGATATGTGAGTACTTCAACTCTTTAAGACTCTGCATCTTTTTTGTTTTTCCCTTCAGATCCCCCAATCACGGTCTCCCCCCACTGGATTACTGTTTGCATTCAGTTGTCTTTTGCTGCACTGCTACATTGACCACATTAAACATTGGCTAAACCTAACAGTATGGTGATGTTCTTCAGGGTATCCTCATCTACACATATCAACTGTCATCTTTCCCCTTTGTGGTCAATCATTTCCCTGCTTTACACCTGATGACAGTGCAGCAGCACCTGGACATTTGACAGGTCCTGCTACACCTGTCAGTCTTTGCAGATGTGAGCCACACATCCAACACATCATTGCCCTGGCAATGTTTCATCTAATTGGAACCATGCTGGCTGCTCACCCTCACAATGGATGTCATTTGAAAGCATTGAGCAGGATCTTCCATATATTCGTGCAGTCTCCACCATCAAGCCCAGTAACAGCTAGGAGACCAAGCAGTGCTCTTATCAAAATGTGTTTTATTTTCAACAGCCTACTAAGCTCTGAACCCCTAACACCCCTGGGATTTATTAATCCACTCAATGCTTTGCAAGTTAAACTGGCTCACTCCTGGTTTATACAGACCTTCCGACCGCATGCTCTTGGTACCTCATTGTGTTTTATTGCTCACTGGACAGTATAGCAATTTCTCCAGATGACCCCAGGTACAGTAACCCCTCACTATAATGAACCCCCCTATAGTGAATGCTCTGTTATAGTGAATGGTCCAGTTGGCTTCCAACTGTCATTCTGTCATTCCCAAATCTCCTGACCATCACTAAAGAATTTCATTGCTGGTTTTGCTCCTAAAGCTCCTGACTATCAGGCATGATTTTCGTCATGGGTTTGGCTCTCAAATCTTCTGTGTGGCACTATAAATTCACCTTAGGATGACTGCTTTGATGTTTCTTTGTGACAGATGATGAAGCACTCAGGATATTCTGTTCAGACCAAGCTGGCAGTATTTGACTGGCTGAATGCAGAAGAAAATGTTGGGAAAATTGCCTCTGAGACAGGTACAGCAAATCGACAATTTGCACTTGGCAAAAGCAGAAGGGAGCACTGAGAAATTTTGTCCAGGAGGTGGAAAAGTCTGAAGCATTATAGAGAAAAAAACTTCACCATACAGATGAGTGTCAGGTCGACCAAGCCACACAGCTCTGGTTCTCACAACAGCAGATGAGTGGCATTCCTATCTCAGGCAGTATAATGAGAGAAAAGGCCTTGCATTTTGCTAAGGAGATTTATGGGGAAAACTCAAAGTTTAAATCCTCCAGCGGGTGGCTATAGAAGTTCCAACGGAGGCTCGGCACTCAGAGAGTGTGTATCACTGGTTTGCAATGCTTCTGTGATGATGCCACTGCCACTAAGTTTATCCCCACATTTAGGAAAATTGTGTCTGATGAATCTTATAGCCCTGATCAAGTGTATAATGCCAATGAAACTGGCTTATACTGGCATTGTCTTCCCAATGTCACACTCACCAGTCATTCTGAAATCAATGCCAGCAAAGGACTTAAGGTGAGCAAGGACTGTGTCATCTTTTTGTTTTGTTGTAATGCCACAGGCACACATAAACTAAAGCCTCTATGCATTGGCATGTTTCAAAATCCCTGATGCTTCCATCATATCAACATGAAATCTCTACCTGTACAGTATAGCAATGGCAGGAACGCCTGGATGACATCCACTATTTTTTACTCCTGATTTTTTGAATCATTTGTGCCCTCAGTGCGTGCCTTCCTCAGAAAAAATAAACTTTTGGCAAAAGCTCTCCTTCTTCTTGACCAATGTCCAGTACATCTATCAGAGGCTGAGCTTTGCTCTACAGATGGAAAGACCAGAGCTCTTTTCCTACCAAAAAGACACCACATTATGCATCCAGCCCTTGGATGGCGCAATAATCGCCACATTTAAGAAGCATTATCATAAGCACCTCCTTGGTGATCTGGTGACAGTCAGTTTGGGAACACAGGTCACTGACTTCATAAACAGTTTGAATTTGAAAACAATGACTAACTTGGCAGGCAAGGCATGGGAGAATGTGACCGAGAACACTGCGGCACACAGTTGGTCAGTCACACTCGGTCCTGCCTTTGGATCGGATCTAACACTCAAGGAAGAAACTGACCCTAATGGCACAGTGGAAATCCTACACCTGACTACTGAACTTCACCACTTGGAAGCCACTGACAGTAAGTCTGCAATTGAGGACTGGCTGCTGTCTGATGATACAGCACAGACTACTGAGCAGCTCTCAGATGCAGAAATTGTCATCAGCCTTACTCTCACCCCATTCCATTTGTAACTAAGCTGAGGTGTTCTAGTATAGGAGAATGGAGTGAGAGGTGCGATGACACCAACGTACACCCCAATGCTTGTTGTTGTGTCAAGGGTGGTAGGTGGTAGGGTTATGGGGTGTTAGGGTTGGTAACCCTAACATTGAATTTTCACACTTTTGTTGCTATGGAAACAATCCTACCTGATGCATTAATAACATTATTTGCAAAGAATTTCCTTACTTTTTGAAAAAGTATAATATAACTAGTAAATGATATGTGTTGGTGGGTATGTGGGCAACCTTTAGGCCCCGTGCTCCCACCAAGCTGCTCATTTGTGCATAATGATATGCATCTGTGGGAGTGAGAGGCCTCTGGGCCCTGCGCTCCCAATTACACATAACTACAGAGCCATACAGCAGCCCTATAGGGCTCTAAAAGAACCCTTGTAACACTAATTTGTCAATATCTCACCAACTGTAGCAGTTATGAAAAAAATTCTACTGCTGTTGTAATCATAAAAATCCTGACTGAATAATGAAAAAAAGAAAAAAAAAAGACCTTCACTGTAATCATACACTGTACCCTGTTGCCTCCACTACGCCCATCCATTTCACTGAGCCACTGAGGTTATGTAGTGAAGGGCAGCCCTTTTTAATCATGTCTCCAATTTGCAACTAGAACAGTTGAGAAAGTCACATTTTCACACGATGTCTACTTTGCGAAAATCATACTTTTGCACTACATAGAAAGTGATACTCGTGAAAGACATATTGTTGCACCTTTGCAAAAGTAAAAGTTGCACACATTTAGCCACATTTTCGAAAGACATATTTGTGTACCTTCACAATGGCTTCATGTTCAAAAGCAGCACTTCTGCAGTACACATTTTTGCACTATGACCAGAGAGCCATACAAATATGTATTCTTGAAAAAAATTCTAAATGCTTCTGAAAGAAAAAGTTTTGCACATGTACCCACATATCCGAAAATTTTACTTTGGTTTGAAAACGGCTCTTGCAAAGTACATATTTTTGCACTATGACCAGCTATCCATGCAAATATGTATTCTTTTGAAAAATTCAAAATGCTTCTGAAAGTAAAATTTTCGAACATGTACCCACATGTCAGAAAATATTATTTTTGTTCAAAAACAGCTCTTGTGAAGTATAGATTTTCACACCATGCCCAGATATAAATACAAATATGTATTCTTTTGAAAATTCAAAATGCTTCTGAAAGTAAAACTTGCACAAGTACCCACATTTGCGGAAATTTTGCCTCTCATCCTTATACTGAAGATTTTTGTGTTTTTAACACTTTATATCTCCACAATCCCTCAACAGATTCCCAGAAAATTTGGGGAGTCAGGAGTGCTGTACCAAGAAAATATGCCTGCTAAATTTCATATAATTCTTAATAACTACTCCAAAGTTATTACCCTTCAAAGTGAACTGTAACATAGATGTGTGCTTCCAACTATGCTGATGATTTTTCTGTTTTTCAATACTTTATATCTCTGAAACAGCTAATCAGAATCTCACCAGACTTGGCAAATTAAGAGATCTTTGCCGAAACAATATGTGTGATAAACAACTTGCAAATCCATTAAATGGCTCCAACGTTATTAACCCTCAAAGTGTTCAGAAATCTAGCGCATTTGCAAAACTCTCCAACACTTACATCTCACAAACCACTCAGCAGATTCCAACCAAGTTTAGCAAATCAAGAGATCTATACCAAGAGAATATGTATACTGAATCTTCTTTAATGCTTTATAACTATACCAAAGTTATTAACCTTCAAAATGAACTGTAACATAGACACGCACTTTCACCCCAGTATACTGATGATTTTTCTGTTTTTCAACACTTTATATCTATGAAACCGCTAAATTGATTCCCCCCAAACTTAGCAGGTGCAGAGATCTGTACCTAGTGAGTAAGCATGCCTAATAACATGCAAATCCACTAAACAGCTCCAAAGTTATTAACCCTCAAAGTGTGCAAAGATCTAGTGTGTGTGCAAAAGTCTCATTTTTGCACATTGGCAATATGTGCAAAAATGGGCGTTGTGTTAAACACTTAACTTTAACCATAGGAAATACAGTTAAAATAAAAATGTTCATAACTTTTGAATGGATTGATATTTTTTTACCACATCTTCAAAAGGCACATCTGTGATCCAAAGGCTTTCTACTCTGAAAATTTCAGCCCACAACACAAAGCCATTTCTGACATACAGGTGAGCAAAGAAATACAAAAAAAATCCTGATTTTTCTGTTATTTCAACACTTTATATCTCCAAAACCACTTGACAGATTTACACAAAATTTGGCAGAGCGAGAGACTTACCCCTAGAGATTATGCATGCAAATCCATTAAAGGGATTTGAAGTTATTAACACTCAAAGTTTGGACTTTAACATAGAAGTACCATTTTAAACTAACTATACTGGTGTGACTGCACCAGTATACAGTATATATATATACATGGGTTCATAATCAAGAGGGTGAAGACTGAGTGCCACATTGCAATGCTAGCTTCACAGTGACTTGAGTGGTATATGATTCAGTTTGACTCTCGCTGATGGAGACGCGGTGGCGGCTTGTGGCAGTTAAGCAAGTGGATGGTCCACTGCATGAGTAGGGTCTGATTTGCTGTAAAAGCTAAGAATGTTCTGTACTCATTTTGTTACTGTCATTCTTCTGTTTTGGTTACTTAGTGTGTGCTGTGACATAGGAAGGTATTTGGTGAATTGTGCTGGAGGTACCTTCTGTTGCTCATTAGCTGACTTGGTCCATCACTTAGTGAGTGGAGAAAAATAGCGGCTGCTGGAATTTGAATTTTTAACTGGCACAATGATACCAGTTTTCCTTTGGGGCACATAACTGGAACTTGTTTTGTGCAGGGCTCTATCGAAAAATAGATGCACACCTCTGAATTGTTGCCTACCAGTCAGCACAGAAGGATTGTTTTTTGCCATTTTCTAAGTTTTGATAATGGTGTATAAGAGCTAATGTTTGGTATTATTATTTTTATCTTATTACTAATATTCTTTGCATTAGCATCATGTGCCTTACTACCTGTTCCCTGACTGTTAATGGGTAGAGTAGACAATTATTTAAGGGATGGGAAAGTGTGTGATCAAAGTACCCAAAGTCAATACCTACTTTGGAAGAACAGCCATCAGTTTCATGCTGCCCTCACTATGGAACAAACTGCAGAAAGTCCTGAAACTGAGTATTCCCATATCCATTACATTCTTCAAAACCCTTTACCCAAAGCTTGTCAAAGAGCAATGCAAAAGTTTTCAATAGCAAAAAAGTGAATTGTGCCCTCTCTGCCTTCTGAATCTCTTCTCCTTCCTATCAACTTCACATGGTCTGCAATCCCTCCATACTTCCCCCACGGAGTTCCCTCTTGTACATCCTTCCCCCCATCTTCCCCCCATTGCCAACTGTTTACTTCCCCCTTCCTCCCTTCCGAACACCCGCCCCCTTAGCTCCCCCACTGCTAAAGCTGCTGAAGCCTATCACCCACCTCTGACCCAGATCCTTCATTGCCTACTTCCTTGTGCCCTATCAAATCCATCTTCTCAACCATGTATACAAGTCATCAACAACACTTCCTCCATGCCACATTTCAGTATTCATTCTACAACCTTAAAGTTATGTAAAAATTGTAAATAGAAAAATGGTACGGAGTTATCAGAATTTCCTGATAATTCAACTATGTAAATTGTATAAATCAACACTATGTATATTGTATCTTGTTCCTTGCTTTGCACTATGTTTATGTAATTGTCCCTGATCTAACCAGGTCCATCTTGCAAATGAGCTATGCTCAATGATGTCTGCCTGGATTAATAAAGATTTGATTGATTGATTGAACCCATTACAGAGCATCTGATTGTGCTCTGATATATGCACAAGGCTGCAGGCCAAGTGCGTTCAACCACCCAAGGCATGCATATATCAGAGCGTGACCGCAGTCCCTGTAGTGGGTTATCTATCTTATAAAATATTCACAAATATTGTGAGAGGGGAGTAAAAGTAGTTGCTGTCTGCACAAATAAATATTTAATTTACAGTAGGTGATCTGGTTGCACAAATAAATATTTAATTTACAGCAGGTGACCTAGTTGATCCTGCCATAAGAGTGATAGGTTTTAAGTTATAGGTGATATTTATCTGGTTGATCCTACCTTGGTTTGTAAACAAAAAAGTGATTTCAAACTGTATCTTGTGATATCCAATGAACAAGGTGACCGTAATTGAGTGCTTAAAAAAATGGTGACTCAGTTATGGAACCTGTGTTCAGGGCTACATGGCATGGTAGCAACTGGATACCTTGGTGGGCAAGGTAGGGCAACAGGAAGAGTACACACATGTACGTGTGTGCATACATGTGGTGGGGAGAGGAAGGGGAGGTATGTGGGAGGGAGTGTGGCTGGCAGCTGCTGAGCTGGTCGGCTAGCGAGGTGGTGAGGGTGGTTGGTTTGGATGTGCAGGGTGCAGGATTTGGGTCTAGAGCAGTGCGTTGTTTTTCCCCAACAGGAGGCTTGTAGTTGTTTAAAGAATTTGAACCCCCCAAACATGCACCCCCCCCAGAGTTGAGAATCCTTAAGTATGGGGGTGTGGGGGGAGCACAGGGGGGAACAGCCCCCTTCATACATTTAAAATTTGTCACTGCCTTGCAGTTCGCCGCAAGTGTACATTGCCATAATTCATTTTCATCTATGTACACTCACCCAAATGCTGATCGCTATTCTACAATCGCCGTTACAACATAGCATCTTATCTGGTAGATCCTGCCATTTTCACTGTGTATTGCGGTTTAAGCACTTTCACTTTTGTAGTTGTACTCTAGCATGACTGAGTGGTCCTAATGCTGACAATGGATGTGGTGGTATGGCAGATGTCTAAAATAATTTCTTTCAAAAAAAGTTTGTAAATTCATTTTTTTAAACCTCAGGTTATGTTGTTTTTTTGTAAGGGAAGCCGCTGACAATAGAAAGAGGACAGCAAGCAAGTCAGCAGCTTCAGAATCGCAGACACAAGCCTGAGCAACTGTTCCTATAGCAGCACTTGCTCACACTTGTGTCTTCCCTTCTGAAGCCACCAACTCACTTGTTCTCCTCTTTCTACAGTTGGTGGCTTCCCTTACAAAACTTACATAACTTGAAGTTAAAAAAATGAATTTACATTCTTATTTGAGAGAAGATAGCTTATTTTAAACATCTGCCAGTACATCCATTTCCAATATTGACTCTGCTCATTCACACTACAGTACAAATACGAAAGTGAAAGTGTTTAAGCCATCAGACTCAGTGAAACTCACAGGATCAACCAGATAAGTCTTTTTTTAAGAATGTTTTTGTTTAAAACATAAAAAATTATGACAGGATCAACCAGATGAATACAGCGTGGGACAACTATATTGATTTGCTATGGCTGTTGATGCCAACCTGTTCATGGCAGCCTGCCTGTGCTAGGTGTGTGTGTGTTTGTGTGTGTGCCAGCCTTTCTGTGCAGGTATGGAGCAATCTCACTACTGGTGAGGAGGTTCTGAGGACTGGAAGGGGCTGGAAAGTAGCACAGGTGTGCGCTTGTACTGGGAGGCACGCGCTCATTGTCGAATAATGCACAGTCATGTGACATGTTTCAGTAAGTCAGGATACTGGATTATCACTGATTTTTCTTACCCATTGTATAAGAGAATTTAATGCACACCCAAGATGTGGGATGCTACAAAAACCCAGAGGATGAAGCCCAAGGGGTTTATTAAAGCATTCCACACAGAGGGTGTGCAACAAATTCTCATATGCACACTTTCCCATCTTTTATTTTATATAATTGCTGGTCAGCAATTTTTCTGCAGCCCGACTTCTGTGACCATGTGTCACACACACACACAGACACATACACACACACACACACACACACACACACACACACACACACACACACACACGGTCTCTGACTCCCTGTCCCTCTCACATTTGTTTTCTGCTTCTTTTTTTTAATAATTCTTTCTTTTCATTTGTTTGTTAATTTTTTTTTTACTTATGGTTGTCTTGACTGCGCTAGTGCTGCCTGTGCAACCACTGTCACATTCCAGAAGTGGACGAAGAGCAGGATCAAACAAATACCTGTAGATCTTTTTTAAAATGCAGATAGTAGGATCAACCAGATACAGTTAAAAAAATACACATAAGGAGAGTTTAGGCTTGTCGTGGCAACTCCTTGGTAAATGAGAGATGGAGCCACCATGTTTGTGAGAGTCTTCAACCTGCCCACACAGGGAAAGAAATGCAATGAGGGAGCACTATGGCTTGAGTTATAGGGTGTGTGAATGCCGTAATAACCCATGAGTTATTACGATAAATATCAACTCGGTCAGAGCACAGAGAAAAATTGCTGACCAGTAATTATACTAGTACACCTGTTCTGTGTTTGCTTTGTTCCATTTGTTATTCTTCTTAGAAAATAAATAAAGTTTACTATTTTAAAAAATGAAAAAAAATAAATAAATAGCTCTCATTCATATTTTTGTTTTCTGTGTGCGTGTCAGATCTGGCAAGCAGAAATAAATATTTTGCTTATACAACTTTTCATTTAAACTACACACCGTCATATAAAGCACATAGATCACCACAGATCATCAATGCCCTAATTAATAAAGATGCTAGCTGTTTTCTTACAGAATAACCAATTAGCCCTCAAGTATTCTCTGAACTGTAAATGTAGCCATTAAAGCTTACTGAATAAGGAAAGTTACTCAACATCACAGCTCTGCTGCTATTAAATGGATTCTAAGCCAATGTTTGCTAAATGCATGGTCAAAGATAATGTATATCACTGTCACATAGGACAGAAGGCACTATAGGAGAAGAAGAAGCACAATAAATCATGATATGATGGAGATCCCCATGGGCCATAAATCTACCATAAAACTAGCAGGCTAATTTAGAGAAAAACTCAAACAGCAGACAAAGGGAAGGACACACCAGAACTGCACACACAAATCAAAACACTCTGCACAACATATGCATTTGCAAATTCTGACTGTAGTACTCCTTTAACAGCACTTCTGTTTTATTTCCTACTGTACTTACCCACTGTCTTTCACCTTTGTATACTTACCATGCTAAAATAAAATGAAGATACATTTTAAATGTGTACATACTAATCTTTTTTTACTGTATATACATGTGAGCCATTGTATAATAACATTAATGAAAGCTATGGGGTAGGAGTAAATTCTTATCACTCTATGCAGTTCAGTAAAATAGTATCACTGCATGCAGTTCATTAAAATACCCACACACAGTTTCCTCCCACCAACATTATCTGTCCCCTAGTGGGTGCATCCGACTTTAACCTCACAGATCATATGTGAGAGATCTCATTAGATGCAGTGGGGTACCACATTGAGTACCTAGTCACTGCTGGCAGACCATAGGCCTCAGTGGTGCTGCTATTTTTACAGACACAGCTGGAAATACCCTTGTCCTAATAAAAAATTATTCCTTTAGTAACTGAGAATCAGGATACTGCAAAACATACAGCACTTGTCATGCCTGATAATGTTTGTGACACAGAGGAACTTGAAGCACATTCACTGTACATGTGGAAATGAAAATGGATAATGAAACAGAGTTGATAAGGGAGACCTAAATACAAGAGACTGAAGCAATTATTGTATTTCCAATCCCCTGTTTCTAAATACCCCTATTAAAGATGACAAAAGCACAGTTCCTGTGATATATCCATCCCTATGTTTCACACAAGTTAAAGTAAGACAATGTGAATGCTTACTAGTTACCTGTTTCTCATAGACAGGCATCACTGGTCTAGCTAGAAAATGAGATGTTTTTAATATGTATATACATGCTCTGCCAGTTAGGAACCAGCCATTAGTTTGCATAGTGTATACAATGTATTTAAATGTAATGCGTATGCTTATTCTCTGCCTAATGAATGTTTGAACGCTATGGACCATGTCTTGATGGGAACGTCAAGTGTTTGGCAGGGGGAAAGTGTAAGCCCTTCCCAAATTGACTGTTTTCTCTACTATTGACTATGGTTTGATTTTATATCACACTGCTAGCGATGGGCTACTTGCAAAGGTTAGAATTCTCTTAGACCGAGTTGCACAATTTGCCACTCTGCTTCCACCTTGAACACACCACTGTGTCCTACTTAAGCAAGCAGGGATGCCTTCTTTAGAGCAGAGATTTACATTTCAAACTGGTCTGCTCATGAAGAAGGTAACCATGAATCAGGTTCCCACCATTTGAACTTTGTTTAGAAAAAAACATAAATCCTTACCCTACCCATTTATCTGACCATTGTTATTTTTCTGTTACAAAAATGAAAACTGTGATTGGTCAGAAGACACTGCTGTACAAATTACCAATGTTTTTTTTTTCACACAATCATGGCTAGGTTTGACTGCTTCACAACTACAATGTGTAGATATAGAAATGCACTGAGAAATTACTTGTTATTAGACAGTGAATTTAAATGTTTTGTGAAATAAGGTCTTCTTGACTGTTTTGCATGTCTCCCATTGGCCTGAACTACTTGTGTGTAATAATTTGTACCCTAAGAGTTATATGCCTGTTATGTCACATATTTATTAAGTTTTATGTAACTGTATGTCTTTATGTACTCTGGTCACCCATGAAAACCGGTCTTTGGCCCATGGACCTATGAGATTAAATAAATAAAGCAAATCAAAATTGAGGATAACCTGTGTTTGGGCTTCTAGACTCAGGTGTTGCTTTGACAAGAAGAGATCAGTATATTTCTTCACCCTCCCACAGCAGTATGCAGGACTGTATGGGGGTCCGATAGGCAGCAGCATTCCTTTAGTAGCAAGTCATCAGGAGTTCTGAAGGGACTCACACCAGGACATCTTTGTGCCAGAGCCACCAGACTAACCCAGGTGGTAGAACAAACCCTGTTGGGACCAGAAACAGTGTTTGCAAGTGTCCCCGGGGAATGCCAGGAGTATCTGAGGGGGCAGAGAAGTGCATGGATTTAAATCAATAGAACTGACAAGCTTTGCATAGAATCACAAAATGTAGTACAGTTGGCGATTTGCCTATAAACAGAAAACCACCTAATTCAGCAATGGGATTACAGTCCACAAGAATAGAAGTTGTCCTGGCCTCAGGGCAGGTAGCATGGCTAGGCCCAGAGCATTTCAGACCTTGGGAGTTAGTGATCAGTGGCACAAGGTTGCACACACTGCAAGATAAGGGACAACAAATGTAAGCAGACATGTCATCACCCATCTTGTTTGCAGCTCTTTAACCTCACAGAAACATGTGGGAAGACGTCAGGTGGGAGTACAGAAGTTACTGTACTTAGGAAACTGAACCATCCAAGTGTTTACAATACAGTAAAAAAATGCATGCATGTTTTGCATGGTCAGGTTTTGCAGACATCAGAACCAAACCCAAGAAATGTTGCACCAGTCAGTGATGGAGGCACCTTGAGTATAAAAGGGGGTGATGCTAATAAAACAGGGCTTGTTTTGCCAGTACTGAAAGTGTCTGAAATCAGAAGGGCATGACAGTCTTTAAAAGGTTTGACAGTGTCAGACCAATCATCAGCTAGGCTGATCATGACACTGTTCTGATCTTGCTGGGTGGAAACTTTGAGTAGCTCAAAGAAAAGAGCTGCTTGAATTATAAGTGGCTCTTTCCTTTGATCTGCATAACACCACTCAGCAAGCAGAGTTGATTAGTGTCATGATGAGCCTGCTGTGATCCTCTACACCAACCTAAAAACAATCCCTTCTGATACCGGGGTGCCCAAGCCTTGGTGTCTGCTACTATCCCCCACCTGCCCATTTTCATTGAGTGACATCAAGGAGCCTACCATGATGCTGCCAAACATATCACCAACATTGGAGTGCTCACTTCCCACTGTCGGTACCTAAAATAAAAAATCTCACAATCCCTCCCACTCCTTCCTTCTTCATTTTTTAACACAGGAGTGCCCAATCCTCTGTGTCGGCTACTACTGTACCTCTTAGCCTGCCTGGTTTCATTGTGCAACACTAAGGAGGCCACCCCCAGTGCCAAGAAACATATGAAAACTCACCTTCACTTTTTTCTACCCCTTCCTTGTTGATTTTCTGACATCCAGGTGCCCAATTTCCAGTGCTGGTTACTACCCCCAACCCCACTTGTTTTTCACTGTGCAAAACTGGGGAACCCACCCTAGTGCTACCAAACATAACAATGGTATTCAGGAGCCCAATCCCCAATGTCAGTACCTGAAATATAGAAAACCTTTCCTTTTATTCTCTTTTTATTTTTATGCACCCTGTAAACAAGAAAACCAGCCATCAATGTATGTCTCCACCACAGGGCCACCACTGCCATTAACCTCCCTCCACTCAAACTCCTGATAAGCACACCCTTACTTACCTACTGGGGGACCAACACCATAATCTTCTCTGAACCAGAGACACATCTTCACTCTTCAACACCAGACCAGGAACTGAGGAAATCGGATATGTTGTTCAATGTAATTCAATGGATTTTGAACTTGTCCTCATAACTTAGTCATTTTTAAATATTTTTCCCCAAGTTTTCAACTTGGCCTTTTTGGGACCTCACCTAATGAAGAGAGGCAATGAAATTATGCAAATCTGCCCCAAAAGTTGATTCTGCGGTCACTGCACCAAATCACCTTTTGATCAAGATTTGAACATTTTTTCCACCCTTGTTCATGAGGTGGGGTCATAAGAATGCTATGTTGACCTTTTGGGGTAAAAATATTGAAAAAAAAAACAAGGTTATGAACACACATTGAAATTTTAAAACATGCGCTTGTAACTTCCACAATTTTCAATATCTGGGCCCCAAATTTCCATCATAGCCATTTTTTTACACCACCTCATTAATGTGATATCAGTCATTTTTCAAATCCTGGCCATATTGTTTTTTCACACTTGTGGTGCAGAAACCACTTTTTAGGAAGGATTTGAACATTTTCTCTGCCCTTGTTCATGAGGTAGGGTCATAAGAAGATTATGTATGGGTCATAAGAAGGCTATGTTGAACATTTGCAGTAAAGATATTAAAAAATAAAGTTTTGGGAGGATCTTGAAATTTCCCAATTGCAAGCTGGTAACCTTGGTAATTTTCAATATTTCGACTCCAAATTTTTGACATAGTCATTTTTTCACACCTCCTTATGAATGTGGCAGGTGTCACTCTTCAAATCCTGACCAAAATGTGTTATTGCACTTAGAAATATAGAAAGATAGAATCTGTCGGCCAATAAGGACCATGTGGCCCACCTAGTCTACCCATTTCCCTACTCACTGCAGCAGCCCCAGATCCTATTTGATCTGTGGGTCTCTTGCTCTGCACATCTCCAGAATAAGCTAATGTTTATACCATGCTCTCTTGAATCCCTGTTTTGTTTTCATACCCACCACTTCTGCTGGAAGGCTGTTCCATGGCTCCACCACCCTCTCTATGAAAAAGCACTTCCTATCATTGTTCCTGAACCTTCCACCCTTCAACCTCATATCATGCCCCCTTGTTCTTGTGCACAGTTTTCTCTGAAATATGCTTTCCACCTGTACCCTGTTTATTCCTCTAAGGTACTTGAAAGTCTCTATCATATCTCCCCTCTCCCTTCCTTCCTCCAGTGAATAGATATTAAGGTCCTTAAGTCTTTCCTCGTAGGGCTTCTGGTGCAGTCCATGTACCATCTTCGTTACCCTTCTCTGAACTGCATCTTTTTTGTCAATGTCCTTCTGGAGATGTGGTCTCCAGAACTTGAACAGTACTCCAGTTGAGGCCTCACCAGTGATCTGTAGACTGGTATCACCACTCTCTTTCCTCCTGGTTGTTATGCCCCTCCATATGCACACCAGCATTCTATTTGCTCTCCCCACTGCTTTTTTACACTGGTTGGTCACCTTCAGGTTGTCAGATATGATAACCCCCAGGTCTCTCTCCTGACTTGTTGTGGCCAAAATGTCCCCACCCATCCTACATTCCTGCCTTGGATTCCTGTGACCCAGATGCATGATCTTGCACTTCTTAGCATTTAAACTCAACTGCCAAAGACCTGACCACTCCTCTAATAGACTTAGGTCCTTTTTCATTTTTTCCACACCTTCTAGTGTGCCCACTGTCTTGCAGATCTTGATGTCATCTGTGAAGAGGCACACCTTTCCCTTCAGATGCTCTGCAATGTCCGTAATGAAGACTTTGAATAGGACTGGCCCCAGCACCAACCCCTGTGGCACCCTGCTGATCACCTCCCTCTCCTCAGATTTCATGCCATTTACCACCAACCTCTGAGACCTGTCCCTTAGTCAGTTCCCAACCCACTTTACCACCATAGGACCCACTCCTAGGTTCCCCAATTTATTTAGCAATCTCCTGTGTGGGACGGTGTCAAAGGTCTTGCTGAAATCCAGGTAGGCTACATTCACTGCCTCTCGCTGATCAACCACTCTGGTTACCCAGTCAAAGAGATCTATAAAAATCGTCTGACAGGACCTTCCCACTGAGAATCCATGTTGCCTTAGATCCTGTGCCTCGCTATCCTCCAGAAACTTCACAATCTTACCCTTAAATAAGGACCCCATTAGCTTCCCCACTACTGAGGTCAGGCTTGCAGGCCTGTAATTGCCTGCCTCTTTTCTGCTTCCACTCTTGTGGAGAGGGACAACATCTGCTCTCCTCCAGTCCTCATGTACCTCTTCTATCTTTAGTGATGCATTAAAAAGTGCAGCCAGTGGTTCCACCAGCACTTCCCTGAATTTGTTTAGTACTCTGGGGTGGATCCCATCTGGCCCCATTGCCTTATCTGCTTTCATTTTCCAGAATTCTTCTGGGACTCTTTCCACCATGAATGGGCTGGTGTCTACCTATCCCCGAATACCTCTCTTACTGAGTATCAGTCCCGCACCCTCCCCTTCCCTGGTGAATACTGAACAAAAGTACTTGTTCAGTATCTCAGCCTTTTCTAGGTCATCCTCCGTCCTTTCTCCTCCTTCCTTCTTCAGCCTAACAATCCCATTTCTGGTCTTTTTCCTCTCGCTAATATATCTGAAGATGGTATTGTCGCCTTTCTTATTAGCCTGAGCTACAGTCCATCTTCTCTGTCTATGCTTTAGCACTTCTAATTATTTTTCCAGATTCCCTCTGCTTCTCCAGATTTTTTTTCTCTGTCCTCATCCTTTTGTGTTTCCTTGTACCTTCTGAAGGCTTTTTTCTTTTCCCTTACTTTCTCAGCACTAACTTCGAGAACCATAATGGCCTTTTCTTTCTTTTACTCTTGCTATGCATTTTGACACAGTGACCTGTTACTTCTGTTCTGTCTCACTTGAGTCTAGACAACTGTGTTTCCACATCGCCCCCTGTACCTTCTGCTGCTAGGGCTCTTTTGAGATTTCTACCCATCTCCTTAAAGTTAGCCTTCCTGAAATCCAAAACCTTTATCCTTGCATGACTTGCCTCCTCCACTGTGATTACCTTAAACCACACTGTCATGTGGTCGCTGGTATCAAGGGGACTGCCCGCCTCCACATCTGTGATCCTGTCCCCTTTGGTCAGGACCAAATCCAGTATAACCTCCTCGTGGGATGTTTCTGCTGCAAGCTGTTTTAATTTTGCCCCATGCAGAGCACTCATGAAGTCCCTAGCCCTTGTTGTATTCACAGTCTGAGTGCTTCAATATACCTCAGGCACGTTGAAATCACACATTAGCAGCAGTTCCCCTTTGGCTGCCATTTTGTAGATGGTTTCAACAAGAGCTTCATCTGATTTTTTTCTCACCTTAAGGGCAGGGGCGTAGCCAGGATTTGTTTTTGGAAGGGTGTTTAGATATAACATTTTTGGAAGGTCCCCAGAAGCTCTGGGGGGTGTACATGCTCTGTGGTGACTTTGGGGGCTTTTCTTGAAGAAAACACACACTTTTGTTACATGTTCCCCACCCCTACTTTCATGGAAAAAAATGTTTTCAATCTGGGTTGTGGGCGATTCTGGCTGACATTACAGTCTGCAGAATCTCCAGTGGTTGTTGACAACAGGCTATCCAATAGTGCAATCAACCACCCACAGCACATGCAGTTTTTGAAATATACTGTGATCTTTGAAATATTTCTACATAAAGGCTGTGGCCAGGGATCTGGGGGCTGCTAGGCCCCCAGAAGCTCTGGGGTGTTTACATGCTCTGTGGTGTTGTGAGTTTGTGGGTTTTTTTGAAGAAAAAACACATTTTTGTTACATGTTCACCACCCAAAATTTCAGGGGAATTTTTCCCTCATGGAATCAGAGGTGTGGGAGACTCTGGCTGGCATTACAGCCTATAGCACATCCAATGAATGTTGATAACTGGCTGTCTAACAGTGACATCAACCACCCACCCCATATGCTGTTTTTGTAATATACTGTGATCTGTGAAAGATTCCTACATAAAGGCTGTGGCCTGGGGTCTGGGGGATTTACATGCTCTGTGGTGAGTTTTGTTTTTTTTCTTGAAGAAAAAATACACTTTTGTAACATTGTAGTGGTCTGTTCAGGGCACACTTTTGCCTATCTGGTTTCCCTTTCCTCCAGAACAACTGTTCTCCCAAAAATATCTGGTACAAATATTAGAATGTAAGTATTTTGCCATAAATTCCTTCGGTATGTGACAGGAAAGCTGTACCAACAGAAGCAGTCTGCTACTGTTGGTATAGCTTTCCTGACATACTGTATACTCAAGGAATTCAGGGCTAAACACTTAAATTCAGCAGTTATGTCACCCCATCTAACAAACATGACCATATATACTGGATGATGGGACAGTTTTATCTTGCTGGCCTAGTGTCGTCAGAGCTCAGATTTAACATAAGATTGGTTGTTGGTGCTGGGGCAGTTCTGCCAAGCTGACTGACCTGACCTCCCAGTCCCATCTAACCAAGTTCCAACATGAGTGTGTGTTCATTGTTGGGGTCCTGGGGAGGCTTTCTTTCCCTAATGCAAAATGCAGCCTCATATAACTGGGCTTTCCACAGCAAGAAGCAACCAATGTTTCATCACATAAGAATGTTTTTTCAGAAATGTAATGACTGCTTGGATGGACAGTGAATATAGGATGTTGATCTTAGAAGTTAGGTAAATAAATTGTAAAAACATCTTAACTTCTAGAAGGGAGCATGTGGACCACACAGACCATCAATCCCCCTGCCAGTCAACTTGACTGACAAAGGGATTGAATGTCTGGGTGGGCCACATGCTCCCCTCTTGAGTCAAAAGTCAACTTAATGGAGCAGCATTAGTTTCAGCCTGAAACCAGCAAAGGAATCTGCTGTCCTTCTTTCCCGGCTATAGGTGAAAGTGTCATTATTCTGATACCAGACTGGTATCAACAATCGGGGCTGGATATGGGGGGAAAACAAGGAAAGTACTGTAGATTGCTCATTGGAGGTCATGGGCCGGTTGTGGGTTCAAATTACACAGAGGGACCTGGACTTACGCCTAATGCTGATACTGCAGTTCAGTAATGGTGAACAACAAAAACATTGCAGCACACACCAATGGACCATTATAGCATTGTATTCAGTAATAGATGCAGGACAGACACAATACATAGCACCCTACAATCATACAGGGCATGCTGGGATTTTTGTGTTTTGTCCAGCTACACTTTTTTAAGCAAATATTTGCAGGCACCATCAGAGACAGGTGTGCACTTTCTCTGTTCAACAAGAGAAAGTGCACCCTGTCTCTGATGGTACCTGCAAATGTTCTAGTAATCACCACACCCAAGAGCACGAGATATTGTGTGGATTAACACAAGACATTATTCTCATATGCCTACCCCTTATTGAGAATACAGTTCTATAGTGTATGGAGACCCCTTGTTCCACACTGAAGTCCATCACAGTCAAAATGTTGTTGTACCACAGTTCAAAGATCATGGAACGGGGAACGATTTTACACCACACTGTGGTACAACAACATATTGGCTGTGTTTCATAGTGCACAAGACAGCACTTTTAGTAATCGAAAAACCACCAAACGCACATCTCAGTAAATTTCAAACAGTCAATACTGTTACAGGATGGCACCATCTTTTTCCAAGGTGGCTGAGGAGTGCTTGAAATTCCTTGATGAGCAGCAAAATAAATGATCAAGGGGCAATCAAGGTGTTTTCAAACACTATATAAAATACTGGCTGGGCTACTGTGCCCAACCAGCCTGTGCTGCCACTGCTTTCGAGGTCAAATGGAATAAGAACCCTCGGTGGAAGCACAAGCTGGTTGCACACAGTGGCCAGCCAGTATTCTCTATATTTATTCTTTTAACATCATTTTCCTGAATGCATGCCATTCACTTTGGACAACATTCTGTTTGCAAAAGGAAAGAAGCCATTTAGTCACAATTAGTATTATACACATTAACAACATTATTCTGGAAGCAAACCTGTCACACTCTTAATGGTGATCAGGCTACACTACTCAGTACCTCACTCACTCATGGTCTTGTAAGGCACTTTGGGATACAGTGAATATGATATGATATGAAAGAAGAAAACCAAACTCTATTCTATTCTATAATTATTCTATTCTGTGCTGTTCTATTTCTTGTGATTGCTAACATCCATGTTTGTCATATAATGTTTATCTGGTCTCTTCCAAAAAGGTTGTTGAGGGCCTCAACTACCTTCTTGGAAGAGACCAGATATACAGTGTGTCATAGACATACATGTGAAATGCAATTCAGTAGTTAGCCAAGGTGTAAGAGACCTAGACCTCTGTTCAATGTTCACCCGTAGGCACCCAGTCAATAGCAGAAGCAAACAGCTGCTGTAAACTTAATCCCGTTGGTTTACAGATGTCCTAACTGAGAACAGTAAACAAGTAATGCAGTGATAGCTGCATAGGCATCAGGTTACAGCACACCTTTTAGCATTTCGTTGACCTGAGGACCAGGGCAGGCATAGTACAGTGGTAGGAGCATCTCATGAAGCACACATGGTGCAAGGTTTGAGACCCCCAAGTTTTTATAGTTTCCTGCAAAAATCTGAGTTAGAATGAATTAAAAAGTTAATGTTTTTAGAAATTCCTCATGTGCCAGTGCCTTACTGCATTGTGGCATTCATGGACAGAACGGGGTTGTGTAATATAGTTGGGCCCCCATTAAGTACAGCTAGTCAATGGCCAAAGGAGTTGAGCCATTTTCTGGAGAAGTCAGGCTGGGTGGCCAGTAGATTTAGGGGGAGGCAATTTGGTGGTTGTCCCATGCCACAGTGGTATGCATGGTAGCAGGGGAATGAGCCACACATGGATGGTGAATGGCCTTCATTTTAGGAATGCTCAGGCTGGGCAGCCGTCAAGATGCACTTTTCATTTGGGAACAGCAGTGACCATGTGACCTATCAATCAAGTGCTACTATCGCTGCCATTTCTTCCAGATCTTAGGATGCCAGTAGTTAGGTGGCACTTAAAATGGATGCCATCTTGTGCATGGCAATGCTGTGCAGCAACAACCAGTTGGCACTGAGGATTATGAAGGATGGGAGGTGTCCGCCCTTCCCTAGTGGGAGGCTTACATAAAAATGTAATATAGAGATGAGAATAAAACATAGAGGAATAGGGGGATTATATATAGAAGCATGATCATAATAAATCAGAGAGGGTTGTGGCGCTTGGCCAGGTAAGATGGCAAATGAGTTCTAGCTGAGCTCCCTAAAGGCACCTCTTTAATTTAACAAAATTCTCTGTAAATTAGTCTGTTATAAATAGCTAGAGAAAATTCAGCCCTCCATCAGTATAACTACTCTCAAGGTTCTACTGTCTGCCCCCCCATGTCAGATTCCTTCCTTACCTTCAGCTCCAAGCTCCTGTCTGAGATGAGACTGGAAGGATTCCTTCTTCAAATTCAGAACAGAAGAATAGTCTTTTCATGGACCCAGTCACGGTGGCGTGGGCTGTTGCTAATTAACCAAGGCGATGGTCATCCGAGAGACGATCAGAGACCCAAGGAGAGGGGGGGACCAACAGGCAAGCCAGGTGACTGGCTAGAAAATGGGCAGAGGCTAGTCTCTAAATAAAATCCCTCTGTGTTCTCCTCATTGTTGTCTCACTGCTCTGCCTCTCAGTCTCTCCAACTCTGGCGATAGTACTGTCAGTTTACGGCAAGCAGTGACCACCAACTAACTTCTGGCTCCTTTTTTACAGCGCCCCACTCTACTCAAAATATAAATACTCGCCTGTTTCCATTTCTACTCTCTCTGTACTTCGGTTGAGTCCAGCCCACCATCACTCCTTCTCGTATCCACTCTACTCTCTCAAGCAGTACGTGCAGTGGTGCACCCAAGCCACCAATTCTACATTGTGGGTTTAACTGGCTGCTGTTTGTTGAGAGAAGGAGTCAAACTGAGGAGGAACAGTGGAGCCTCAGCACTGCAGACAGCAATGCAACCGTTTCGCTCAATGGTGAGATACCATCCATCCCCCCCCCCCGTATCAGGCTAACAGCCACACCAACCAGGCAGCAGTGACAGTCTACACAGCACACTGCAGTGCACAGCAGCACCTGTCCTTGGAACGCAGAAGTGTGCGTTTATAGGGCCAGTGTGCACCACTCTCTCTGTCAATTTCTTTTCAATTATTAAAACATTTTGGAGGTTATTTCAGAGGGGTGTTTGAACACCCTAAACACCCCCTGCCTAGGCCCCTGCTTCAGGGTGTCCCACAGTGCCTCTGCTCCTTCTTCTGACCGTTGAGCCTCTGTTGCTTTAATCATCTCCTTTACATAGCAACCCTCCCTCCCCTTCTCCCTTCCTTATCCTTCCTAAAAAAGTGTGTGTCCTGGTATGTCTATATCCCAGTCATTGTTCCCTGTGTACCATGTTTCTGTAATAGCTACTATGTCTATGTTTGTATCTTCCATTAATGCCGCTAAGTCTGGGATTTTGTTCCCCAGACTGCGGGCATTTGTGCACATAACATTCCAGCTTGTGTGCCCACCCTTCTTTTCCATTTTTTCAGCCCTGAGACATTTTTGGGTTCCATCCTTTTTCCCCCCAACAATTGTATCTAATTTATTTATCAGGTTTGATAGTGCCCTTGTACTAACTGGATTCTCCCTTTCAGATATGTTATGTGGGGGCCGGGGCTACCTTTGTCCCCCTGACTGATTTTACCTCCCCTCTTGGCTAGTTTAAATGGTTGTGGAGGAAGCATTTGAACCTTTCAGTGAGGATACCTGCCCCCCTGGATAGATGTAGGTGGTCTGGTGAATATAGTCCTTCAACCCTCCAGGTGAGTTCCCAATCCCCAATGAAGCCATACAGTTCCTCTCCACACCATTTCTTCAGCCATGCATTGAATTCCATGGTTCAGATGTTGTGACCCTCTCTCTTGCCATGGACAGGTAGAATCTCTGAGAAACTAATAGAGTGTACTACTTGCCCAAAACACCACCCCAGTTCCCTAAATTCCTCTTGCACATTTCCTACATCTGTCCCCCTCACCTGCCAAGTCATTTGTTCCCATGTGGACAATGACGTCCCGCTCCCCCCTCCTTGCCACTGCCCTAACGATTCATAGGATCTGCCTGCCCTCCTTACGAACATGTAGCATGAACTCACTTTTCAGGTAGGATTTTAAAATCTTCTCCACCCTTGTTCATGAAGTGGGTTCATAAGAAGGCTATGGTGAAAATGTGGGTAAAATATTTAAAAACAACAAAGTTATGCATGTGCATTGAAATGTTTTCAATGCATGGTCGTAACTCTGATAATTTTTAGTACTTTGACCCCAAATTTTCAATGTAGCCTTTTTTATGTTTGCTTGCACACATGCACAAGAAACATGTTGTGGCAGCTTGCTGGAGTAGCAGGTTGTGGAGGTGCGGCAGTGTTGTAGCCAGTGCCAGCAGTGCTTTTTGGGGCTGGTCTCTGTGGTGCTAATAGAGGAGCATGCTGTCAGTGACAGCAGTATTGCAGCATGCCACCAACTTGAAAGAAATTCACCGCTGCAATCAGGTAGCTCCCCATCATTTAACAATCAGCTGTTTTTGCTGCTGGGGCGGTCCCTGATTACAGCGGTGAATCACAGCTTGCCTTGTGTGTTATCCCATTTCAATAATCATGACAGCGGCTGTCACTGTCTGCCTCTCACAGTCCCCATGGAAGCCAAAGGGAGTGCCCAATCCCCTTGTTGGCACTCCCCCTTCCCAGTTAATTTGCTGAAGGGGGAGCCCAATCAATGTCGGCATAATGTCCCCCGTGTAATAGTTTTGTAAGCCAAGGGGTTGCCCAGTCCCCCTCAGCATCATGCGCACCTCCCCAACACAGACCCATTTTCTGTGCTGATGGGGGGCCCAATCCCCATTGGCTTCAGTCCCCCCTCAAAAAAAAAACAGGTGGCACACTTGGAGCCCACCCCAGTGTACCAAAAACAAACATGTAAAGGAAAAACCTTCCCACGATGTTATTTTTTCTTTTAACCTATGAAAGGAAATAAATGTCCCTCATTGTCTCTGGTGCCCCCTCCCCCAACCCACACCACCCACAGCGTACAGCCTCCCCACAGCCCCCCTTGCCCCATACTTACCTCCGGTGCCCGGCGTGACGATCTTTGGTAGAGCGGGAACACGTCTGCATTCTTCAAAGCCGACCGCGAACTGAAGAAATGCTGGTAAGCTGTATAATGGTATAAATGTTTTTCTTTTCAACTTAGGTGGATATCTCGGCCATTTTTGTGAATATTGGCACCAAATTTTCAACATGGGATTCTTGGGACCTCACCTCATGAATTTAGTCACTGTCATCTGATTATTCTGTCCTGAAAGGTGATTTCACGGTCACTGCATGGAATCACCTTTTGGGACCAATTTATGAAATGACAGTGTCACTGTTCATGAAGTGGTCTCCCAAAAAGCCTATGTTGCAAATTTGGTGAAACAATTCCACAAAATGACAGTGTTATGAGCATGCATTGTGTAGTTTCCACGCACACTCATAACTTTGCAAATTTGTAAAATTTTCACTCCAGATTTTCAATATTGGCATTTTTTCACACCTCTTTATTTTATTTTTATTTTATTTATTAATTCTGGATTTGGAAAATACCTTTGAGTCAAAGACTCATTTACAAAGGTTCCACGTCACATAGTTAGGGCATTACAGTAATAAGGTAAATACAATGCAGGAAACTAGACAAGCTAGATACATGGTAAAAAATACAATTAAAGACTCGCAATCTGGATTTAACAAGCTTAGGGTGATTGCCAGACCAGAAAAAGCATCTAGGCATTTATATTAAGATGATCAAAATTGGAGGGGGGGGTAAGCCAGCCAGAGGCCATTGTCATGGTATGGGAGGGGCGAGTGACAGGTTTAGTGGCAGTCACAGCTGTTAGAGGACTGGAGGTGTCCCCTAAAATGGGTTTTGAAGGGACCGATTCTGTTTTCGTTTGTGAGGGAGCTAGGCAGGCCATTCATCCAAGAAGGGTCCTTGTAGCTGAAGGATCTTTGAAATTGGGAGGTTTGACAGTGGGGAACTATGAGGAGTTTCTTGCTGAAGCTACGGGTTACTTTTTGGGGAATAGCTGGATACATTAAAGAGGTTAAACTTGGGGGGGGGGAGACCAAGGGTGATTTTTTTTAGCCATAAGGCAGGTGTGGAACTTGATCCTATTGTCTAAGTTAAGCCAGTTTGTGAGTTATAGAGTGAGCAGGTATGAGTGAGATGGTCACAGTCTAGTACAAGGCTGCAAGTTTTGTTGAGGGAGAGATGGAGCATACTAAAGGCCAAGGTGGTGGCAGCACTGTAAATGAGTATACCATAGTCGAGAAGGGAGAGGATAGAGGACGAGACAGCAAGTTGGAGGGTGTCTGGAGTGAGGCAGTGTTCAAACCGATAGAGCAAGCCTAGGTGGACATTAAGGGAAGTGGACAGGTGATGTATGTGCTGGTGGAAATTAAGTGCTGGGTCAAGGGTGATACCCAGATATTTAAAGGAGCCCACTTGCTCAAGAGGGGTTCCATCCACAGTTAGGATCTGGGGACAAAAGTCCTTCCTGGAGTTTGGGGATGAGAGAAGATCATAACTTGGTCTTCTTGTAGTTCAATATGAGGCGTTGTGCCGAGAACCACTTTTCGGCTTCACTAAAGGAGGACTGGAGGGTTAGGTATAGTTGAAGAGGGTCAGGGCTGGATGCATAAAGTACAGCATCATCCACGTATAGTAGTAGGTTGCCAGACCAGGAAGCAGGAAGGGAGTTAAGGCAAAGACTGAAGAGAAGGGAACCAAGGATGGACCCCTGGGTGACCCATGAGAGAACTGGAAGTCTATTGGATAGGGTAGTACCAATTTTAACCTGTTGGAGCCAGTCCGATAAGTAGTCTGTGAACCAGCATAGGGCATCCTGGGAGAAGCCAATGTTGGAGAGAGAGACTAGCAGGAGGGAGTGATTGATGGTGTGAAATGCCTTTGTAAGGTCAACAAAGACAGCACCAATAGTGTGGCCTTTGTCTAGTGTGGATTGGATGTGTGTGATGAATTCCAGCAGGGCTATAGTAGTACTGTGCCCTTTTCAGAAACCATGTTGCTGTTTACAGAGAAGATCATACTTGTTAAGGTGGTCAGTGAGCTTATTGTAGACAATGTGCTTGAGTGTTTTAGATAGGGGAGGGAGGATAGAGATGGGCTGGTAGTTACTGGTGGCAGTACGGTCCCCACTCTTAAATATGGGGGTAATGGAGGCAGATTTCCAATGGGTGGGGAATTTACCTTGGCAGAGAAAGCGGTTGAGGATATGGGTGAGGGGGAAGATTACACCATGGAAGGTGAGCCAGAGAAGCCTCATATCCAAGAAGTCAGTACTGTAGTGGGAGTGACATAGAGCTTTTTTAAGATAAGGCTCGACGGACTTGGGGGAGATGTACCGTAGGTGAAAGGGAGGGGCAGACTGGGAGGAGGGGCCGGGCAGGGGGAGGGTTGAAGAAGTTAGGAGGGAGGACATGGCTGAGGTTCGTGAAAGCACAATTGAAAGCTGAGGCTATACGGGAGGGATCAGAGGTCAGGAGCCCATCAACAACTATCTGGTTGGGGGGTTGGGGTCTTTGCCACAAATTTCCTTGATATTATTCCAGAATTTGCTCCCTGTGCCCCAGGCAGCAGTTAGGGAGGATTTATAGTGTTCAGCTTTGGCTTTGCATAATGCCCATGTGCATTTGTTTCAGGCCTCTCTATACCTCTGCCTGTCAGCTGGAAGGCCAGTCTCATTGGAGAGGTGCCATAGTGAGTCGCAAGTACGCATCAGGGCTAGGAGGTGGTCAGTGATCCAGGGGACAGTATAGCTGTCATTTTTCACACCCTGGCCAAAATGTGTTTTCGCACATCCACAACACAATAGTGTGGTTGCTGTGGGAAATCAGTGTTTTGGACAGATTAAGAAAATCACAGTGACGTTGTTCATAAGCAGAGGTCCCATAATGCCTATGTTAAAAATCTGGTGACAAAAGTCCATAAAATGACTATGTTATGAGTGTGCATTGCGCAGATTCCATGCACACTTGTAACTTCGAGAATTTGTAATATTTTCACTCAAGATTTTCCACATTGTCATTTTTGCACACCTCCTTATGAGCAGTACAGCTGTTATTTTTCACATCTCAGTCAAAATGTGTTTTTGCATATCTGACACACAATGGCTTGGTAGCTGTGGGAAATCAACGTTTGGGACGATTAAGAAAATCACAGTGCCTCAGTTCATGATCAGAGTTCCAAATGCTTTCATGAGGTGGGGTCACAAAAAGGCCATGATGAAAATTTGTAGTGCAAATACCAACAAACGCCTGGGACAATAGGGTTTCTTACCATAATGTCCCACCCTGTACAGACTGACAGGGGCCAGGGGTGTACCTTTGGATTGCAGGCTGTAATGCTCACGTCATTCCACTCCCACTCCCACCCTGAAGCCAGTGACAGGCATTGAGGTGTGCCTTGGGCTTTTCAGCCCCGGAGTTTACCCCATTCTCCTATACTGCACCCATTTCAGCGTATGTCCTTATGGAATGGGGTGACTGTAAAGCCGAACACCACAAGGCATACCTCAACACTAGTTGGTGTCTGCAGGATCGGGTGAGGTGACATGCCATGAACGTTATGGATGGTGACTCAAAGGCACACCCCAATGCCTGTCCATCTCTGCAGCGTGGAGGTGGAATTGGCATGAGTTCAATACTTCACTGCCATTCCTATTCTGCATCTGTCTAACTCCTGCACTTCCAATGCTAATATCAGCAAGCAAACATTTGGCATTGACAAATGCTTGTTTAACACTGCCTTATGAACAGGGCAGCTATTATTTTTTAAGTCTTGTCAATATGTGTTTTCACAGTTGTGGTTCAAAATGATGTTTTGGTCACTGTTTAATAAATGTCACCTGTCATATTCAGAAAGAGTAATCATAAAAGACTATGCTGAGAATTTGGGGACAAAATGTGAAAAAAAAAGGTTATGAAGAAACATTGGGTTGTTCCAATGTTTATTCATAGCTTTGTTTTTTGCAGATTTTGGCCCCTAAATATTCAACAAATCCCTTGTGTTACCCCACCGCCTGAGAATGACAGGTGTAATTTTGACAATTCCCTTCAAAACCTGTTATTGCAGTTCCACTGCAAAATCACCTTTTGTATGGGATTTAAAAAAAATTCCACCTGTCTTGATCATAACATCAGCTCATAAAAGCACTGTTGGAAATCTGGGGTCAAAATGTGGGAGTATATTAAAAATTAAGCCTGGTCTGGGTAAATAAAATCTAAAAATGTAAAAAAGCAGGACACCATTGAAAATTAGATACTGCATCTCTTTTGGACTATCCTGGATAACTATATAGTAAAAATGTCTACAAGTAAGACACAGTACAACAGCAATGCAAGTGGCAAACATAAGGCATTGTTTTTTTCTGTCACTGGTCCTGCTTTCCTTTCCTTTCTCCTAATGTGCACACACATAAATGGTGCCAGGTTTGCGAATCTTAGCATTTACCACTTATAGCTTTACTAGGTGGGTTTATACTACCTACCGGTTCTCCTTTGCATTGCAGCTCAGGGTGCTCCATTTGATCTGCTGTGATGCCGCTTCCATTCACACTGCAGCCCCCTACATTGTTGTGGCTATGTTTCCAGCATTTCAGTCAAACTTCCGTGGGGTGTGAGGGACAGCTGCTATCATAAGAGTCTTATGATACTAGCATATCACAAAAAAAAAGTTCATTTCAGGTCATGGATCAAAAGCTCAGGTGCTCTGATAGCCCTACCCCATCTGGCAGGATGATGACAGAGTGCATTACCATCTCCTATTCTTCCAATTGTTTGTTACTAGCATTCCAGCAGGTTTCCAAGATTTATAAGTTCCCATTTATTATAAAGAGTGTTCCAAATCCCAGACGGTTCAGTAAAAGTTATACTAAATGAGAACGTATTGCTCACTAGTAGGCAATGTTGAATAGTTTTTTCATTTGCATAGCTGTGAGAGGTGCCAGCTGTTAAGACGGCAGCACAAAACAGCCAAACTGCTACATGTTCCCATGAAAAAGGGATTGTGGTGAAACGCAATGCATGCAGACAGTGCAATGCAGGTTGTGTTCACATTCATGAAGTGCCAACTTGTAACAGCTCTGCACCACTTACAGTACAATGGTGCAGCAAAGGCTGTGTGAAAAGCCCTACTGATTTCAGACACTTTCAGGACTGACAAAAGAAGCCCTTATTTGCCAGCACCTCCCCCTTTAATACTACTGTAAAAGTAACTCCATTGCTGATTAGTACAACATTTCCTGGGCTGGGGTCTGAGGTTTGCAAAACCCAGCCATGCAAAACATGAATGCAGTCTTTTCCTCGGTTGTAAACACTTGATTGGCTCAGTTTCCTTTGGAGCTTCTGTACTCCCATCTGATATCTTCCCACAGGTTTCTGTGACATTGAAGAGCTCCTAACTATATGGGTGAAGACATGTTTGTTTACATTTGCTGCCCATTATATTGCAGTCTTTGTACCTTCTGCCACTAATCAATAACCCCTGAGGTCTGAAATGCTCTGGTCCTGGCCATGGTACCATGCATAAGGCCAGGACAACTTTTGTTCGTGTGGACTGCAAGCTCATTATTAAATCAGGTGTTTTTCTAGTCATAAGCACACAGCCAGTTTGTACTACATTTTGTGGCCCCTTCAAAGCTTGTTGCTCCATCGTTTTAAATCCATGCACTTCTCTGATCCCTCAGACACTCCTGGTATCCCTGGCGGGCACTTGCAAACACTGCTTCTGGTCCAAGCAGGGTTTGTTCAACCCCCTGGGTTAGTCTGGTGGCTCTGGCACAAAGGTGTCCTGGTTTGAGTCCCTTCAGAACTCCTGATGACTTGCTGCTAAAGGAATGCTGCTGCCCATCTGGCCCCGATACAGTCCTGCATACTGCTGTGGGAGGGTGAAGAAATATGCTGATTTCTTCTAGGGGAAGCAACACCTGAGTCCAGGAGCCCAAATACAGGTAAGCCCCAGTTTGGGGGTGGCTTACACATCCCCCTGCCAACCATTTGACTTTCCCATCAAGACAAGGTCCATAGTGTCCAAATGTACAAATGTTCACTAGGCGGATAAGCATAAGCATTAGTTTTAACTACACCGTATACACTGTGCTAACTAGTGCTTGGTTCCTAACTGGAGAAGCAGGTATATACATATTAAAAACAGCTAATTTTCTAGCTAGATCAGTGGTACCTATCTATGAGAAGCAAGTAACTGGTAAGCATACACATTTTCTTACTTTAACTTGTGTGAAGCATAGTGGTGGATATATCACAGGCATTGTGCTTTTGTCGTCTTGAATAGGGGTATCAGAAACAGGGGCTTGGAAAGACAATAATTACTGTACATCAGTCTCTTGTATTTGGGTCTCCGCTTCTGACTCTGTTTCACTACCCATTGTAATTTCCAGAAATACAGTAAATGTGCTTCAAGTTCCACTATCACAAACGTTATCAGGCATGACACGTGTTGTATGTTTTGTGGGAACTTGATCCTCAGGAACAAAAGGAATTATTTTATTCTGAAGACAGCGGTATTTCCAACTGTCCTTGCAAAAATAACAGCTCCACTGAGGCCTCTGATCTGCCAGCAACAACTGTGTCCTAAGTATGATTCCCACAGCATCTAGAGAGATCTCTCACATGTGATCTGTGGGGTTAAAGTTAGGTGCATCCCCTAAGGGGCAAAGTTTTTACTGAATTACATAGAATGATAAGAATTTACTCTTACCCCCATTGCTTCCATTAATGTTATTATACAGTGGCACACATGTGTATATATATATAAAAAGATTATAATGTACATGTTTAAAATGTATTTTCATTTTGTTTTTGCATGGTAAGTATACATAGAAAAAAGTTCGGAAGTGCTGTTTATGCCTAGTAGGTGGTTTCGTGGAGGTCTTTGTGTTTCTTTCTTGCCCTCCTCTTCTGGCTCTCTGTTTATAGCTTGATCTTTTTTGTTGTACCCCTTCTGCTCGGTTTCCTGGTCCCAGTTCACTCAGTCATGGTTTACGCTCCTGGCTGGAAACATAGGCAAAGAAATAGAGCCTGCAGAGATTGATATTTGTTTTACTTCTCACACAGGTTAGCATTAAAACCTCATTCAGCCTCCTGTCAGGCCATGGCTTAGACCACCATCGCAGGGGCTACTTCAAATGAGGGTGTCTGTTCATTTCTTGGGAAGGATTTAATGAAATCAGAAGCAGGAGGTAAAGGAAAAAAGAAATAGAAGACAGTGGGAAAGGAAAGCAGAAAATAAAACTGAAGTGCTGTTAAAGGAGTGCTGTTAATTTGCAAAAACATGTTGTGCTGAGTGTTTTTGTGTGTGCAGTCCTAGTGTGTCCTTCACTTTGTCTGCTATTAGAGTTTTTTTTCTAAATTACCCTGCAAGTTTTGTAGTAGTTTTATGGCCCCTGGGGATCTTCATCTTAGCATAGTTTATTGCTCTTCTTTTGCCTGCAATGCCTCCTGTCCCTTATGGCAGTCATGTATCCAGGACCATGGATTTAGCAAGCATTGGTTTAGAGTCAATTTTACAAAAGCACACTTGTGATGCTGAGTAACTTTCCTTATCTGGTGAGCACTGATGGCTACATTTACAGTTTAGCAAATACCCGAGTGTTAACTGAGTGGGTTATTCTCTAAGAAAACAGCTAGAGTCTTTAATAATTATGGTATTGATGATCTGGGGTGATTTATGTGCTTTTTTATGAATGCGTGTAGTTTAATGAAATGACAAGTTTAAAATGCAAAACATTTACTCCTGATAGCTAGACCTGACACAAACAGAAAACAAAAATAAATGAATTACTGCTATTTAGTCTATTTAGTGAAGGCCAGAACATGAGTCTGCTGTATCTAGTGCTTGCTGAATCAATGGTCTCAGATGCATCTGTCATATGGGACAAAAGGCATTCTAGGAAAAAGAAGAGCAGTAAGCCTTGTGAAGATGGAGATCACCAGGGGCCATAAGACTACCACATAGCTAACAGGCTAATTTAGGAACTCACAATAGCAAACAATGGGAAGAATGCACCAGGACTACACACACAAATCAACAAACTCTGCACAGAATATGTTTTGGCAAGTTTTGACTGGTAGTATTCCTTGAAGTAAATGGGTTTTGGTATGCAAGTTTTGAGGCATTGGATTAAAAGAGAGGGCCAGCTCCTAGAGCATATGGAAGTCTTGTTACATAGAAGATGTAGGGATAGAATAGGACAGAACAAATTAGAGAAAATGATTTATTTTAACTTTGATTAGACCTAACAGACATTGTTCAGTGCCAACTATGGTTTCTTGTAAGTCTTAATAGGGAAATTGTTATCCATAATAAGTGAAGGAGAAGATAGTTAAACCAGTACAGACCCTCCAACCACCTTGACCAGCTTCCATCTGAACTAATGAAGGAGCACACACTCATAGTAATCTGATTACTATGAGCATGCATACTTTCATTAATTCAGATGGTGGTCTGCTGAGGTAACGGGTGAGTATGCCCTATAAGAAGCTGTGGCCAGAGCTGGCTTAAAGTTTTGAGTACCCCAAGAAAGCTGGTGACTGCAATAAAATTCCATTTAATTCTAATAAGCAATGTTTCAGCTTTTGACACTGTTGTTGGAGGTGGCCCCACCTCTACAATCCATCTGAGTTTTCCCTGTGAGGTAATTGCAGAACCATGGTATGGTCCCTGCAGAGAGTCCAGCAAGATATATAGTGGTTTGTTCAGTAAGGTGCTGTGATCTGCTAGGTCAAAAGCCTTTGTAAAATCCATGAAAATAGCATGAGTTAATTTACCTTCATTCATGCCCTTGCTAACATGGTTAGTGAGGCATGCCAAGACAGTAGTGATGTTCTATTTAGACATATGTTCAGAGATTTGTTGGATGATGATTTTTTACAGGATCTTGCTTAGGTGGGAGAGGATGAAAACTGGTTGGTCATTTTTGAGAAGGGTAGGGTCATGAGATGTGAATACAGGGGCTATCATGGCCTGCTTCCATAATGTTGGTACATACAAGGAGATACAATGATACGTTAAAGATGGTAGCAAGATGTTTAGCAACATCATCAGCTAGAAGCCTGAGAAATCTCAGACACAGGCCATCACTGCTGGCACTACCATAGCTGGGGAGAGCCTTGAGGAGGTGATGAATCTCCTAGGGGGAAGAGACCTTGAAGTGGAGGGGGAATTTGAGGTTATCAGTGACCCAGTTGATCTGGGTAGAGGAAGGATCCCTGGGCAACAGCTTACCCAGTTAATCTGACAGGTCTGAGAATTTACTATTGAGGGCCTCTGACCTGAGTGGTTTCAGTTAGCGACCCTGCTTTGGTGCATATCTTAACGACATTTTACTTGTTCCTGAGTTTAATGAGTGAGTGAAACAATGACAAAAGATTTTGGGGTCACCCAAGTTCCTGACCCAAAGTTTATTTTATATACAGTATTGTTGGCCTTAAAGGTGATAGAAAACAGGTTTTGCACCTCTAGGTGTCATCCTGTTTTCCATTTAGTATCTTATTCAATATTCTGACATGTTTTGAACTTCTTTTAATTATGTTTTATTGAAACTTTATATGCTGTAAGCAAATAACTAATATATTGGATGACAAAGACTACATAACACACAATAGCAACTGTAGAGCTACTGAGACACAATCCTTAAAGGTACAACTGTGGAGGCAATCTAATTACTAGCCTTATTCTGAAACATTTTACACAAATGAGCTATTGTGCAGCCAATGCCTTAAAGACATTATTAAAATTCTGTAAACACAGAAAGTTTTAACCAAGCCATTCCAGGCTTATCTATTTGTCACCTTAAGGTTCTAAATCTAACCATTTAGGCCATTCTCCGAACTCTGTCTTTGATAAACATCATCTCATGCTGTGTGCTCCATAACAAAAAAATCATAGATACAGTGAAGCAATTAAGATGTAACAGTACGAAGAAATAGAACTATAAACTGAAAATACATTTCCGGCCTACCCGGTGATGCTGTCAGTAGTGCAGTAATTCTCTGGTGGCTGTACAAGCCAGGGAAGCAAGAAAGTTGTCTGCTGCTGCCAGTAGTACTGTGTGCTGCCTTGAGCAATCTTGCCCTACAGACTACTCGAACAATGGTGTTCATGCCAAATGGCCATCTTTTAAACCTCTATTGCCTCCATTTTAATTCACTTTGCTTCTCCCTAACTGTCACGCTGCCACCATCATGCTGCATTAAGTCAGGAACCTCACCCATCACAGCAACTACCCAAATTAAGCATATGCTTCTTATCAGGATTAAAGTTAAAGTCAATAACATAAGCAACTTGTAAACGTTGGGATTGACATGGCAACATAAAACTTAACATACACATGTTAGCAACATAATGGTATGCTCCCATTGAGATGAGCAGTAAGGACAATATGGACACTGTACATAAGTAAACTTGAAATAAATTTTTATCATGGCAGTTAAGTCTTTTCTCCAAGACCAAGTACGCATTCCAACAGTCTAGTTTTCCATAAAGACTGAGCATGCAGACCCAGATTGCTCACCCATTGTTCAGGAAGCAGTCTGTTAGGAAACAACATAATATCATGCAGCGTCCTCCTGGGAGGAATGTTCCCCCTGCACATGATCACTCTGCCCCTGAATAAGTTTGTCAGTTTTGAGTCTGGCTGCCTTGGAATCAATAAATACATACATTTTGTCATGTACAGTAAACTGCAGCAATGCTGGAAACCTGAGCCAAAATGGGATATATAATACTTTAAGCTTAATTGTAGCTGCTTCAAAAGTCTGAAGGCAGGCACAAGTGGCAAATGAATAATCAGAGAAAAATAGCAGCCTCTGATCATTGATTTGGACAGTGCCTTGCTCCTAGGCTGCTCTTAGAATTTTATCTCTAGTGGCAGCAGAATCAGTCACCATTAGCAATGTCCTAGGGCCCTCTGCTCTGTTATGGGTCTGACTAGGAGTGATGCGATAGACCTTAATGATCCATGGTGCAACCCCAATCCCATGGCCTCGGGGAGGCAGCGCTCCAGAAATGTTGTCTCATCTTCCACTTCGGTCTCCTCTGACATCCCTAAAATCTGAACATTTGCAGCTCAAACCAGGTTTTCCATTTGTTCAAACAATGACTTTATCATACCTTGGTCTTTTACTGCAGCTGCAGCAGTTGCCATCACTTTTTCTGCTATGTTTTTAGATTCCTCTGTCCCCACTGCCATTACCTCTACCACCTGTTCAGCATTCACTAACCTTTCCATGTAAGTGTCCATTTTCCTGACCACATTGCACACTGTTTGGGTAAGTGCATTAACTGCATATTGTAGAGTCCCCGGTGTAGCTGAGGCATCCACCTACACAACTGGAGGTTGAATGTCTTAGACAGCCCAGAAGCAAATGATTTGGTACCTTTTAATGGACCAACATAGATGTAACAACAAGAACAAAGTGCTCTAGCTTTCGGACCAACCAGTCCTTCTTCAGAAGCTCATGGCAGTTGTTTAGAAAATACAATACTTATAACAGCTAGATAATGCAGAGAAAAACAGAAAAAAATCCCCATTGGTTTAAAATACTCATTTAAAAAAAACAGAAGATGATGTCAGAGAAGTTAAACAGTACAATACTGCCTCAGTCCGAATGAACCTTGGGTTAAGATGCTTGGTGCAACAAACATAAAGAATCTCTACTGCACATAAATTTAATTGACATAAGATAACACTGCTGAAGCAGATAACTCCCAAATCAAGCCATGAGTGTCACAGTCAGTATAAGGATGTGATTACTGAAAAGCAACCCCACCCAGCTTAAAGACAAACTAAGATAGTTATAGGGCTCATGAAATTACAATGTATGCATTAAAGACAAGAATACCAGTAAAGTTGTCTAAAAAACATCAGTGCACACTGTGTGATGTGTAAAACCTAGCTAGACATGCCACCCAGCTGTATTCTCAAGCTAAATAAAAGGCCCAAGAAATTACAAAAACCTCAGGACTATATAAATGATAATTTAAATATAAATTGATAATATTAGTGTTAAACAAAAAACTCTAGTAGAGGAACCTCAAGGAATTCAGACCATGCATCCTGATATGTACTGATGTCAATATATATACTGAGAATGTAGCAACTACATGTACCACAAGTGTCTAGGGAATCTGAAAAAGAGATAAAAAAGTAATTTATCTCCTCCTGCTCATACAAACAGTACAACCTAACCCACCCCACATCACAATAATGTGGGTGGGGGAGATACATAGCTTAAACGAGATGTTGTCTCTCTCTCTCTCCCCCCTCCTTTTCTCTCTCTCTCTCTGTCCCCCACAGACACACACACACACACACACACACACACACACACACACACACATATACACACTCTCAATCTCTCTCCTAGTGAACCTATATTAACTTCAGTCACTGTAATTGTTCCCCAAAGGAATACAACTTGTAATGAAATTCTGAGTAAATTACTACAATATTAGCCTAATGTAAAAAGATATGTGCAGGACCCCCAAGCAAATGAGATCACACATCCCAATATGTACAGAGTTACAAAAATTATATATAACAGTATAAGATAACACTCCTGTATGTACACTAGCAGGCTGGGTAAACTGAATATGGTGCAATGGAATCAATCCCCCCCCCACCCCCACACACAGGCAAAGATAAAAAGTAAGGAGAAATTTGTTGTGTGTGAAATGAAAATAGTAACACATTATAACTCCATATAGCTAAATAGAGACTTACCTCAATGTGACAGCAAGCCCCACATCTATTATATCACATACTTCACAGCACATACCCACACACATACATACACACACGCATCCACATCTCACACATGCTGAAGTCCTATAATATGTCAGCTTGAAGAAGAAAAGGTCTGTGGATGTTAGTTTCTGTAGTGTCCCATAAAGCCAATATCCAAGTTCATCCCATCTGCTACCATATTGAGATGTAAAATAAGTTTAATCTCAAAAGCTCGTCAGCCCAGGCAGAGAAGAATCAGTTTTCACAGCATTTCTCGGTTGCACCATGCTTATAAACTTGATATGAAGAATCAGACCAGCAATATCTACCAGATGCTCTCAAACTAAATTTTGTTAATTCCCCCAAATTTGCTTTTTTAAACTAGGAAGATGACCTTTAACAGCAGAGCTCGGAGAAGAGCATCTTTCCCTCAGGGCCCCTAGCTCCACCCACCCCCCACGTTTGAATCATGTTTTGACCTTTTTCTTTAAATTATTTGTCTAATTGCTTCTGCCTTTGTAACTATCCTGATTACATGTCTCCTCTAAAGTTTCTGCTCTTTCTCTTTATACTTCCTGAACATCATATGACATCAGTAATATCATACTAGGCCATTTCGATGAATAGCATGGAATGGTGCCGGAGATGTCACAGGATGTCTTACAAATACAGGACAGAGTAATAGCTGTTGAGGAGAGTGGAAATACAGTAAATGTAGATCTGAGGGCACCCACAGGAAGTTTATTTAGCTATCAGAAACTTGTCAAAGCTTATCAGAATATACAACTGGCATGAAAGGTAAAACAGTAGGGCAGTTACCTATGTTAAAAAAAAAAAATTCCCTATCACCTTTAAGGGTTTTAACCACTTGTTTGCAAAGCTTGCAAAGCCTTCACTAATTGTTCCAGGAAGAGGGTGAGGGAGCGGACATGCAGGCTGCCCACAGGGTATCCCTCTCTTTCATTTTCCCAAGCAGTTATTTTGATAGCCATCCAATGTTTCCACCACATACTCTGCAAAACTGTATATATGTGAAACTGTGAAAAATCAGCTTTTGCAAATACATGGTTACTTTCCATAAAAGGGCAGGTTTACATTTTCTTCATTTCTGCAACAGTAGTACAGCCAGTAAGAGCCATACCAGAGTGCAGACAACCTGTACTACTCATGTCGAAAAAGCAGTGAGTGATTGGTGTCAGTACCAAGTTGTATGCATGTTTTGTTATATTCCTTTAAAAAAAAGTAAGGTGACAATTAGATTTTTTTTTGGTGCAGTATTAACCTCTGCTAAACAATTTAAATTACAAATCGTAGTGAGAAAGAAATACTGTGACCTACTGGGAACTGAACCCTGGACCCCAGAATATTCTTCCGGTGCTCTAAACACCAAGCTACAAGCTCACAAGAGTGGACATTTATTGCAAAATAAACTGTTGAAACATCAGTTAGAGTTGGAGTTTAATGACACAAAAGAAAGTGGATGTAATGTTAGGGCAAAAAGTAGCCTGAACCGTGGTGCTTCTGTGGTATGGTGTTTCTTAGGCTAGGAATGATCTCAAATCACAGTTTTGGTGTTGCTCTAATTTTAGCACTCTCTCTCCATAAATTGGTGTGTGAGTATTGTTCAAGAAAGCACAGAACTGAATCATAGCACACGCCAAAAATAATAAATGCAAGTGCAAATTTATTACAAAAACAGGAACTCCTTCACCAGTGCTTTGAGTCACTCCGACTGTTCATCTGATGAAGAGTCAGAGCGACTCGAAGTGCTTCAGAAGGAGTTCTTGCTTTTTGTAATACATTTTGCACTTGCCTTTATTATTCTTTGAGTGTGCTGTGATTCTGTGCTTTCTTTTTTTGTTTACCATACACAGCTGCACCTTAATCTGGTAGGGTGCGGTTTGTGGTTTTGCTGTGATTAATGGTCCCTGCCAAGAAAGACAGTGCTGAAGTTAGGGCAATACCAATGCTGCTGTATAATCATTAAACAGTGAAACCCCATACACAGATCCATCAAGGCTCAGTGGATTTTTTTTAGATGAACTTCATTTTTATTTTCTTTTGTGGCATTACATTTCAACCTAAAATACCACCAACAGCTTAATCTGGTTCAGTTTCCTTTGGTTTCCATTTGTATCAGCCCCCCCCAAGATGAGGCTGAAAATAGGCAGAATTGCCTAGCCCACCTTTTAATTTGAAATATATCAAGAGTATAAGAGGCTACATATCTGTAGTTTCTTGGGCATGTAGTTTCTATAAGTAAAAAGAATGTTTGTCAATTTAAAATGCATTGCAAGAGTATAGAAGGCTGGAGGTCTGCAGGTAGTAGGGCACTGTGAAGTGTGCAGAAACAAGCTGCATGCCTGACAGCTATGTCCATAAAGGGTTGATCAGGCTATGTGCATGCACATCAGTATTGCGAGGGTATGCTGATGCAGGGTGGACACTTAGCAGCTAAATCCGTCAAGAGCTGTGCAGGTTGTGCGTCTGCACATACAGTACTGTAGGTATGGGAGTATGCAGCTGTATGTGCTGGAGCTGGAGAAAACCAGAGATGAACCTCCACTGAGGATTTAACATGCTCCAGGATTGCCCACAAGTATAGTAAGGTGTACAGAAGCAAAAGGGAAGCCTGGAAGCATCCCCCATCAAGGTCTGAGTAGGCGGGTATGCTACAGGAGGGTAAAAGCCTGGGGTCATTCAACAATAACTAAGAAAGATTAAAGGCTGAGCACGTATGTTGTCCAGAAGTGTATATCAGACTGAGTCCTGTAAACAAAACAAAATATACGTAATTACTGTTGAAACTGCTTATCTGCTTGATCTCCTTGTGAGTCAGTGCCATAATTGCCTATTTAATGTCATAACAACTGGTTACCCAGTTATTACAATGCTCTCTAATAACTGGGTAACTGGTTGTTTCACTAAATGTTAACTTCAGTTTCCTGTTTTTTAAAACATTTTCCACATGTGCAGTGGTAAAACACATCAAAATGAGTAACTCTTCAAAAGCAGTAGAAATGCATCTGAGAATCTGCCTGTAAAATTCCCTATGACTGCTGTTACTTACTGCTGGTGGTTGTGCTCTCCCCCCAACCCACGCTTGAGACACCTCAAGTCTACAGAGTTCGACAGCACAAATCTCCATGGTAAACTCACATCTGTCACACTCACAGAACAGCAACATACCATTTCTTCTGAAAAGTCACCTTTTCAACATTATGTTTTAAAAAAAGTTGCACTAATTTGTCACAATGCGTAAGTTTCTTGTCTTTTCCTTAGTATACTGTAGTGCATGGTGGAAAAAAAGGTCTATTTCATTCTTTTTTAACCGAGTAAGGCCCACGTGCTTGTTTTCAGGGGCAACCTGGGAGTACTAAAGAAGTTAAATGACTTGCTCAATCACACAGTATGCAAGTGGAGGGTGTGAGAATCAAACCCTAGTCTATTTGCTGAATATATCAATACAGCTCATTAATCTAACCTCTAGGCTATACCATCAGCCCATAAATCTGCAGTTACCAGTACTTATAAAAGATAAAATACGTGCATCTTTGTTGTTACTCTTTGTTTTTCCAAACCCTCTGTGTGTGATGCCTAATTAAACACCTTGAGCTTTGCTGTTAGTATTTAAGTGGCATCACACAACTTGGGTGAGTGGGAAAAAACATCGTAATACACATCTGTACATACATTTTTTCTATGTGTAACATACAGAAGTAATACAGCACTGTGAAGATAGAAGTGGCTAAGGGTTCATCTTTATTACCCTCCTACTGTATGACAGTGACAATAACAAACTGGAATATACTGCAGACACACATTCAAACTTGTCAGTCAAAATGCTACATACCTTATTCATGATGGGGGCTGTGCATGAAGGTGCATAAATTGCATGCAGAACTGTGAAGTGACTGGCCTGCACGTCTATGCACCGTGCAGACAGCCCAGGCCACACTGTATGCACAAACATGCATGCAAGGAGGAGCAAAGGCAAGGGAGGGGAAGACTGATGCACGGAGGCCCATGCAGGGGCATGCCAGCCAGCAGTCTGACATCTCGAAATACCCCTTAACCCATCATATAAGGAAAACCACACTGCCTGCATGGAACTGTGTACATGAATGCCACGACAAATATGGGTAGCCATGCAGGACAATATTCACAAGGGTGCAGGACTGCAGGCAACAATCAGGCAGTCGCAATCACTCAAGAGTGGTGGGCGCTCAGAGTCAGGCGCAGGGGTATACTCTAAAGGCACACGAAACACCAGGTAAAGCAACTTTACAGGTGTGCAGGTGACCACCCTGGTCACAGATATCCTTTCCAACTATGCCATCCTGAACGGGACACGTGCCCTGACCACGGCCACTGAAACAAAGAACCAGATATGGCTGGACATACAGGTGGCTGTCAGAGCTGCCTGTCCCAAGGCCAGAACACTGTCTGTGATCAAGCACAAATGGTGAGATCTCCAGTCCACTGTGATTTGGAAGCTGGCAGTGGCAAACCACTCATGGATGGCCACCGGTGGTGGACCCCTTCACAAGACCACATGCTAACCCCCCCCAGGAGAGGATCGTGGTGGATACCATCACCAAAGCCATCAAGCATGGGGAGGCAGTGAGAGTGGATACAATGCCAGATATGCTGTGCTCATAGGGAGGACAGCATGAGGGGGCCATGACCAGCACCACAGCTAACTGTTGTGTCATGTATCCCACAGGGAAATCCATGCAGACCATCCCTGCCCACTGCCCAACCACAGTGCCACAGCAACACAGAACAGGAGTACAAAAGAGGTATGTCTGTCACACTGTGGTGACGATGGGACTGGTGCAAATGAGCCTTGTCCTGTACACTGCACCCTATCACTGGTCTGTTCTACCAACCATTGGTACCATGTAGGAGCAGATGACCATAGAAGAGGGCAATCGAGAAGTGAGCATGATCATGGCCACCAAGGGTACACTGGAGACCACATACACTGGCCCGCTGTGCATGGGCAGCACCACACAATGGAGCGGGAGGCAGACCACCACAGTGACATGGCCCAATCACTGATATGACCAGACCCTGTGGCCATGGCCATTGCAGCTGGAGATGGCGAATGTGACATGCCGTCAGCCAACAATCACCACCCAACCAGCAATGATGATGCTAAATGCACGCCTACAGTTACACCAGTACAGGTGACCCCCTTTGATGTCAGCAGCACTGCACATGTCAGACCAGCCAGGACCACACCATGATGTGACAGGATGGCATCCACATTGGGGATTCTGTAGACCTACTACCCTGAACTTTGCCATCTGGAACTGGAGTAGCTAGAGGCACAGTGGGAAAACACTGAGACACAGCAGCGCCTGACAGAGGAGGTGAGGGGAATGAGCCAGGGCATCGACCACATAGGGGACATGCTGGAGAGGATTGCAGAGTACCCAATGTCTGTAGCTGCCACTGGTGTCCTAGCATCCCATCTGGCAGTGACGGAGGCTATGGTGTGGGCCATCCCGAGCACTCCACCACTGCGAACACCACTACCACCATTGCAGAATCGTGGGACACATACTACCAGGAAGGGTTGAAAACAAGACAATGTATTGTAAGACCAGAGAGGGCAGCACAGCCCATGGTGGGCCACACCACCTAGGCACACAGATGGCCACGCAGTGGAGTTGTAGACAGATGTGATACAGCACTATGAGCAATGCAAAGTGCACGGTCACTGGTACACACATAGTGGCACAGGTACGCAAATATACACAGGACACATGCACCCCCTACACACAACATATTTTCCTCCCCAGCACACACCACACATGTCTCCCCAACCACCACACCACATATCCCCACCCACAACTACCACACCACAAGCTCACTACACGACAGACCCCACAATCCCCAGTCACATACTACATGGCATACTTAGGTGCAAGTGATCGGCAGGAGTCTGGTGCATGGGCGCATGTGCACGAAGAGCTGCAGTTCATCATGGTGCACATGGTCCATCCACCTATCTGCCAAATGTGCAGTGTGCTACAACATGCTGTGCCAAATGGCTGCTGAGCAACTCTGGCTGTGGAGATGCAACTGCGGTACCATCTCAGTGGGGTGGACCGCCTGGGACATCGCGTGGTGTGGATAGCCGCCAATGCACACATATTTTATTTTATATTATTTTGATCTTGGATTGACACTTTTTGAGAACAAGCTCATTACATAGGTTCCACGTCAGAGTTAGACAAACAGTGTAAATGTAAATGATTGCTGTTAAGCAGCAAGAATTAAATACCAAGTAAACTATACATGCAATGTTAAACTTAGGCAAGTATGGTAACAAGGCATCAAGTTGGCATTGTTCAGTGTATGTAAAAATACAATTAGAAGCAAGAGAGTGAGGGTTAGTAAAGGTTAATAGTTAGGTAAGACATACGAACATATGAACATATGAAGAAGCCAGCAGAAGAAGGCCATATGGTCTACGAAGTTTGCTCCTATAGAAGGGTCCACAGCTTGAGCCAATGTCCCTGCTCTCCCTCCCCACTCCTCCCATCCTCCCTACCCATGATCCTTACCTCTCCCTATGCGTATCCCAGCCTCTCTTAAAGCTGCCCACTGTCTTCAATGAGATCAACTCTTCCGACAGCCCATTCCAAGTGTTCACCACCCTGACTGTGAAGAAGTGCTTCCTGACCTCCCTCCAAAATCTCCCACCCACCAGCTTAAGACTGTGCCCCGTTGTGTTATGGTTGCCACTCAGCTTAAGGAGACTCTCCTTATCAACCTTATTTATCCCTTTCAAGTACTTGAAGATCCCAATCATGTCCCCTCTTTCTCGCCTGTCTTCCAGGGAGTACATGTTCAGTGACTGCAACCTCTCCTTGTATGCCTTATGCTGCTGACTGGCTATCATCTTTGTAGCCCTCCTCTGACCTTCTCCAGCAGGTTAATGTCCTTTTTGAGGTGTGGGTACCAGTACTGAACTCCATACTCTAGATGTGACCTTACCGGTGACCTGTACAAGGGCAGTATAACCTCCTCGATCCTACTACTGATCCCCCTAGATAGGCATCCCAGCATCTTGTTTGCCTTTGCTGCTGCTTTCTTGCATTGCGTGGAGTGCTTCAGGTCACTAGTGATCATCACCCCCAGGTTCTTCTCCTCCTCTGATGCAGATATTCAGACTCCACCTGGGTAGTACTCTGTCCTGGGATTCTTTGCTCCAATATGCATAACTTTGCATTTCTTGGCATTAACGCCAAGCTGCCAGATCCTGGACCGCCTCCCCAGCTTTTCCAGATCTTCCTGTAGGTTCTGTATCCCTTCAGCTGTGTCCACTCTCCCACAGAACTTAGTGTCACCCGTGAATAGACACATTTTGCCCTAATGCCATCCCCAATGTCATTGATGAAGACATTGAACAACACTGGCCCCAGCACCGAGCCCTGTGGTAGCCCACTGGTCACCTCCTTGGTGCCAGATAACTCCTCCCCCACAACCACCCTCTGGGGTCTGTCCCTCAGCCAGTTTTCCACCCATCTGGCCATCTTTTCCCAAACCCCAAGATCCACCAATTTCCTGATCAACCTTTTGTGGGGCACAGAGTCAAAGGCCTTGCTGAAATCAAGATAGAGGATGTCTACAGCTTGGCTCCTGTCTGCTGTCTTGGTGACACAGTCAAAGAAGTCAATCAGATTCATTTGACCCGCTCTCTCTCCCCGTGAACCCATGCTGCCTCACATCCTGGAGACCAGGATCCTCTAGATATTCAACCAACCTTTCCTTTGTATGGTCTCCACAATCAGGATAAGACAAGCTAAGATATACATTATAAATAGAAAGACTTACATAGGTGAAGGAGAATACATCAGCCAGAGAGGCTTCACCATAAGGGGTAGGGGAAGAGGATATATTTACAGGTTTTGGAAATAGGTCCAGGTGGCAGACAACTTTAGGGGTGAAACTTCAGGGGAAGATAAAGGGAGGATTGGAGGGAGATACAGTATATTAGTGGAGTGGATAACTAGGGGAAAATTGCTTTGGAAGGCCAAGGAAATTAGGAACCAAGAATAGAAAAACTGTCACTCATATGTTGTGCTGCATGGAACAGGCAATAAACACTCTGCATGCCATCTGTGGTGACAGCATCATCATGCCACCTGTGTGATCCAGGCATTGTAACCCTATCTTCTGTACACCAATAGTCCTCGTGATGACGGCACTTGTTTTCTGATGTGCCTCATTGTACACCTCCTCTGCCAGTCCTTGTGGTGCCAGCTATGGTGTCATCAGGTATGGCAGTGGATACCTGTTGCCATGTGTGCAAGAGAGAATGGAATTGTTACAAGGATGCTCTGTAGTCCATGCACCATGGCAATATCTACCTATCAGCAACTTGTCCTCACCCCCCACATGCAGCAAGGTGTGTACTGAGACCCAAGTTGTTAAAGACATAGGTGTCACGGCACGAACTGGGGTACTTCACACATACATTGTTTATGTTGCTGTGTTAGTCACACACTGCCTGGCAGTTTATGCTGTGGAACCCTTTTCAATTCCTGTATGTCTCCTCATCCACAGATGGTGCCAGGATTGCCACATGGGTGCTGTAGATTGTGCCCAGGGTACTGGGCATGCCATGCATGATGTAGAAAGTCTCCTTGGTTGTCTGGATATCCTGTGGTGTTGTGGGGAAACGTATGTGTGCCTGACACTATGGAGCAGGGCATCTGTTAACTGTTACAAGGCATGAGACACAGAGGACTGGCTAACCCCTGTGATATTGCTGAATACCCTCTGGAATGACCCTGTTGCATAATATGATAGCACAAACAAAACCTTTGTCTTGACTGTCATGGCATGGGACCTTAGTGTCCATGGCTGCATGTGGGATTTGACCATGTTGCACAGGTACACTAGCATCACATGGTCCACTGGGAACCTGTCCAGGCAGTATGTGTCCCATAGATCGTGGGCCTGTATCTGTGGGCAGAACACACATGTGTGCCTTCATGGCTGCCATTCCTAGCCATGTGCCACAGTGTCGTCCAGCAGTACTGCATGCAGCAGTAGCCCTAGATATATCATTGGATACCTCTCATGACCTGTAATCTATCCTGTGGGGAATGGTCTTGTGGGCTCAGACTGAGCCTCCTAGGTCACTGGCCTGCAGGTCCCCTCTTCCTGTTGTACCATGGGGAGGCATGGACACAATTGATGCATGGTTGCACTCCGTGCCCATGCATGTCGATGTCATCTCAGTGGCTGGCATGGCAGTGGTGGCTGAATGCACACCTGCTATGGGTTGCATGGGGGGCATACCCCTGTAAACTTTGGAGAATGTCAGCCAGGTATTACCAGGACAGCCTGGAGGGCAGCACCATCTGGTGTTTCACAGAGCCTGAGGAGCTGGGTATCTGGTGGTGCGTGCCATTATGTGTGTGTGTGTGTGTGTGTGTGTGGCATGCTTAGTCAACATACTGATGCTGTTCTCTATCTTGCATCTCCACAGGACTTTGTGGGCTGCCCAGAGGAGTTCACGTTACACCTCTGAGATTTGGGTAATGGGTGCAGACATTGGGCCAGGCAGCTACCAGAGTTTCTGAGCTGCAGGGTTGGCAGCTCAGACATCTACTACAATGATGATAAGGGGAAGATGTGGTCTGCACTGTAGCCCTCTCAGGTGGTACCTCATAGCATATCTCCATATGATAGTTACTGCAGCCACCATGCTTTGGAATCCTGCTCATGTCCACCTTTCTGTGTGTTCTCTCATTGCAAGGGTACCATAGTCCACTGCACAGAATGGTGCTGGTCCACTGGATGTACAGCAACACCACACTGCAATGCTCATCTGAAGACTCTGAGAAGGAGGACCAGATGGAGTGATGTGGTGCAGCAGAGGGTTCTGGGTGGCATTCAGGGTTTCAATGTGCCTTACTGTTGACCGTACTACATGACTTCCTAATTGCACTATTAAAGGTTACTATTTACAGCATTCCATGTGTTCATTGTTTCTCCTGGGGATGGTGGCAGGCCTTCTTAGGGGTCTGTGTGGGAGGACCATTTGAAGGGTTGATAGGGAGTGTCTGTGGGGGTCTGCCTGGCCACTGCCATTGACAGCCACCTGTGGCACAGCAGGGCTGTGTACGATGTGTGCCACACCATGGGCCACACACAGTGTATTGTCTGACCAGTATCCTGCTGGCCGTTGTTGCCTGTGTGGCTTCCATTGGCACACATTGTGGAAGTGTGGGCAGTACATGCATGCAGAGTATGCAGTACAGTCCAGTGCTCCCAGGTCTACTGGGGGGTCTCACAAAGGACTATGTGGTCTCCAATAGGGCATTATGTTTGCTGCACACTGTATGTGGGGATATTCTGCATTTCCACATCATTAAGTGTTCCTGTCATCTGCAGGACTACCCCATTTGTGTCCCCATGTGTGTCCAGTGGTCACTGGCTGGCCACCTGCTGGATGTCAGTCAGTGTTGCACACTCCATCATGTATGGGGACCATACACCACCTCACATGGTGGCCTGTCCATTGATGGTGCACTAGTTGGCACTGTTGTCCCATTCTATGGCTCTGCCATATTGCTGGTCCACAAAGGACATGCGGTGCATGTCCTGTATTTGGACTTCAGCAAGGCCTTTGATTCTGTGCTGCATGGGAGGCTGGGGGGGGGCTCTAGTGTATATAGTGATGGAATAAAAGATGGTAAGCTGTATCACCAATTGGCTGGAGGGAAGGCAGCAATGGGTGGTGGTGGTGGGGGGGGGGAGTTCTCATAACTAAGGGATGTGATGAGCAGGGTGCCAAAGGGATCAGTATTGGGACCAGTGTTGTTTGGAATATTCATAGATGACATTTCCCACGGGGTGCGGAGTAAGATCAGTCTCTTTGCAGATGACACAAAGATGGGTGCAGTGGTTGATGACATCGAAGGGTGGAGGGGGCTTCAGGAGGACCTGACCAAATTGCAGGAGTGATCGGATGTATGGCAGTTGGGGTTTAATGCCAAAAAGTGTAGGGTCTTGCACTTCGGGGCTAACAACCAGGGGAGGAGCTATCAGCTGGGGGGGTAGAACTAGAATGCACCGAGGAAGAAAGAGATCTAGGGGTGCTTACAACAGAGAGGATGAACAACTCAGTTCAGTGCAGGAGGGCAGCAGAAAAAGTCAACAGGATGCTGGGGTGTATAGCGATGGGAATTTCCTCGAGAAATGGGGAGGAGATCTTGCCCCTCTACAGGTCACTGGTCAGGCTGCACCTGGAATACTGTGTGCAGTACTGGCACCCATTCTTGAAGAAGGACATCAGATTGTTGGAAGATGTACAGTGGAAGGTGACAAAGATTATCCAGGGGTTAGAGGGATACTTCTATGAGGAAAGGCTGGGTGAGCTGAACATGTATTCCCTGCAGGAGAGGAGGGACACGGGGGACATGATAGAAATCTTTATGTACTTGAAGTGAATTAGCAGGGCTAGTAAAGAAGGAATTTTCCAGATTAGAAGATGGAGGGTTGAGAGGGGGCACCAGATGAGATTCGAGGGGGAAGATTCAGGAGGGAAGTCAGGAGACATTATTTCACTGAGAGAGTGGTGGATAAGTGGAATAATCTGCTGGAGAAGGTGGTAACCTGTAGCATGGTAGACAGTTTTAAGAGGGGATGGGACATAGTGAGGGGGTATTTGTGAGGAGCTGTTGGGTGGGTGGGGCAGCTGCAAGTTGAGGGGCTAGCTGCACAATTGAGCAGACTCGATAGACCATGAGGCCTGCATCTGCTGGTGTTTTCGTATGTTCGTATGTCCTGCGCACAGTGAATGTGGACTTTATGGCTGCCCGAGCCTGGCGTAGTGCCTCTCCTGTTTCTGCATGCACTTTGCTGATATATCTTGATCGTGCATGCACAAACCAGGGGGACACGTGGTCCACTGAAGGGGAATGTCCCTCCACATGTGCCTGGCCTTTGTGCAGTGCAGGTCTGCTGCAGAAGCATACCTGCCCAACTACATACTTTTTGTGAAGGCCGCACATGCATACTTTGCATGCTTTTCTCATGTATCTCCCAAACATGGCAGTTGCACACCTCACATATTTTTGTGCATAGATCCCAATATGCAACCAACAATACCATTCTCCTTAAGGGAGCTGTCTTTTTCTGCTTTGGAAGTCTGAAGAGTGCTACTATGGCTTCTACAGCATCACTTGGTAGGATGTTCCATATCTTAATGAACGTCTGTGTGAATTAATGTTTTCTAATGTTAGTTTCCCCTTATCCTAGCCCCTCCATCAGACCACTTGCATGTCCTATAACTCTATCAACACTTGACAGCTTAAACATTTGTTTATTCAGTATACAATGTTAGCCCTTCCCTTTAGTATTTGGAGCACCCTGGTCACATCCCCTCTCGGCCCTCTCTTCTCTATGGTAATAATCTGACTATCTCCAATCTGTGTGGAAAAGATGTGAATCAGAATGCAGGTGTTTAAATACTGCTTCATTACATATCATCCCCTTTGTAGTACTCTGCAGTCCATACTAGTGGGAATATCCCTTGTCCACCCTATAGGATGATGCATGATTCAATTAAATTTTTGACTGGCTGAAGGCCAGCCCCTAAGTCCATCCCAGAAAACTCCAGTTTACTTTGTGTATCCCTAGAGGTCGGCCGTGATTGTAGACTGCTCCCAGACTTCCAGGTACTTGTTATAGTAATATCTTTGCTCTCTCCATTTCTTCCCTAGATGCCCCACCATTGATTTCTCTGCAGTGTGTTTTAATAAAAGGGCCAAACCTCAGTTCCTGTTTGCAGGCATGTACTAACTATCTGATCACTTGTAGATTGGAGCCTTCTACAGCTCCAAAACACTGCTTAAAGTAGTATACCAAGGAGTGCTGCAGCTCAGCAGATTGGACCCTGCTGCAGTATCCAGCTTGCTGGAAGCAGATTGTCTTTGCTGAGGCTGGGACCCTCCTATAGTGTCCCACCCATTCTGCACATAGGCAGCATTCCTCATGAAAGGGACCCTCCTGTAGTATCCCTTTCTCTGATCAGGCGGCCTACAGTTGCCTATTCACATGCACTCTCATGGACCTGAATAACTGAGCGACTGTGGGTATCCCACAGTTTGTTGAGGTAGGCCATTATTACCTGATTGTCTGTTCTGATCAGGAGAGAGTGACCCCAGTGGGTCAGAGCAAAGAACTGCAAGGTGTGGCTCATCACTCACATCTCCAGTACGTTGATCGGTACTTTGGTCTTGACCGATGACCAAATGCCCTGAGCCACCTGAAGATGACACAGTGTCCCCCCATCCCTGGAGACTAGCATCCTTGGTCACAGTCCTGGAAAGCTGTAGATCCAGATTCATACCTCTCTGCATGTTCTGTTTCAGCACTAGCTGCCTCTTTTTCTCATTTAGCACCCTTTGATGCCTCTGAAGACACTGCGCCACTAGCTCCATACTGTTAGAGGGAGGCCGATTAAGGGGTAATGTGAGGAAGTTCTTTTTCACAGAAAGGGTGATGGATGCATGGAGTGGCCTACTTCAGGAAGTGATGGATATGAATACAGTGCAGGGCTTCAAACAGGCATGGGATAGGCATAAGGGAGCAATACAGATGGGTATGATTAGATAGACCATTGACAGAGCAAAGGCCAATGGCACATTCATAAGGTAGAAAAAGAAATGGGCAGACTGGATGGGCCTTGCAGTCCTTATCTGCCATCAACTTCTATGTTTCTATGTTTCTGTTCTGTGCTTGTGTTTGAGTCCTGGCTCCAATAAGCCAATCATCCAGATAGGGTATTATGTCGACCACCTGTTTTTGAAGATCCACTGCCAGAACTACTAACATCTTGTTGAACTCTCTGGGTACTGATGACAGACCAAACAGTAGACAATAGTACTGAAATTATTTGTCCCCTAACGCAAATCCCAGATACTTGTGATGCAAGGTGTCAATTGGGATGTATAAAAGTATTCATCCTTGGGAGCTATCGATGACAGGAAATCTTATGTGCACCTTTTGTAGAAGACCCACTGCCAATTACCAATGTCTTGATGAACTCTCTGGGTGCTGATGCCAGACCAAACAGTAGACAGTAGTATTGGAATTAATTTGTCCCTTAACACAAATTCCAGATACCTGTAATGCAAGGTGTGAATTGGGATGTATGAAAGTATTCATCCTTGAGATCTATGAATGACAGGAAATCTCCTCATGGACCCCCTGGTTTAGAAGACCCACTGCCTATTAATAATGTCTTGGTGAACACTCTGGGTGCCAATGACAGACCAAACTGTAAGCAGTTGTACTGAAGGTAATTGCTGTCTGCTGCAAGTCTGAGATACTTGTGATGCGAATGGTGAATTGGGATGTGTAAGTATGCATCATTGAGATCTACTGACATCAGGAAATCCCCTGGTTGGATGGCAACCAGGGTGTAGAATAACATATCCATTATAAACTTTTTGTAAGTCACACACTGGTTGTACTACTTTAAGTCCAGAAATGGACACATACCCTCTACTTTTTGGGGACCATTAAGAATAAAGGGTACACACCTTGATCCTTTTTTTCCACTGGAACAGGGCAAATAGCATTGTTGGGTATTAAATAGGAAACAGCCAGAAGTAGGGCTTCCCTCTTTTCGTAGAAGTCAGTATCGGTAATGATGTGTGCCTATGTGGTATGTCTTGGCAGTCCAACTCTATGACATAGCTGTGACCCCCCTGACCCATTTGTCCATTGTTGCTTGGACCCATTGAGCATCAAACTGTTGCAGTCGCTCTGCCATTGGTTGATGATCCGTTGAGGCCCTTCTCATCTCTTTGTTTACAGCTGGCGTGGAAATCTGGTTTGTTCCCGGTAAGAACAAAGTTGCTGTTATTGGCAAAGCATGGTTTATTGCAAGCTTTCTTGCTGGGAAATTTTGGTCTGGCAGACTACTGTTAGGATTCCTGAGTGAACTGAGAGCATGACTTTGCTTGGATTGCCTGAATTTTTGGTTACAGGGCTGGTTTGAGAGCAAGTAGAGATCCTTATCACCTAAGGCTTACTTGTTCCCTCTCCTGTCCATTATGAAACTCCTGTGTACAGTTATGGCAGAAATAACTGGACAGTGTGCATTTTGACTGACCGAAGGATACTTTTTCAGTATAAGACTATATATAGCACATGTTGACATGCTTCAGTGCTTTCTTACTGTACAGTACTTGTATGATGAAGTTCAGTTTCACTTTGGATTGCTATGCCATATTATGTACTAGAGATGGCACAGACTTTGCAGCTGTTCCATAGCTGAGGGAGTGAAGTTCTGGATGTCTGTATCCACATCTTATTGTGAAATTCCCCCCAAAGATCCACAATGTTCCCATCATTTTCACAAGATGTTAAGCTGATTTGGGTGAAAAAAAGTCCATGACTTGCAAGAAACAAATTAGGCAAGTAAACAGATTTAAATAAGATTTCTCGAAAGTCAGCCTTTCCTACAGGCTTGTATGCAGGCCATATGAAAAAAAAAGTCAGCAAGTGGAGTTAAAAAGAAATCCACAAGTGGTTGGTTGAAATGTTTTCCCGCAGGTCACTGTGTGTGTGTACAGTAGGTGTGTATGTGTGAGTTCATGTGTCAGAATACGAACACTATATGCTTCAAATGGCAAAGTGTAGTTATACACTCCTCGGTGGACTGTTGTGGATATTGATAATCTGTGTAACTGCTTACTCCTCTTGTACCCCTTAAGCCCCAATATTACAACCATACCGTCTCTCCTAAACCCCACCTCCAGATAAAAAGACACTATTCTAGCCTCTGTTACTATGTAAATACTATTTTATTTAATTTTTCATTCATATCTGTTGTGTTATTTTCTTTGATACTGTGGTAAGTGACTGCTGAATAATAAGGCAATGATTACTGGTGTTCGCTTTTTCCATAGGGAAACCTGGTTACAATTTGCCATTATAACCAGCTGGTTATAATGGCAAACATGTGATGGGTCTCCCTCGAACCACACATGCACCAGAAGTGATTTTCCTTCACTCCTCAATGTCCCCTTGAGCAATTCCTTCGGCAGCAGATTTCACCACCACTTGCAGCCTGTGGTAAGTTGCTTTTTTAACTTAAAAAGAAAAGACAGTCGTTTTTCTCCACTGATGAATCCTTACCAAAAAAAAGAAAGAAAACCAGGAAACAAGTGGAGCACTGTAACTTGGAAGACCATGGACCGCTCAACTTCTGGCTGGTCCACGGTTGCCTGAACATCGATTTGTTTATTTTATTTTCTATAATTGCTGAGGTGAAAAAGCACACCCCAACAGTTATAACAAATAAAATATGGGGTGGTGTGTGAAAAACTCAATTTTACACACACCCTCATTGTGTGATGTATTTTATAAACCCCTTGGGTTTTGCCCTTAGGGTTTATGTAGCATCCCACAACTTGGGTGTGTGTAAAATCTCATTACACACACCACCCCATATATTATTCTCTATATAATGCATGACAGGGTGTGTGTCATGTTGGGATAACATAATTCCTCAGGTGGTTGGGAACGAGGTTGCAAGCCAAGTGTGTCTAGCACCTGAGCAGTGATGTTAGCTCATGCAGACATGCACCCTGGAGTGCTAAATTTCAGCTTGTTTTTTATGACTTTGCTATGTGTATGAATACATATGTAAAACGAAGTGCTTTTGGTTAGTAAATGTCTTTGTGTCTCTCTCTGTAGGTGTGAATTTGCTGCTGTCTCATGATCTCCCCATCTCTCTAGCTAGTTATTCCATGTCTCTCTCTCTCTCTCTTTCTGGTGGTTCATGTTGTTCATTCTCCCAGTAGACTCACTTGCATTTACCTTTTGTACAGGGACTGCAAACGTGAAGGCTACAGCCCACTGATTGGTAAGTACAGCATCCTCTCAAAGGTCTCATAGATCACACAGGTATATACAGAGCTGAGGGGACTTTCATCCATAGTGCTTACCATCTATGTCATAGCTGATCTGATAGGTATAGTTCATCTAGTCATCATTTGAAGACCTCTATGGAGGAGCTTCCTATTACTGACCACAGTAATTAATTCCATATAGGAATTATCCTCTGATTGAACCACATCTTCCTTCTCCATGTTCTGCAGAGTTCCCCTTTTAGCTGGAGTGGATGTGCCCTAGTATTGTGTATTTTATTCCTGAACTCCAATCCCAGCTTCCCCCATAGCCCCTCTGTGTGTTTCAAAAGAGCACTCACTGTTTCTAGTCTGTGTTTTTTTGTCTCAAACAATCTGTCTTGTTGGCGGTTTCAAATGAGTTTGTTTTTCATTCACGTGTTCTCCCAGTGCAGTTGCTATATGTCCTATGTATAATTTTGTATTTCTTTGAAACTTGGCTGCTGCAAATGCCCCTCCTAAGTAACCCTTGCTTCAGTGCTTTTCTACTTAGGTTCCTTGGCTCCCATATTCAGATGGTTAGCACAGCACTAGCAGGAATAGCATTATGCTAAGTGGATATACTGTAGCAAGGTCAGACTTGGCTGAAGCCATATTCAAAGGGCCCCATATCACATCACAAAATAGATAGCATGATTGGGCTAAATACATCACTGTGCCTATGCAAATGAGGGAATCCTCTTGCATGCAGGGCACAGTGGCACATTTATAGGATTTTGGAAGCACTTAAAGGCTGATGAAACATGGTTATTTATTGCTTCTGTAACCCTATTCCTAACAACATGGACAGTGGTGTGTGACTCCTCCCCTTCCCACACAGCACTGATGCTGGGCAATGATATAAAAACATCCTAATTTCCTCAACCAATCTCTATTCTTGTAATAGATTTATCCATTGCAGTCTAGTGGTACCACCCTCCTACCTCAGTCCCCGCTGTTGTAACCACTAGACTGCCAGGCATATATACAGTATAATACAGCAACAAGAATCATGACAGGAAGGTGGTATTACTAGAATGCTAAGGATATATCTGTTACAACAGCAATGATCAGAGTTGAAGGGGTATCACTAGATGGCCAGGGTTATCTCTATTACCTCAATGGGGATTAGGGCAGGGAGGATGTACTACTAGACTGTGGAGGATATATCTATTACAACAACAGGTATCAGGGCAGTAGTGGTGTGCCATTCACTAATAAGCACAAACCTGGTGCACTCCACTTGTATCTGAAGTTTCTATATTTCATAGTATCATTATGCACATCCACAATCAAGATGGCCTGATCATAGTAGGAGGGATGTACTTCTAGACTTTCAGGGATATATCTATTACAACAAGGGGGATCAGGGCAGGAAGGGGTACCCCTAAACTTTCAGGGATATATCTAGTATGACAGGAATCAGGACAGGAAAGATGTACTACTAGGTTACATGGGAAATATCAATTATAACAACAGTGATCAGGGCAGGAGGGAACATCACTTGAGTACCAGGGATATCACTACTACAACAACTGAGGAATAGGCAGCAGAAGGGTACCACTAGTCTGCCATGGATACATCTGTTACAAAGATGGGGATCACAGCAGGAGAAGTGTATTTCTAGACTGCCAGGTATATATCCATTACAGTAGTGGGTAGCAGGGAAGAAGGGGGTACTCCTAGACCACCAGGGACATTTCTATTACAATGACAGAGATCAGGGTAGGAGGGGTGTACCACTAGACTGCCAGGGATATATGTATTACAGCAATGGAATCAGGGCAGGAGGGATGTATCGCTAGATTGCTAGGGATATATCTATAAAAACAATGGTGGATTAGGGCAAAATAAGGGTACCACTAATCTGCCAGGGATATATCTTTCACAACAATAGGCATCAGGACAGAAGAGATGTAGTGTTAGATGTTAGGGACACATCTAAAACAAAAGCAAAAATGAACCAGCACCAGGTAATCAGCTAAAAAATGGTTTTATTCATTGCAAAAATGCATTACGACCATGCAAACATCCATACAAAGCTCCCAATCAGGTTTTGCCTTAATTGGCTTTCTCAAGGGATACTGATCTGTTGGAGGAGCCAAACTTTTAAACATAACTAGAACCAAACACAATGACAGAAACCTTTAAAGTGACAACACACTTTTAAGACCAATGTGTACTAAAGTGTCTTACAATCTTAATTTATTTAAAAAAAAACATATCCAACTAATTGAATAGGTTCATACTTAATCCATACTAGTAAATCTCACTGTGGCAATATCAAAGAACTATTTATAAATGATTAAATTAACCTATTTGTAACCCAATTGAATTAAGTGTACATTTGTTTAAAATGTTCATATGTATATATTAGATTTACAACACCTAATTTCTCAATGGGTCATGTCATGTTCTATTCCCTTTTAAATATGTTAAAGCTTTTTGTTCCTATTAAGTATATTAAGAACCTACTCACCAAGGGACAGAGGACAATAATACAATTTATTTACATATTTCTTCAAGCCTATATTATATCAAATACACCTTTAGATATACAGGAGATGTAATAACCTGAAGCCCAAATTATCTTTGCAGAGTGCTTTATTATTTATTTTTAGTACACACTCTATCTCGACATTAAGTAACTACATGTTATCAAAAAACCATGGGATCTATCTGACTTAACATCTCCAATACCACTAAGATAATTAAATTCATAATCCTCGAATGTGCATCCAAACACATCTGAAACAACAATGGGGATCAGGGGAGGAGGAACACATGACTAGACTGCTAGACTGCGAGGGATATATCTATTGCAATGACAGGGATCAGGGCTGAAGGGATTTGCCACTAGACTGCTAAGAAATATATTTATTACAACAACAGGGATCAAGGCAGGAGAGATGTACTACTCGTCTTCCATGGATATGTCTAGTACAACAACAGGGAGCAAGGTAGGAGAGGGGTACCATAGAATGTCAGGTATGTATCTATTAGAACAATGGGGATCAGGGCAGGATGGAAGTACTACTAGACTGCCATGGATATATCTATTACAACAATGGGGATCAGTGCAGGAGAAGGGTGCCGTTAGACTGCAGTATATATCTCTATATATTTATTATAAAAGAATGATGATCAAGGCAGGAGGGGGAGCCACTGGACAACCTGTAATATATTTTGTATTACAACAGAGATCCAGTGATGAAGGGGCAATGGCCTCATTGATGGCCACATGCCATTTAGTAGAGCTGTGTATGTGGAATATAAAATTCCACTTGTGGAATGCCCATCCAATGACCATTCCTATTCCACAGAGTTTCACAGAATTTCTTCAGAATTCTGCCAAATTTTAAATTTCAGTTATTTTGCTATAATTTTGAATGTATGCACCCACTTAACACTAAATTTGGAACTTAGACCAAACCAAATGAAACACAAATGTGTGCTAAATTTCAAATTCATATGTTGAAAGGAACAGAGGTATGGTTGGCCAAACATTTAATCACAATTTAATTTTCAGTTATTTTGAGAACATTTTAAATTTTCTTATCCACATTTCTCCACAATGTCTGAATTTAGAGAAGTATCCAACATGGGTATATACACCACATTTTAAATCTCAAGCTTCAATGGGAGATGAGTTATAGGTAGCCAAACAGTTTGCCAAAATTTAGATTTCTCTAATTTTGATATAATTTTGATAGTATTCATTGAAAAGTTTTAGAATTTGACAAGTACATGTTATCACTTCATTTGTATATGTACTTTGTTTCAGATTTCTAGCTTCAACTGAGACTGAGTTATACCCTGCCAAACATGTTGCCAAAATTTAAAATTCAGTTATTTACCTCTAATTTTAAAGCAACATATCAAAATGTAACCAGAGCTGAAACATTTAAACTACTATACCACATGGTCATTTCTGAAAAAGTTGATATTTGCAGCTTTAAATTGGAGTGAATTAAAAGTAGTCAAACGTTCACAACACTTAAAAGTTACATTTTGCAAGAATGTAAACTACAAAATTAAGCCCCTGAAACTAAAACTAGAGAATGCAATCCCATGAAATTTGTCAGATTCTTAGACCTTACAAGGAGACTGTGCATTCCAATTGTATTAAGTGCTTGCTGCCAGAAATTGTAAAATAATAGGGCTATGCATGGACCTAATAGTATTTCCCAAATACCGCAAATAATAGACTTGCTGAATATTCGGATGGACATTCAGAATAGTTCACTATTTGGCCACGATTTTGGATCTACTATTCTGTGGGTTAGATTTCAAAATCTCACAGAGCTTTGTTGACCATTCAGAGGCTGTTTTTGGAGATTACAGCCAGAAACACCATGTGATCTCCTCTTGCTGCGTGTGTAGCATAGAGTTCAATATATAGAGAGACTAGAGTGTAGACTCCAATGGCTCAGTTGAAGCTGTGTGTCCACCATATTAGATAAGGATTGAGGTGCCGGCAGAATAGCAGGAACCCTTCTTGAAACTTCACGAGCAGCTCTAGCACATTGTTCTGACAGCAATTTGCTGATCCAGTTGGGTAAGAATCACCATTGACAGCAGGGAAATGATGACGTGGACGCACATTGTGGTGATAAAAACAAGATTTGCTTGTCTGTCCTTTGCTTGTATAAGCACTCAGTTACTTGATTGCTGTCAGAACAGTGTGCTGGTGCCACTATCTATCTACTGCATGTGAAGCACCATCATTTCCTGTAGTACCCCTTGAGACCTTTGTGACCATAGAGAGATTGTCACTTAACTCCAAATATTGACAGAGTTATGGCCTATTGAAGTTCCAGTGTTTTCCTATGAGAATTGTTATGTTTTATTACTTGCTTTTTTTAATGGCTACAATTATTTAAGGGTGTGGCATATGTTATTCTTATAGTATCTCTTGAGACCTTTGTGACCATATAGATAATGTCACCTCTGCATCCTCCTACTGAAGCATCAGCAGCACAAGCCAGCCTCTGGCACCAGTGTACAAGCCAAAGTGCTGTGACCTCTGCATCCTCCTCCTGAAACACAATCTGCACAAGACAGCATCTGGCACCTGTGTAAAAGCCAAAGTGCCATGTCCTCTCCTTCTCCTCCTCTGGAAGCCATTTTAAGGACTTCTGTAGCAATTCTGTAATAAGGCAACTTTCCTGGCTAAATACTGAATACCAAATAATGAATATCTGGGACCCGAATACCGAATATTAGGCACAATATTTGGAAAAAGGTATTCGCACAGGTCTACAAAATAACATCTGTACTGTTACATGAGGTCCCTGTACCCTTATTGGTACCCCAAGAGGCACACCATAGACAGCTAGTGCTTAGGCATATGTTATACTAACATATAGGGCTAAGGGCATCTACCGTACAAGAGTAGATGTCAGGATATGTACGCATATTATTTTAATACACTTTGTTTGCTAATACATATATATTCTCTATGTATTTTCTGTATATTTCTTACTTATGAGATATTAGGACATCTGTGTCCTTGGAATGATAATATATATAAGTCGACATTGCCACCTTTTGGTGATTTGTACTACTACACTGAGTTATGTAAGTCTCTGTATACTGTACTCTTTTGTTTTACAAACTGATGACTACTACAAAATTGTATAATGTTATCTTGGACCATGGATCCACCTCTAATTTAGCCAATAGGGCTCATCTCTGTAACTAGAAATGTTTCTATCTTACAGTAACCATAGTAATTATCATTGGTATACAATGTGAGACACTGAGTCTTATACCTTGGAGACCCCAAGAGACACGGAGAAACCTCGAGGTATAGGAAATGCTTAGCATTGGCTCCCAGTTCGTATTGGTAAGAACTGCTTAGGGCAACTGTGATTTATCCTTTTGGAACTAATAAATAAGTTTATTACTCTTATGTAACATGTTTGTGATTTCCTGCATTCCCAATATTGCCAAGAACCTGAGAGTGAGGTTTAGACCTCCTGACAGTTGGCGACCACATGCAGGCAATATTTAGTGTTTGTAAGCTTTCACTTGTTGCTTAAAACTTTCCCCTTCCCAACGGGGACTGCAGGTGTGCATTTCCGCAGCACCTTTCACATTTTCGTACCTCTTTGTAGTCACTTGCAAAGTCTGGCTAGCATTCTTAGGTGTGGTTCATGCCAACTCAACCCACTCCACAGCAGCTTTGAATTGCAAGCCTACAAAGTCTTCAGTAGCCTGACGGTGTATAAAGTGTTCCTGCTGTGGATCGATACATAGCACAGTGCCTTTTTCACAGTTTCATTTTTTGTTCCCTTCCACACTATGACCACCGTATCAAATATCTGCGCAGAACTGAGACTCGATGTCTCTAACTTCCTTGCCTCCCATGGAGCATGGGCTGACTTCGAGCAGGATGCAAGTTAATCTGAAAACCCTATACTGGGGATTTCAACCCAGTACTCTGAGATGAGACAAACAGCCAATAAGCATCGTGCCAAAGGGCTGTTGGTTGCAGATCTTTATGCTGCTTTGGAAGCCTCCGAAGCGAGGTTTCAAACCCTTGATCTGCAGATTTCATCTCTTAAGCAAGAGATGGGTTTGCAAGAAATGGAATGTATTAGACTGCAGCAGAATTTGGAGTCTGAACTTCAAACACTGTGAAATGAAAAGGATTCACTTTTGCATCATTCTGCCCAGGCTGGTGAGCAGGAAATTTTTATGTTGAAGCAGGAGTGTGAAAGTTTGAGACAGGACAAGGGGCAGGCTTTGAATATGAATGATTTGTTAAGTAGACCAAATGAACAGTTGAGTGAGGAGATGAGTGAGCTACAGGATGAGATAAACCAGGTACATAATGACTTAGAAGTGGCTACTAGGGACATTCGCGAATTGAGCGCCACGTATAGAGTACTACAGAAATGAGGTTGGTGTGAATGTTGCAAATGTGAGTAATGCTGAATGTGAATCCAAGATGGCAAAACTGCGCCATCAGTGGGAGGTTCTGGCTGGCCATGTTAAGGCGATGGGAGGCGTAACCCCTGCCTTAACTACATCATCTGAAGGGGAGGTCTCAGATGATGACATCTCACAGTACAATGCCCAGTCACACCCCTAATATGACCCAGAGACCTCACCCAGCCATCCCCATTATGGTGGGTCCCCACTGCACCCACACCTTGTCATACGTCATCGATGTCATGATGCACATCATGGGAGATGCCAACATGACGGCCCCCATGATGCGGGGGAGCAGGCCCAGGCCTAGTCCCAACGGCACCACCAGTAGCCATAATTAATGTGGAAGACAGGAAGGAGATAGAAACTATGATTGAAAATGCAATAGGTAATGCACCTATTCCTGAGAGAAGTAAACGGGCCATTAAAACCCAAATTAGGCAGCTTCTACAAAAGGCTGGCACTCAGAAAGGCATAGTTTATACTGCAGCAGAAGCTGCAGCCCAGGCAGCCCTGGATGGTATCTGAGGCAACCTACCTCTGCCTGATTGGCCCAATAATCCCCTACAAATGGCCTACTCTGTTCAGCAGATAGCTGACAGTAATGGTCGGATGAGCCCATCTGACAACCTCAGCTGCTACTTGGGAAAGGTGTGTTCCAAATGTGAAATGCTTAGTCTCACTGCAGACTATCAGGTCCAGATCCTACGCCAGACCATCGACCCTGGCTTGTGGGCCAAACTCCCCTATGACGTCCAACAGGATGGTAAAGACACCTTTGATGAGGTTGCAGTTGAACTCATTTCTGCACACTACCCTGGTGTAGTAGGAGTGATGCTTGCATACCCTGTAAAACAGAATGCAAAAGAAAGTCCAGTGACTTATCACTGGAGACTCTGGATAGCCTACCGAGCAGGAAAACACCTCGCACAAGAAGCTGCGGATGTAGATCTTATCGAATACAAGACCTTGTTCCTTAGGAACATGATCCCTGCAGTAAGAAAAAAGGTAGAGCCAACTACTTATCCCACCATGGAAAGGTTTACCGACATCCTTCAGAAAACCGAGAGAGTTTACCAACTCTACATCCATGATCTGGGCTCTGGTTCAAAGAAAGTATCTGCCTTTGAGCCTACTCAAGAGGCCGCGACGCACTACATGGTGGAAGGGCAGACCCCACTCAAACAGGCCCTCCCCACGGACAACCAATACCCCCAGCAGGCCGAACAACAACAACCACAACAGCAGCAACAGCAATGGGGGGAGCCGGAACCATCAAAAGAATAAGAAGCATAAAAATCATAAGGACAAACAACAACAAAGACCAGACCCTTCATATAGGGAAATAGCTGAAGAGAATTGGAAGTTTAAAGAGCTCCTGGGGCAAGTGTGTTCCGTAGTGGATGCTGTTCCTGCTCAGTCCCTTGCTGCCATACAACCGGGAACCCAAGCCCCAATGGGCCATGGTGACACTGGAAATGCAGGCCCTCAGGCCCATACAGGCCTGAACCCAGATGCACCTTCCTAGATAGCGTGAGTGCAGCATGGTGAAGTGGTTCAAAGGAGCCAAGCCCAACCTCTCCATGCTTCCACCAGTACAGATTGACAATTACAGGCCCCAGTCCAGATTGTAAACAAGCTGGTCTTGGATACAAACGGAAGGCCCTGTACTGAGGCCAAGGTTGAGGGCCACCTATTTACAGTGTTATTGGATACAGGTGTGACTGTGTCTGTATTACATGATGACCACCCGGACACATATCCTTGGTCCACTGGATGGAGGACCAACATGTCAGGAGTAGATGGTACTAGGCTACCTGCATACCGCTTTCTACCACTACCTGTAGAGTTGGGTCACTTGAAGACCTCACACACCTTCCAGCTGATGGTATTGCATGATCACCCTAGTATCATTGGAATTGACTTTCTTGCCCCACACAGCTATGTGGTGGATCTGGCAAACATGCTATTGATACAAATTCAGGGCCAATATCATACCATCTTGGTCCCTGATTCACACATTGTGGCAACAATATCTGCCAGCAATAAAGAGTATGACATCATAGATTTGTTCAAGAACCGTGAGCTTTTTCCAGAGCTCCTACCCATTTTGCAATGGCATCTGGAAGCATTTGCTATGAACAAGCATGACTGTGGCAGAATGCACATCATCATTGAAGTGCCAGGCCCAGTACACGAGAGGCAAAGACAATATCCTTTTCCCTCTGAGGTCTTACCTTCTCTCCGAGAAACAATAAAATAACTCTTCAATCAAGGGGTAATCAGAACATGTTTCCACTGCCAACTCCACAGTGTGGACCGTGAGAAAACTCACGTGCACCTAGAGACTTACTATTGACTACAGGAAACTGAACCAGGTCACCCCCAGTTGTGCTCCAACTGCGGCATCTGTTCCTGGTGTGTTACGGATTTTGACCCTGACCTCAAATGGTTCAGTGCCCTGGATATTTCCAATGATTTTTGGTCACTGTCATTGGCCCTCAAAAGTCAATATAAGTTTGCCTTCACCGTTGAAGGTAGACAGTACACATGGACCTGCTTACCACAGGGATTCCATAACAGCCCGTCCCTGTTCCATATGCACATGATGGATACCCTTGAGGGTTTCTCTTCTCCCCAGTGTCTCTTGCAGTATGTGGACAACCTGTTGTTGGCAACTGGCACACAGGAACAACTCTTGGATGAACTACTGATTCTCATCCAGAGAGCAGGCCTCAAATGTAACCCAGCAAAAGCACAGCTATGTCAGAAAGATGTACTCTTTCTGGGCCTGAAAATTACTGACCAAGGCTGCAGCCCTACCTGGAAAAAGAAACAAGGATTGCAAGACTAGCCATTGCCTACCAATGTGGCAACTCTTAGAAGGTTTCTGGGTATGGTAAACTATCCTAGAGATTTTATCTGTGATTTTGCTCAGAAGGCTGCTCTTCTGTATAAGCTACTGAAAAAGGACATTCCATGGACTTGGGGTCCTATACAAACCCAGGCTGTGACATCACTAAAACAGGCCTTGGCCTCCGCCCCAGCTCTGGTCAACCCCAATTCAGCACTACCATTCCATCTGGAATGTGCCACCTCTGATATTTCCATGTCAGCAGTACTGGCCCAGAAGGTTCATGGCACTCTGAGACCCATTGTTTATGCATCACAGCTCTTTACCTCAACAGAACAGAAGTACAGCCTTTGTGAAAGGAACCTTCTGGCCACCTACTGGGCTGTCAAGCACTTTTTGTATATCATTGGGTACTCTCCACTGATTATTAACACCAACCACACCCCAACTACCTTTCTGCTATCAGACAGAGTGAAGGATGGGTCAGTCTCTAATACCAGACTGACACACTGGTCACTTCTTCTCCAGGATAGAGACATACATTTGCACCCAACCAAAATTCCATCCATGCTGGCACATGGACTCCTTTTCCAAGGAGAACCCCATGACTGTACACTGAAACTGCCTGATCTTCCAGATCCAGGTCCGTTCCTCTCTGCCATGCCACAAATACTCGAGAGTACTTCTTTGTGTCATGTTTTTACAGATGGTTTGGCTTCCTATTACCAGGGAGAACAAATTTCAGGGATGGGTATCTTAGTAATTTACCCTTATGGTAACACTGTTAAAATCTCCAAACGTTGCAGTATAGCATCATCACAGTATGCAGAGATGGCAGCGGTGGCCTGTGCCCTCGAGTTCATCCAGCATGGGACCGAGGATACCATCATTTTCACAGACTCTAACTGGGTTTGTTGCTTTCTTACAGAATTTCTCCCTTTCTGGCAGAAAAACTTCTTCCTCTCTTCTGATGGCAGTCCAGTGAAGTACAAAGAACTGATTTTATACATACATTCACTGACACAAAGATTTGCACATAAACTCTATGTACACAAAGTCAAAGCTCATTCCTACATGACCCCTACCATGCCTTCAATGACACAGCAGACACCCTTGCCAAGGAAGGGGCCTAAGGGGGGAACACCTGGATGATGGATAATCCAGAGGTCAATGCAGCCATACACATTGCAGCAGTCAGGAAGAAATCTGAGCCTTTTTCCCCCTTGGACCTCTCAGCAGCCCAACATGTTGATACTGAACTCAAAGAAGTGTTCAGATTCCTTGACAAGAGTACTGAAGAAAAACTTCCCACACATAATCCCTACCAGAGGCATGAAGGTAAGTTACACTTGTCAGCAGATGACAAGCTCATCTGGTATCAACCAGATGATTCCACCATCAAGTTGTGGACGGTCCCTAGACACCTTTGGTATGAATTCTTGCACCAAGTGCATGATACACCCACTGGTGGGCACCCGGGAGTGGAAAATTCCCTCCAGAGGCTTAAGACCACAGCCTGGTGGCTTGGTGTCATCAAAGATGCCAAACAGTACATAGATAATTGCCTGGTTTCTGCACAAGACAACCCCATTCCCACCAAATGTAATGCCAAACTCTTACCACAAAAACACTCTGGCCTTTGGCAGGCTATACAGATTGATTTTATTAGTCCTCTGACCAACACCAGCAGAAACAACAAGTACGCTCTTGTGGTAACAGATCTCTTCTCTAAGTGGGTTGAAGCTTTCCCCACTAAAACATGCACTGCAAAAACCACTGCCAAAATGCTGGTGGAACAAATTTTCTCCTGGTGGGGTCTACTTCTTAAGATAGACTCAGATAAAGGAACCAGTTTTGCAGGTGAGTTGATGAAACAATCCCTTGAACTACTTGGAGTTCAACAGAAGTTCCATATAGCTTACCACCCTCAATCCTCAGGTCAAGTAGAAAGAGCCAACAGAGGTATTAAGCAAATGCTTTCCAAATTTATTGAGGACAATGCCAAAACCTGGGGTTCCCTATTGCCGTTACTCCTTATGGCAATCAGGGGTACACCGTCAGCCACCACCCAGGTGACACCCTTTGAGGTGATGACTGGAAGACAGATGAGATTACCTGAACACCTGTTGTTTGACCTGCATGCCCCTACTGCAGACCGTGTGGCTGTAGACCAATATGTGGAAAAACTCAGAAAAGACCACATACACACACACTTGTATGCTGCCAATTACATGGGCAAGGTCCAGCAACAGTTCAAGATACAGTTTGACAAGCATGCACAAGAAGTGGATTGGCAGGTTGGAGATCAAGTAATGTTCCTTCAATTTGCACATCCCACACACTCCTTCTCCAATAAGTGGGAAGGCCCGTACCCCATCGTAAACAAGCTCAGTCCGACAGTCTATCAAGTTAGACTCCTGCTAAACAATGAAGTGACTGACAAATGGTTACATGCAAACCAACTAAAACTGTATAAAGGAGCTTAATTACTTTTCCTCACCCCATTGGGCAGAATAGTACTAACCTACTAATGTTTGATTTTGCTTTTCAGATATACTGACAAGATGGCTATCTTGTTCCATTTTCTCCTCATCTCAGGAGTTATCCCCTGCATCCAAGGCATGGTACTGAACCTCCTACCACACCTTTATCATCCAGCATCTGCTCCAGAGGGAGTGTCCATCAAAATACCCGATAGTTTGATTACTGCCCAGGAAGGTTCTGATGCTTACCTCACTGCCTCAGTTGTTGCTCCTGATAAATTTACCCTTCAAATTGAATGGAAAACCACATCACAAGGACAAATTCTCCCTGTAGTCAAAATCTCCAAGGGAACATTTCAGGGCTGGCCCATTGCTAAATTATCCCCAAATGGTTCTCTGTCCTTGCTACAAACTGCTCTTAGACATTCTGGTTTATACAATATCACTGCTTTAATTGACCCTGTATATTGTAATTCTTTGTCTAAGAATTGTGCTTGAACATTTTGTGCTGTACACAACATGGCCTCTGCTGCCATGTACCATTCTGTGTTACCACCCACTGATAAACAGCTTTTGGAATGTCCAAAGCACACCCCTGGTCCCCACAGTGGCCTAACAGCTACTGCCCTGCCTGGTTCACTGATTAACAATCTACAATTTATGCATATACCTATGCTGTTTAATTTAACTTTATTGGAATATGAAAGAATTTGGTATGTGTCACAATACTAACACTTCAGCATTTTATAATATGTTATTGCTTGATAGTTTAGCAGCATTTCAGATTCATACTCAAGACCCTATTTCCGGGGTACATGCCACCAAGCACAGAGGCAACTTCAGGAGAAAACCCAATCCTGATGCCCAAAGTCATAAACATAATACATGTGAAGTTGACAGTTCTGATGTCACTGATGCAGCAGGCACTGTCACAGGTGTCTTTGGTACAGCTATGTCTACATGGAACAAGGCAGACATTGCTGCTGTCAAATCTCATTCAGCCAAATTTCAGACTGGTTTGGTTAATAATATACTACCCCCATTATTGCATGGTGTGGATGGCATTAGTCAGGAAGAAAGATACATTGTTTATAACATGCATGACATTGCTAAGGCATTTAGAGATTCTAAAGAGAAAATTAATGAACTCATTGCATAAAACAGTAAAGAAGCAGATAAACAATACATCGCTAGAGAAATTCTATGTTCAGCCTATGGCTCATATATTATCACTACCATCAACAACCTCTTCCATGATCTAGAATCAGGAAGAATCCCTGATATAATGCATGACAAACATATTTCTAAATGGTACTGTCCACAATGTAAATTCTAAATGGTGTTGTCCACGATGTAAAACCCCTGGCTGTATTGCTATATGTATGCAACAATCTCTAACTATTCCTCTTTCTACAGCTAGGAATTTGGGGTTCATGACCAGACACCCTAATACTGGTCCCTGTTTGACTACTAAGGAATGTTCTATCAGCGATACAATGTTTGTTTCTTTTACTGTCTCCTTACCATGTTTTGATCCCACTAAAGATTTGTTCAACAAGCTTGCTGCTGTACACTCCATTGGGCACCTTGATGATGACATCTACTGAGAACGCCTGGACTTACCCCCTCTGCTGGTCTTTCATCCTTTCCTGGACACCTGGGTCGCTCCGCACACAGACTACTGTGCAAAGAAACAGTATATCTACTTGTGTCAATGTAACGTATTTGATGTTATTAAACCTGTATGTGGTTATTCTCCTGACAGCATTGGTTGGTCATTTTCCATGGACGATGACATCAGCACAAACAGCATGGACTTTTTGGACTCAACATTGGCTCCAGACAAACTTTTCCAGTCTTATCGTGAGGAGGTTCATCGCCTGTCAACACGGATTTCCAAGACAACATACACCTGCCCAGTACAGTTGCAAAAATGATGCCTCAGCACTGTTAAAATGCAGTACAATTCAGATGGGGAGTACTGTGTAGTTATCAACTACAAGTCGTAAATGTATGGTACACAAACGTGTTATTGATTTCCCCAACTTTGTTTTGTCCCCCATTAGAAGTCTGTCATTGGACATACCATTATTACCCCTGTCCCCCTCATGGATGTGGACATTATTGATGGTAACCCTGATTATCTGCTCACCCTCTCTGAATATTTACCATATTTTAATGTACACATAGATCCACTGTCACTCACATTGAAGTCACTTTTAGAGAGGAAGGACACACACCTCATCCACATCAGCAATAATATTATTAAAGCTAATTAAGCTATCCTTTCATTGATTAATGATGGTGATATGAATGATACATTGACTAACACATGGTTAGAAATTACTTTTAAAGGTTTTGTTATTATACAAGCATTTTTAATCTTTTTCTTGTTTATAATGCTGTGCTGTCTATGATGCACACTGCACTAACACCGTGATCAGCTGGAGTTCCTTTACAAAGCTTTTGCATCAGATTTGTAAATGACACCTGATCCCCAACCTTTCCCCTAGATTTGCCTGTGTTGCCCTTGAAGGCAACAAGGAGGGGAATGTTACACAAGGTCCCTGCACCCTTATTGGTACCCCCAGAGGTACACCATAGACAGCTAGTGCTTAGGCATGTGTTACACTAACATATAGGGCTAAGGGCATCTACCGTACAAGAGTAGATGTCAGGATATGTACACATATTATTTTAATACACTTTGTTTGCTAATACATATATATTCTCTATGTATTTTCTGTGTATTTCTTACTTGTAAGATATTAGGACATGTGTGTCCTTGGAATGATTATATACTGTATATAAGTTGACATTGCCACCTTTTGGTGATTTGTACTACTACACTGAGTTATGTAAAGCTCTGTATACTGTACTCTTTTGTTTTACAAACTGATGACTACTACAAAATTGTATAATGATATCTTGGACCATGGAGCCACCCCTAATTTAGCCAATAGGGCTCATCTATGTAACTAGAAATGTTTCTATCTTACAGTAACCATAGTAATTATCATAGGTATATAATGTGAGACACTGAGTCTTATACCTCAGAGACCCCAAGAGACACAGAGAAACCTTGAGGTATAGGGAAGGCTTAGTATTGGCTCCCAGTTCATATTGGTAAGAACTGCTTAGGGCAACTGTGATTTATTCTTTTGGTAGTAATAAAAAAGGTTATTACTCTTATGCAAAGTGTTTGTGATTTCTTGCATTCCTAATATTGCCAAGAACCTGAGAGTGAGGTTTAAGCCTCCTGACAGTACTTAAAGTCAAATTCCATGAGCCTTTGTGAAAACTGTAGAATTTCATGAAAAATTCCATAAAACTGGAATTTGCTAATTTTACTCAGCCTTATCTGGAGGAGTTTAATTAAAAGATAGAGGTGTGAGAGGCACATAGTGCAGGAGGTCACCAGGTTCAGGAGTTAGATGCACAGTTTCACCAAGAAATGGACAGCTGAGCTGGGTAGCACAACAGTGGTAGACCCCCAGGTTGGAGCAAGGAAGCACATGGTGTCAACAATTCCAACCTGAATGCAGGATATTTAAGGATCACATCCAGTAAATTTATGATCCAGAGAGCCTGATGTACATGCAAGTCTGGGACACAGAGATACTCAAAAAGATGTAGTGGGGCAAGACAATTTCTGGGGCAGCAGGAAGGAAGAATTCTGACTATTCCAACAGGGTAGGTCAATAGGAAAAGGGATAGGTGACTCATGTTTTAATGGATTTTGTCACCATAAAGAACAAAAAAGATATCAATGGGATCAGTAATTCTACTGAGTCAATCTGGCTATGCCAAAAGAGAAGGGGGGGATAGTCACCCAGAGAGGATTATCAGGACTGCAAAAAGCTCAGCCAAGCTTATCAAATGAAGCAGTGATACGTGCATTGTTAATGTTAAATTCCACAAGAGGAATTCTGGACGGTTCATCTACTGTATATGCTACTATAAATATGTGAGAAAATGTTAACAATATTTTTTGTACTACAAATTTGAAACTGCTAAACCAATTTATCCAGTTGTGTTAGACATCGGGATACACTGACTATGGATATGCATGTCAAATGTTAAATATATGCCTGCAAGAACACAGAAGTTACAAACATCCTCATTTTTGAGAGTTTTTACAAAATTTTGCAAATATTTACATAGTAAAAAAGATTTGAACCCCTGTAACTTAAAAATCTCTAATCCAATTATTTCCATATTTAGATCATTCTATAAGCATTAAAAATGTTATTGATACTAATTTACACATGTCTAGCACCAAAGGTGCCTGAATTATATACAGATGAAATTTTCCCACAAAAAAATAAAATGACAGGTTTTGAGCACAGATAATTTTGATATGATGCATCATATTGTCATGAAATCTGGTACATTATTAGAAGACCTATCATCAAGGAAGCATGCCAAATTTAAGATCTCTGACCCAATAGATGGCTGAGGTATATGCAGAAAAACATTTTCATGAAATTTCACACAACAAATAAAATGACAGATTTTGAACACCTATAATTTTTAAAATATTCATCTGAATGTCATGATATTTGAACATTTTTGGCCCTCCAACCACAGAGCATGCCATCAACAGCTTAATATGGTTCAATTTCAGTTGCTTACCATCTGTATCCCCCCTCCCCGGTCGCCCATGAAAAAGGGACCTCTAGGCCCAGTGGGCTTACCGGGTCAACAAAATTCAACAAACAAATGTCAGAGATCTAGCTTTAATGATCAAATTACTAAATTAAAATAATTCCACAAAGTCTGATGAAATTCTATGAAATTTGTTGAAATTTTGTTGAAATTCCATGAATTTGGAATGTTCCCATTCCGCACAGCTCTACCATTTAGCATGCAGTGATATGATCTGCATGGCATACTCAACCACTTCTGAATATAGGAGCCCTTTTCTTTTAGATTGTTTTCCTCTTTTGGATTCACCATGACTCAAACCAGTAAGACCTTCATATGACTAGTTTCCCTTGCCCTGAGCTGAGATAGAGATGTGGCATAGCAAAATGGACTGTAGATAATGACTCCCTTGACCTGTCTTGCAGTCCTGCTAAAGGTCTGTTCAGACTACTGTTTAATCAGTTGGTATAATAGTGCCTATCTCAATCCTGCCCAAAAGCCCACATTTGCATCTCCATGTTTGAGAAACATTGTAGCCAGTTACTTAGCAACTGGATGAGCATGTATGTTGGTGCTCTCATGTATGTATATGTGACATTAGAGTATTACATTGAATGTCTGCACAGACTCAAGAGGAAGGCAGGTCAGATGGCATTCTCACAGCATAAAACACCATTCAGCTAAGGTGCCAAAGGTAAACACTATTTATTAAGATTGGGGGCATCCTACAAAGAACAGTTTTTAGATTTTGAAACATAAAAACATAAACTGAATTACAATTTTGTATCATTTTACTAGAGTGTGATGTAGGCAACTAGCTGTTGCTTTAGAGACTTGCTATCTGAGCAACAGTTAAGAGGTACAGCACCAATGCTGAGAGGTATTTTTCACTTAGAAATTATAAATAAGAGAAAATAAAACATTAAGAAATCAAAAACACAAATGTGGTGTAAATGCATATTATAAGTGATTTTAAACAAGTTCAGGTCAGAGCCAATGTGGGTGCAAAATCATGAATTTGCAGCATAGCTTTCTTATCCCCCCCCCCCGCACGCACACACATGAACCCCATAAGTGAAAGTGTTCAAATCTCTATTGAAGTGTGATTTTGTGCCACCAAAATGTCATTCCATGGCACAGGTGCAAAATTGCATTTTGGCCAGGATTTTAAAAATGATTGTTATCACGTTCATGAGGTGGTGTGAAAAAATGGATATGTTGAAAATTTAGGGTGAAAATATTTAAAATTACCACAGTAATGCACGAGCATAGAAAAAAGTCAATGTACACCTATAATTTTCAATGTAGCCTTCTTATGACTCCACCTCTTGAGGTGGTGAAAATTTTCAAATCCCACCTGGAAGGTGATTTTACCAAGTGACCATAAAATTACCTTTCAGGCATGATTTGCACAGTTACACCACAATTGTTCACAAGGTGGGTTCCCCAAAAGAACAGATTGAAAATCTGTGGTGAAAACATTTATGCCTCAGAGTTCAAAACCCCATTGAAATACATTGAACTGCACTTACCTTAGTTTCTCATATTGCAGTCACAGGTTCCAGCAGTAAGATGTGTCTTCAATGGAAGAGTGGATATACACTGAGGGACCTGTTCAGGTGAGTGAGGGTGTGTGTGGGGTGTACTGGGGCTATTGGATGGTTATGGCTGAGTGGGAGGTCAGGGTGACAGGGGTCAGATCTGCGAGGAATCATTTTTTTACAGTTTTAAAGGTAAAAAATCATTGTGGGATGGTTTTCTTTACTACAGGTCACATTTGGAAATGTATTACAGGGACAGTGATCTGAGGGGGGATGCCACTAGACACCAGGTAAATATGCCATATATAGGGAGATGGTGATTGGAGGGAGTGGGGTGCCACTAAACACTAGAGAAATATTACACAGATAGAAGGATGGGTGCTGGATGGTGGGGGTGCAACTAGACACCAGGGAAACATTAGGGAAATACCGGGCTGGCAATCAGAGGGTGGGGGTGCCACTAGACACCAGCAAAACATTAGGGAAATATGGGGACAGTGACTGAAGGATGGAGGGCATGGGTTGCCACTAGGGTCTGGCACAGTAGCCAGGGAGCTGCACTGCCACCTGACTTGTCTGCTGCTCCTGCTACTGGTAAGGCAGAACTAAATGGTCTGGGGCACATATTTCTGCCCTCACCATAATCACCTCCACACACTGCTGAGCTCCACTGAATACTGTCCCACCACTGCTTCTTTTGCTGAGACCACTGGAGGAATAAAGAGGATGGTAGATCACATCAGGGAGTAAGAGGTATGAAATTCTTTTATGAACTCCCCCCAAAAAAGAATACTGCTGCTTTAAAGGCACCCTGAATTGGAAGTTGAGAGAAACAATGGAACAACACTGAGGCATGGGCCAGAGCAAGCAAATAGTGTAGAAGTAGATGGGGGGAGACACAGAAGAATAGCACTGTGGTGAATGGGGAGGACTGCATCTGCTTCAACTCCCCTGTGGAAGAAGAAACTCTAGGTATCGGTATAGTGCATCCAGAGCCCATTTTCCTACTATATAATAGCAATATGTCATGCATAGACCTGAAAGAGAGTACTGTGTCAAGTTCTGAAGGACACATCTCCCAAAGGACAGAGACAGAGTAGACACAGTTCAGAGAAGGGAGACAAAAATGGTACAGGGACTGCACCAAAAGTCAAATGAGGGGAAAATGGAAGCTCTCAATATGTATCCACTGGAGGAGAGAAGAGTTGGGGGGGTATGATACAGACTTTCAAATACCTCAAGGGTATAAATAAGGTACAAGAGGGTAGCATGTTTCAAAAAAAAGATGTTCAAGAACAAGGGGCTATGATATGAAGATAGAGGAGGGTAGACTTAGGGGTAATGTGAGAAAGTGTTTTTTTCACAGAAAGGGCAGTGGATCTATGGAAAAGCCTCTCAGCAGAGGCTGTAGTTTTGAAAACAGTAGGGGAATTCAAAAACTCATGAGATAGGCACAAAGAAACTCTAGCAATAGGAAACAAAGGGTAAGCCACAGATCATTTAGGATCTGCAGTATATGAAACAGGTAGAGAAAAATGGACAGACTGGGTGGGCCAAGTGTTCCTTATCTGCCATCAGATCTTATGTTTCTATGTTTCCATGTTTCATAGCTTTCACTATGCAGCTGCAAAAATGGACAAAGCATTCATAATTATATTATAATATGACTGAGAAAACACACTCGAATTCTGGGCTACAGGGTACTGAAAAACTAGGTTTGTGCATTTTAAAACATAGGCACTTAATGTGTAAAAGTTTCATTCAGTTGAGACAAACAAAAGGTGTCATTTAAACTAGCAAACTGTGCACTGTAAATTTTTTTACAGCAATTTGATAAACGTACTTTGAATAAGAAAGATTGAATCTTTCAAGATAGCAAGCACAGTTGTCTTAAAGGTACAGGCATGGCATTAATTAAAAAGTAAAATGTATAAAATGTATTAGGATAACAGAACAAGAAAGTGAATGTATTTGTTTTTAAAAGATTTTTAGATGTTGGAATTAATTCCTTTTGAAAAAGCCCAGTAAATAATGGGTGAAACACTGGAGTGCAAAAACAACATTGAAAGAACCAAAAACATTTTGTCATGTGGTTCTTTGTAGATATGGCACACTGATGAGTCCTGATAGGATGAAACTCTTGCATGTGTCGGCTGTTGTGAGCCTTTGCAAATTGTTTGGGAGTCACTATGGTACCATACACTACTTCTTAAAGCAGAACCTGGCTTTACATTAATCAAGTGCATGAATGTTTTTATTTTTTCAATACATGGTACTTAATTTGTGTAAACACTGTTCTTTAATTTTAAAATCAATATAAAACCCTAAAATTACCTTTTTTTAATTAATAAGAATACTAATAGTAGCTAATTCTAACAACAGGAATCCTTCAATGAGGCTTCATAAAAGTGCAAATTGCATATTGTTAGGGAGATCTTATGGTACCATACACTTCTTCATAAAGCAGAACCTGGCTTTGCATTAATTGGGTGTGTTAGTTCTTTTATTTTTTCAATACACGGTGCTTGATTTGTGGTAAACACAGTTCTTTAATTTTAAAATCAATATAAAACCCTAAAATTACTTTTTTTTGAAAATTAATAAGACTACTTGTAGTAACTAATTCAAACAACAGGAATCTATCAATGACACTTTATAAAAGTGCATCAGTCCACAGGTCAGGATACCACAATTGAAAACGTTAACTCTGCTAGTCTCTGGGACTCTTGGAAAGGGCGCAGGTTGGGTTGGAAATGATGTGAAAGGTCAAGGATGGTGGCCAGAAGATAAAAACTGGCCATCAGATGAGGGAACAGTCTGATTTATGTTGATTTTTTTTCACTCCAAAACGCACAACCGAATAACAAATATCGAATACCAGGGACTTTATCATAAACTGGGATGGAAAGGAGGCTGCCCCTTTCAGGGATCTGATAGCCACCTCCAACATGACACAATTTGTCACCTGCCCCACCAGGCAGAAACATAAGACAGGAAACAGTACCCTCCCAGACTGGGTCCTAGCAAGCTCACATCCCAGATATCTGAGATCAAGTGACCACTCCCTAATTACCTTCCTGTGGTCTAATAAATTTATCAAAAGCCCATCCATCCTCATTGAAAGCAGGGTCTTGAGGAAGGGTAAACATGGAGCTCTCAAATCAGCCCTTGCCCTACATGACTGGACTCCTATCAACCTGATGCCTACCCTTGATCAGGCCCTCAGTTACTTCAGTAAGGGCTTTAGCTCCATCTGTGACATCTATGCCCCGCTCATGAAAAGAAAAATTTGGAGGCAGGCAAATGACTGGATTGATGAGGAACTCCTCTCCCACCTGAAAGAAAGGGACATACTCTTGGAGAAGTGCAGAAACACAGGTAGCAAGCATGACTACCAGCGTTACAGAACAGACAGGAACCACTGCACCAAGCTACTCCGGCTCACCAAAGCCAACTATCATAAGCCCAGCTTAGCAATTCTTGGGGTGATGGGAAAAGATTCTGTGATAACATCAAAAGCATCCTTAGAAAGGAGGACAAGAAGCACCCTCAGCTGCTCAGTATCAGTAACACCACCACTACAGACCCTCTAGCTATTGCAGAAGACTTCAATAAGGCCTTCATTGATCTTATCACAGTGCTACCACCTGCCTATTTTCAACCTGGTTTGAACCATTCCAACAACGTATCTACCATTTGTTCTCACCTGGCCTTCTACTTTAAAAGTGTGACGGTGAATGAGGCCCAAACTGTGGTCAAGAAAGTATTAGGTAAGACCAGACTGGGCAGTGATGGGATAGACATGAAACTTCTATCCCTCACCCTGGATGTTCTTATAGTGCCCATTACCATGCTATACAATAATTCCCTGGCCCTTGCCCAATTCCCAGCAGTTTGGAAGCAGACCCTAGTTATGCCAGTGCATAAAGGAGGCAACAAGTCTCTGGTAGCCAACTACAGACCAATCTCGATCCTCTTCCCCCCCGTCCAAGGCACTGGGAAAGACTGTGGCAGGACAACTCATTGACTACCTCAATAAGTATAATCTACTATGCCTCAACCAGCATGGCTTCAGACAAAATCACAGCACCACCACTGTCCTGCTGGACTACACAGACTATGCACATAAGGCCCTAGATGAAGGAAAACTGGTGAGGTCTGTCTTTATTGACCTCACCAAAGCCTTCGATACTGTCAACCACCCCCTGTTACTGACCCAACTGCAAAACATGGGTGTGGTGCCTAATGCCTTTTGTTGGTTCCAAGACTATCTTATATGGAGAAATCAATGTGTCAAAATTGGGCAAACAGTATCCAGCGCAAAAGCGGTATCATTACAGGTATCCCAGGGATCAATACTGGGGCCCCTACTCTTCAGCCTCTTCTTAAATGACCTTCCCACAGCCTGTGACACCAAACTCATACTATATGCAGACGACGCTGTACTCGTGAGCAGCAGCATGTCTCAGGCTGCCCTGCAATCTGAGATGCAGAACTCCTTCTTCAAACTTGAGGACTGGTTCTGTAGTCATAAGTTGCTACTAAACTACAAGAAAATCAAGGCCATGCTTATATCTAGCCCCCACAACAAAAATAAGCACCACCCCCTCATCATCTCCAACTCATGTAGTGAGCCGCTGGAACAAGTCCACTTGTTCAAGTATCTGGGGGTCATAAAAGATGATACCCTCATGTTTGCACACCATATTGACTCTCTGGTCAAGACAGTCAATACCAAGATTGGTGTCCTGTACAGGCGCAGGCAATACCTCTCTCTGGAGGCCCTCCACCTCTCAGTCCACAGCTCCAACACATCTGCTATTGACTATGGACTTGTGGTATACGGGGCGGCAATGAATACAGCACTCAAGAGGGTTCAGACTGCACTCATCAAAGCCTGCAGACTCACCCTAGATGCTGAGTGTGGCACACACACCTGTACTCTATACGAACGCACAAATTGGCTGTCATTAAAAACAGGGTCAAATTCCAGACTTGCATCCTAGGGAAGAAGGCTCTATTGGGTAAAACACCGACTTGTGTAGACAATTTGATCAAGGTGGCCAACTCATTACAGGTCACCAGGGGAAGGACTAGAGGGGTCTTGGCTATCCCCTTCCATCACACCTTGCTTGGGCAATGTGCATTTGCCTACTGGGCCCATCTCTGGGTGAATGAACTCCCTGGGCCCCTCTTGGTCACCAGTTGTCTGACCCAATTCAAAATTGACCTCAAACAGCTCCTAATAACATTCTCTAATTGTACCTGCCCCTAAGTCCAGCCACACCCACTCTCTCTGTCCCCCAGCAAGCACTAGGCAGGCCTCAGGTACCCCCTCCTTCTGTCCTTCTCATGACTTGTCTCAGCAATCAGTTTGTGTCATGCTCCTTTGGCACCCGCCACCCTACATTTCCCCCCTTCCCCATCTCCCAGTCCCATGAGTTTCGCTAACAGTCACTACTAATGCAAGTTGCCTGACCATGCCCCCTTGCACCCCACCATTTTACTCTAGCATGTCCTCTTCGCTCAGCCTCCCTTCACCCCCCATTTCTCCCTATACCTTATCTCCCTTCTTCCCCCACCCTTCACGTCCACTGCAGTATCTACTCTCTCTCTCTCTCGTACCTCCTTTCTTCACCCCACTGCCAGCTATCCCTGCTCCTCTGAATTACTGATAAGGCATTTTGTGGCTGCTTACTCCACCCCCCACCCTTGTAAAGTGTTTTTCTTGTTACTTTAGCTAGTACCTATGTTTTGAATTATTCTGTAAGTTCTGAATCCAAGCTGTATCATTCATTGTGATGTACCTTTGCTTTCTCCTATTGTACTTTTTTTTTCCAATTGTTTAACCAGGAGTAGCACACTAAACTGAAGGCTTGTTTACAGGTGCGACCTGGGAGCATAGAGAAGTTGAGTGACTTGCTCAGGATCACAAAGCATGCAAGTGGGGCTATGTTATTCAAACCCAGGTCTCCAGATTTGCAGCTCAGAGCCTTAAACCACTGTGTTATACTGCCTCCATCAAAATACTTTGTTTTGCAATCTATGACATGGGACCTTTGTAAAAGAGCTTGTGCTCAAAGGTCTTTTCCGAATCACTAAATAAATAAATGAATATAAATAAATAGAATATTTAAGGACCCAAATAAAATATTTTTCCCAATTGTTTTGGAAAAGATATTCACACAGCCCTTATATTGGACCCTTGTACCTGTTTTGGTTTGTAACAATTCTTGTGCATGACTTTGTTGCCTCAAGAATGTTCCCCTTGATTTCTCAGATCTTTCCTCTTCATCTCTGATGCTATCCACCCTAGTCAATCTGTCTCAGACCAGCTCCTTAATCCAGCAGAACAAGGTAGTGTGCTCATGAAGCTGGATGCTGTTGTTTAACCATCATGATATAATCAATAAAATACAAAACAAAACAAACAAGCAAAGAAACAAGGAAAAAAAGATGCAAACCTGCAGATATCAGTTGGTGCAAAGATTTATTGTAGAATAGTGGAAAATGCTTCTAGTGTCTTGTAGTGTGCTACCCCTTCTCAGGGAGCCTTACTAAAGTGCCACTAAGCATGTACCATTTAAATACAGGGGTAAAAATGTCACATGGTGTTCTCATCACATCATACTAACATTCTAGTAGCGATACATTATGTTAACATTAAGTTGAAATTGCTATTCATTAACCAGATTAACTCCTTTTTTTAAATATAACTCTCAAATACACCAGTTAGAACTTCCAGAATTTAATAATATGATGTATACATAGTTCAGTAAAAACAGCAGTTTGACCACACCAAGGAGATAGCAATGCCCAGTCAAATTAATAATTTGAAAGACAGTACCTGGACAACTGGCACCTGCGGCAGGCATGAAGTGCAGTTCAACTAACTTCAAATATGTTTTCACCACAACGGACTCTTCACTCATGGGCTTCTTTAATGACAAAGAACTTTATTAAGGAAATACAAATCCACAAAGTGCAATTTGCAGTGAAACACTCCCTCAGTAAAATCACACACTAGTTAGATGCTACTGGTTACCTGACCTGTTTCGCACATCATGTGCTTTTTCAAAGGATCCCTGGAATAAAAAATATTATCCCTGGTGGTAGTGGTCATCCCTTACCTCCGATCACCAGTCCCAAGTGTAAAAATATAATCGCTGGTGTTAGTGGTTCTCCCCCTACAAATGCCAGCCCCAACTCTAAAAGTATAACTCCTGGTGCTAGTGGTTCCCTCACCCTTCATTTGCCAGCCCCAAGAGTAACATTATAATCCCTGGTTCTAATGGTCCCCCCTCTCCCCCAGTTGTCAGCCAGGAATTAAAAAACAAACCATCCCAGGCTTCCAGTGGTCCCCCCCACCCTTCAATTACCAGCACCAAGTGTAAAAGTATAAAAGTACAATCCCTCTGCTAGTGGTCCCCCCTATCCCCAACCAACAGCCAGGAATTAAAAAACAAATCATCCCTGGTGTCCAGTGCCCCCCACTCACCTTGTCTGTATCCATGGTGACCATAATAGCCTTCCTCACACCTCCTCTGCCAGCAGCTGTATGACCAGGCAGGAAGTGCATCACCCTGTCCTATAAATATGAGGTGCTTTCCCTGTCTGGATATATGGTGGCCGGCTGAGGAGGGCTGTGCCAGTCACTGAAGGCACCCACAGCATTGTGGATACAGATAAGGCGAGTTGGGTGGAGGAACCACTGGATGCCAGGGATGGTTTGTTTTTTAATGCCTTTCTGGTGGTTGGGGAGGAAGGGGGACCACTAGCACAGGAATTGTTCTTTTACACTTAAGACCAGGTGATCGGAGGGTGGGGGGGTACCACTAGCACCAGGGATTATATTTCTACACTTCAGGCTGGTGATTGAGGGGGACCATTAGCACATGGAATAATGTTTTTACACTTGGGGATGGTGATCAAAGGGTGGTGGGAACCACTAGCACCAGGGGATAATATTATTTACACCGGGAATGGCGATTGCAGGGAGGAAGACCACTACCACAAGGGATAATATTATTTATACCATAGATGGTGATTAGGGAGGGGACCACTATCCCCAAGGGTATGTACATGTTTGGGAAAGGGCAACTGGGGGGCAGTGCCATGCTAACCTGTCTCATTATCCATACTAATGAACCCATAATGGGAATGCAAATTGCTTTTTAGCACCATTCATGCCCAATTGGCTCATTTGCATGGGCTTCTTTGAATATTGCAGCTAGTTCTCCATTGCTATCAATTCCGGAGGGACACTTTTGGAGCCCTGTTGGGGCATCACAAAGTGGCTTAGCACTGGGCCAACATGGCTTTATATTCAAATAGCACCGATGAACTATCTGATTAAATATAGCATCTTGGGCACCTGAGAATTGCAACATGCAGCACATATTTTTCCACTCCACTTTGTCCATCTTTGAAAATCGGGCCCTTGGTGTCTTGAGAGTATGTCTCAGTATATAACCATTAAAAAAAATCAACACTACGTGTATGTGAGGAAATGTTATGTTTAATAAAATGTAACCACTTTGTTGTCTGTCTTGTGACATGCCCGATGTGTGCATGGTGATATTTGTTCTGACCATTTGTTTTATATGTGGTCATATTTGTCAACCTGGTAATATATCGGTACATTATGCTATCAGATTTTAGGATCCTAATACTGGTAAACTAACTGCAAGGATTCCGTCTACTTTCTGTCAGGTTTCTCATGATATGGCTAAGGTAACAATATTCTTAAAATCCAGATGTCCTTCCACAGGCAGTTTGCCAGTTGTTGCCAAAATATTTGAAAGATTAATAGCAAAACAGTTGCAAGAGTTTTGGAAGTAGGTAAGATCATAAACAAGCACCAATCTGGGTTTAGATCACAGCATTGTACTATCTCAGCCTTAATAAAGGTTATAGGTGACACTACGAAGGCTTTGGACAGGGGGATGTCAGTGGGGGCAATTTTTGTCGATTTGTCAAATGTGTTTGACACCTTAGACCACGACATCCTCCTGTCCACAATAAAAACCCTGGCGTTATCCATGTGGGTTGTAAAATTATTCCAACCATACTTGATCGGTAAAAAACAACAGGTAGTTATAAATGATTGTGCACCAGAATTTAGAACTATTATTTTAGGAGTAACCCAAGGATCCATCTTGGGGCCTATTCTTTTTAATTTACATATGAACAGTGTTAATCTGTCTCACCTGGGGGTAGATTGGCACCTATACGCAGATGATACTATTATTTACTCTGAAGGTACATCTGTTCAGAAGATCCAAACCACATTACAGAATGTGTTTATAGAGCTTCAAAACTTCTTCTTAGAATCTAAACTTATTCTAAATACCCAAAAGACTCAGGTTGTACTATTCTCAAGGGAAAGAAAGGTTGGGATTTTGGAAATCTCCTTAAAGATCAAAACCTTGGATAATGTTACCCTCCAGCAAACTCAAAACTACAAGTATTTATGCTTGTATTTGGACAATGCCTTGAAATGGACTACACATGTGGATTATGTATTAAAAAAGGTGGGAAAATGTCAGGGGCCCTATATAGAATCAATGGGTATATATCTGAGAACATTAGAAAACATGTGGTTACAACATTAGCGCTCCCTCTTTTGGACTATGGGGACATAGTTTATATGGGTGCAGCAAATATAATATTATCCAGGATAGATGTGATGTTTAATAAACTGGCCAGATTTATTTTAGGCACCCCAAGAATGGCCCATAGACAGCAACTATATGAATTCTTGGGTTGGATTTATCCAAGAGACAGGAGACTATCTCATGTATTAAATTATATGGTAAACTGTAACAAGGGGGAGGTCCCTGAATATATATTGGATGAATTACATGTTAGAGAAATTAAATCAGGACTATGTTCTGCAAACAGTATTGAATATATACAACCTATAATGAGGACAGAATTCAGTCAAACACATTTCTTCGATAGGGGTCCCCAGACTTGGAACACTTTACCATTTAATCTTAGATCACTAATAACTGGTATACAACTAGGTGAAATTAAATCTTGGTTCCAATGAGAGGCTGTCTGGAATACTAGAAAGGGAAAGTCCTGATGTTAAAAAACAATAGAAAATTACCTCTCTGTTACTCAAAATTATGGATACTTGAAACTAAAGGTGCAATAATGTCTGTTATTTTATAAACTTTTATGTTTTTGTGTATCAATATGTATGCTGTAAGTTGTATGTTTTATTATAATGTATTGGTAGTCTAAAGTATTTGGTGTTTTTTGTCTTGCCTTGTAATCATACTGTGTTTAATTTAGTTCTGGGTACAATCTAGGGCCTCGCTGGAAATGATCTTGTCTCAGTCGAGTTGTACCTATTCACTGTTATTTTTCAGTTGAATAACATTTTTACTACTATTACTACTATTACAGAACTGTTAGAATTTCAGTATGACTGTGTGTGTGTGTGTGTGTGTGTCTGACAGGGGCACAGGTGATTGAAGATGATTTCTAATCCCCCCCACCCAAAAATAAAGCATTGCACAAGAAGCTGCATATGCACATGCATATAACAGGGTTCCACCAATCTGATTCGACAATAATGTTTCTGAAGTCCGGCATAGTGACAGGATTTTGCCAATGGCCACCACGTCGCCTGGCAAATGAATAAACAGATGGCCACAGTGCCCCATGCATTGGGGCACTTTTGTAGTGTTTACAGGGGGCTTTGCCTCCCGCAACCCTCGGATCTATATATATATATATATATATATATATATGACTCAAGGGGGTAGGCGGATTCGTGGGGTGAGTGGCCAAACTTGGGAGTCGATGAATCTGTTCATTGCTCCAACACTGCAGGTGTCAAATGGGTTGTGCCGATGTGGGGGATTTGTTGTTACATCATCACTGTAACAACAGTATACCTATATAATAGTCATCTGATGAGGAAAAATACATTTATTCAATAATTCAATAATAATATGACTGCACAAGGAACGAGCAATGCTTTCTACAGACAGTAAATCTGTTGGACTGTGCTTTATATTGAAACTTCACTCCTATGAAGCATTTAATCAGTCTCACAATTGCTGTCTGCATTTCAAAACACATGCTTTAACTGAGCTTAAGAAAGCAGCAGACTATAGCATAAAACTGTTAAAATGAAATTCACTTTAAACTTATATTCTGATTGCAGACTACAGCCCTTAGATTGGTTTACAGTACACGCTGGGACTCGATATCACCACTGGTACTTCTTCAACCTCAGATTCCTACGCTGAAAGAAAAAACAACAAAAAACAAACATTATTTTATTTATTGAATATTAGTGACCGGGTGGGCTCACAGGGACCAGATGGTGCCTTTTTCAGGGGCAACCTGTGGTTATTTACATAGATACATAAAGTGGAGATTTATACAATATCGACAATAGGCACATCATACAGAGGTGTACAGTATTATTAGTCAACATAAATCGTGTGTAAAAGCTGCTTTAAAAAATACTGTATGTTAAGAAAACAAAGACTTATAACTAAATACAGTCAGTACCTTTCTGTCACCAATCCCATCATGGCAAATGAGCATAACACTTTGCTTCACCTTCCCCCCACATTGTCATTTCCTTTCTATTGTGCAGTGCACACAGTTGCCTGTTCAAGGCAGAATTTGGGGCTCAGTTAGAAATGATCGGTATATTTAAAGTATCAATATGCAAACAAGGAAAAATTTAAAAGGCATCATTTCTCAAAGACATAGTGCAAAACCTTACTCCAGACATCACAGGGCTGAAACAAACATGTTACACTAACTCTTTAAACTTAATGGTTGCAGAAGTTTGATTCTGAAAATCCATTCAGATTCTGTCTTTGATAATAGTGATAATAACTAAACCTAGAGCTGTGCATCAGAGAGGAAGGTAAGCTGGAGTCTAGAGGGTTCTGGAAACAAACAGCAGGAAATAGTATCCTGCATGCCATTAGTGCGCACTCCCTTGCTCTAATACTGTAAACAGCATCCCTCACGGACAGTACATTGAGACTAAAATGTAACTGTACCTCAAACATTGACTTTGAGAGTGGCTGATGAGCCGACTGAAAGACTCTTGCTGCAAGTTACAATGACAAAAATTTAACACAAGCATATGAAACAGAAAAACCGACAGACGGGAGCACACTGTTACAAGTAAAATACATGTCCCGGGATATACCCCGTTCACCTTTGTACTGTAATACAATAAACTGGCACTGACGGTAAAACAAAATTTACTCAAAAATATAAATGCGTTCTAGTACTCAGGGCATTCCAGTGCTGTTTCTGAATGTCCACATATCACATATAGTAGAAGAAAAAAATTAAAAGATGTGCTAAATTCCACTCATCTGAAGCCCTTGCATACAGACCTACCTGGCTACCTCAAAGACCTACAGGTTATCATTTGTGTGGTAGGTGTCAGTTTGTAAGCTTGCAATCACAGGCAATGTTTTCAAACATCTGACCCATGACATGATCGTCACCTTGCAACATTTTGTTCAGTGTTTCATTACATATGTAGTTTGCACTTTAATCTGTCCATGTCAAAAACTTTATGTGTTTATGGGCAGTTGGGATTCAATACAACAGCTGTGTAACGGGGGTTGATTCCCTGGATACTGATGCCCTAGTAATGGAGTCTCCCCTAGAACTCAACACTTAAAAAAATTGTGTGGAAGCAACTGAACTCTAGAGTATTAAAGGTTTATAAACTGTTTTGTTAATTCAACATGCCTCCTGAAAATCAGAGCTATGACCGACATTTCGTGGATAACTCCATTTTGTCAAGGTCTGATGGTTGCCATTAAATAAGCTCTCTTCTGTTATTTCTCTCCAAGAGGTGCTTTGTCTTTTATGGTCTTGAGGATTGTTGACTGGGACCCCATTTCCATATGCTCATTCAAGCACTGTGTTTTACTCTTGGCTATGCCCCGAATGTATATTGCTTTGGCCATGAGAAGCTGAGTCATTCCACTTGGAGAGAAATAACATAAAAGAGCTTATTCAATGGCAAACACCAGGCCTTTTACAAAGTGGAGATATACAGCAGTTCATACAATTGTGTAAGGAGCTTAGAAAGGCGGTGAGCCCGTAATTGCTCCTTCTATCTACCTATAATAGAAAGGTATGTTCCCCCACTGATATAACAGCCGAGCCTGTATTTGAATTGTTGCTTACTTTCACTAATTATAATATTAAGAAGGAGTTTATTCCTGGGGTTGACAACTCTTCATGTAAAAGTCCTTTCTCTTAATTGTATGGAATTTTTGTGGCCTCAGTTGTAAAGGATGCCCTTTAATACATTGGCTATCATTTTTAACTCAAACCCATTTCATTTAACAGGTATTCATCTTGCATTATATCATAGCACAACAGCAAATCTCCTCGCAGTCTTTCTGTCTCAAGTAACATTAAATCTAGTTCTGTTAGTCTTTCTGGGTAGGATAAATACTTGATGTTGTGCATAAATGTTGTTGTTTTCCTTTGAACTTTCTCAAGTTTGTCTGTTGTCCCTTTGTTTATTGGTCCCCAAAGCAAACCGGGCTCCCATAGTCTAGCAAGGGTCTAATGTAATTCTTATACATAGGCATTATTACCTCTCTGCTCCTGCTCCTAAAATTTCTTTTGATTGTGTGGAGTAACCTATTGGCCTTTACTATCTGAGGTTCGCAATGTGATGTAGAGGTTAAAATTTTGATTTATTACAATTCCAAGATACCTTTCCTACTTAGATGCCATCAATGTCACTCCATCTAATTGATATGTGGCTAGGTATGGCTGAATGCCTAAGTGTAAGGCACAGCAATTGTCTTTATTGAAGGACATTCCCTGTTCGTTAGCCCACTCTAGAATGTTATCCAAGTCTTGTTGTAATTCTGTCTTTCCTTCTGTTATTTGGACAATCCCTGCTAGCTTTGAATCATCTGCATATTTAGTGACCCAATTTCAAACCTGTTTCTCCATATTTGAAATTAATATTTGGAATAATATGGGTCCCAGGACCGAAACCTGGGATACTCCACTTGTCACTGGTTTGGGTTCAGAATAATAGCCATTAATGTATACTTTCTGGGACTTGTTGTTTAACCATGATTGGATGCACTTAATTATTCTATGATCTAACTTAAACTCAAGTAATTTATGAATAATGCCTGCATGGGGTACAATATCGAAAGCTTTTGAAAAATCCAGATAGATACAGTCTACCAGTAGCCCAGAATCTAATGCGTTAGACATTTTCTCATACAAACATAAAATACATGATCTTCTTGGCTTAAATCCATTCTGGTTACTATCTGTTATACCTTGTTTGTATAAATGATAATTTGTGGTATACTTTAGAATTGATTCAAAAATGTTCCCAGGGACAGATATTAGGCTGATCGGTCTATAGTTGTTACATGATGACTTGCATCCCTTTTTTATGGCTGTGGGCAGAGCCTACAGCCATTTTGCTATCTGTAGCTTGAAAATGGAGTTTCATGGAACCCATTTTTGGGACTTTTCAATGTATCCTTCCACATCTACAAATCACTATGACAACTAAAATAAAATAATCTTTTTTTTCTGTTTAGAATGTTGGAGACATAACTCCAAGCTGCTTATCAGGAGGCCATTAGGAAACTGAAAGAGCTTGTTAAATATTGGTTGCCTGTTAAACTGGAGATTTGTTTACCATCTTCGAAATGCAACAGCATGCACATTTATATGTCTAGCATTTAAACATTTTTTGCTACTAACTTCAGTTGCAGATGAATATCTTTCAAGAAAGATTCATACCTCAAAAATGTTACCCTTTCCCAGCAAATTTTGTAAAGATTTACACTGCTTTTTAACCGTTCAAGACCTATCTGATAAAATTCCAGGTCTTCAGTGAACAACACAGACTAAATATATAAATGTATTTTTGACAGTAAGGGCTGTGGCCTGCTTCCCAAACATAACAGATAAGAGCTACTGAGATCTCTTATAGTAAGAGTGTGTGTGTGTGTATGTGCACACACGTGTGTGTGTGTTTGGGGAAGGGGGTGGAGAACCAGTCAAACACCTGGCAAGGGAGACCTCATCTAATGGATTAACTGCTGACAAACCATGAGTGTTACAGAAGCAAATGATTTGATACCTTTTATTGGACCAACACAGATGTAACAAAAAGAACTTATACCATTTATAAAATTCCTGATCAAACAACTGCAAACAGAAGACTGTGTTTTATCATTTTATAATACAATATATTGAGTGTGTATTTACTGAGTTGCTGGATCAGGGCCTTGAAGAAAATAATAACATTTATACATTTATTTAACTCATTCAAGATTCCATCAGGTGGACAGAAAAAGTCTACGAGAATTTGTCTGAAAACTAACAACTATAAGATGCAAAAATTCTATATACCTGTATATAGAAATGTCTCTAATTTATTTTCATTACTAGTATCTTTTGAAAGATTGTCTGAGTTGTGATTACTAATTTTGAGTATAGTTCATGAAATAATGAGCTTGATATTTGTTATTTCATATAGTCCTCCATTATGTTTTATACATAGCATATAAATCCAAATCATTCCAAGGCCATCTTGACATACAATATTAATGCTTGAGCAGCAAATCAAAGCTCTTTTCCTAATAAAAGGTTGCTGATATAATAAAGAACAAAGTCATAAATAAGGAATCAGTGGCTTATAAAAAATCTACAGGGATTTGATTCTGCTACTGTGGGGGTAAAACAGGGAAAAAGAGGGCTTTTTACAGGGTAATGGTTATTTGGATCTGAGAGCACTTAATACTTCTTATCCTATATTTTGTATCCTGGATGGGGCAGGGGAGATGCTACATCTGATTGTCACAGGGATGTGCATTTACTCATTTTTGCACTGTAACTGGAGAACCATTTGACCATCCATGACATCTATGAACCTCTCCAATCCAGTTTTCGAAAGAGGCATAGTGCCGAGTCTGCACTGGTTCAGATGCTCAATGATCTCCTGATGGCAAGAGATCAGAAAAAACACCCTGTTTTGGTTCTTCTTGATCTCTCCTCAGCGTTTGACACTGTGGACCATGGGGTACTGCTTGAACACCTGAGGTTCATCTGTGGCCTGTCTGGTACAGTCCTCAGGAGGTTTAAGTCCTTCCTCATTGGCAGAACTCAGAGGGTGGTGTCAGGGATTTATTCCTCCGACCGTTTCTCTCTGTCATGTGGGGTCCCTCAGGGTTCAGTATTTTCCCCCATGTTGTTTGCGGTGTACGTGCTGCCCCTCTGAGACATTGTAAGATGGTATGGGCTGAGGTTTCACTGCTTTGCTGATGATATCCAGCTTTACCTGTCTTTTGCACATGACCAGGATAGAGCACTCTTGGTATTTAGTAACTGCCTCACTGAAATCCAGGACTGGATAAATTCCAGCTGGCTGAAGTTGAACTCGGGAAAAACTGAGGTGATGGTTGTGGACCCGGGTCGCTGGATAGATGGGTCGGGGGCTGGTCAGCCAATGGGGCTTTTTCTGGGGGGCTCCCAGCTTCTTGCCTCTGAATGGGTGTGAAACCTGGGGGTGATTCTTGATGATGGGCTGACACTGTGATCTCAGGTGTCGGCAGTCGTCAAGTATTCCTTTTAACATCTGAGGAACATCACCAGGATCAAGCACCTAGTTCCATCCAGTGATCTTCCCATGTTGGTCCACGCCTTTGTGACCTCATGCCTTGATTATTGCAACTCCCTTTATCTAGGGCTACCTGGGGTTGATAGCTGCCACTTGCAGCTGGTGCAGAATGCAACAGCCCTTTTGTTGACAGGGAGTCTCCGGACGTGTCACATCTCACCGGTGCTGTGCAAACTGCACTGGCTGCTGATTCAGTGGTGGATCACCTTCAATGTTGGACTCTTGACCTATAAAGCCCTACACAGACTGGGCCCAGACTACCTGAAGGAGCTCCTGTTACCCTACTGTCCTGGGCAATCGCTCCACTAGGCTGTTGAGGGGTTGCTAGAGATTCCAAGGATATCCTTAAAATCATTGGGGGCCTGTGCATTTATGTATGTGGCTCCAACCCTTTGGAATTCTCTACCCCATCAGCTACAGGAGTGCATGACTGTGGGGGACTTCAAGCAGGCCTTGAAAACTTATCTGAGGCACCAAGCCTATTCTGAGTGATTTTATTGAATTTACCGAATGTTTACTGACTATCTATATTGATACTGTGTTTTAACTTCATCTTGTTTTATCAATCTTTTATGTTAAAGCGCCCTAATAATTTTGAAAGGTGCTGGATAAATAAAGTTATTATTATTATTGTGACCTCCCTCATCCTAGATGTGAAACCCCTGGCTATGTAGTCCAGCATTCCCGTAGCTCTGGCTGCCACATTGCTGCTCTGCACAGATTGTTTCAAGTATTTGGTGATGATAACCCCTATGTCTTTCTCTTCCTCCAGCTCTACTACTTTCAACCCCCAGCCAGTACTCCTCCCTTGCATTTCATGTGCCAAGATGCAAAACCTTGCATGTTTTGGTGTTAAAATACAGTTACCAGGTATTTGACAATTTCTCCAATTTAGCCAGGTTGTCCTGTAACTCCCTTCTCCTATCCTCTGTATCCACTCATCCACAGAGTTTAGCATCATCCACAAAGAGACAGACTTTCACCCTAATCCCTTCTGCTATGTCCCCAGTAAAGACATTGAATAACACAGGGCCAAGAACAGAGCCCTGTGGTACCCCACTGGTGACTAGCCTAGGTTCCAAGATTCTCCCCCCTACCACCATGCACTGACTCTTATTCTGTAACCAGCTCTTACTACATCCCATTAGCTTCTCCCCCAACCCCAGCCCTTCTAGCTTGCTGACCAGCCTTCTGTGTGGGACTGAGCTGAACACTTTGCAAAAGTCTAAATGAATTACATCCACCGCATGTTCCCTGTCCACTGCCCTCATGATCCAGTCAAAGACATCAACCAGATTTGTCTGGCATGATCTTCCTGACTCAAAAACCATGTTATCTAGGGTCTTGGAACCTGTTTGATCCCAAGTAGTCCACCAGTATTTCTTTAAGAGTGGACTCCATCAGCTTACCCACCATGGAGGTCAACCTGAAAGGGCAGTAATTTTTTTGGTCATCCCTATGCCAATTCTTGTGGAGCAGCACCATGTTTGCCAGCCTCCAGTCCCTTGGTACCATCCTGGTCTCCAGAGAGGTAGTAAACAGGTCAGCCAAAGGGTCAATCATAATGTCAGCCATCTCTTTTAATACCCTTGGGTGCACTTGGACTCACCCCAGTGCCTTGTCCACTTGTATGGCCCTGAGACACTTTAGCACTGTTCCTACCAAGATGGGTGCTTTCAGTCTCCCTCTACGCCCGAAGCAGCTTCCCTAATGCTCCTAGGTACTGATCCTTCCTTTTCCCTTGTGAAGACTGAGCTGAAATACTGGTTTAATACCTCAGACTGCTCCTCACGATTCTTTGCCCATCCCCCCAACTTCTTCAGTCTCACAATACCCTCCCACCTCTTCCTTTTTTCGTTACATACTAGTAGAAGTCCTTTTCTCCCGTTTTAATTCCCTCAGCCAATTGGAGCTCCCCACTTGCTTTTGTCACCCTAACAGTTCCACTTGCCACCTTAGACTTCAAAAGGTAAGCTTCCCTATCCACATCCCTCTGTGTATGCTTATATTTCTGAAAGGGTTCTTTTCTCCTTCACCCTGTGTGCCACTTTGGTGTTGAACCAGCTAGGCTTTTTTTGTCTGGTGTTCTTGCTCCTGATTTTGTTACAGGACTGTGTAGCCTCTGCAATAACAGCCTTTATTGCTTCCCACTTCTGCTCTACTCCCATCTCCAGTCTAATCCTAGAGAGATATACCATCCAGATTTCTCCCATTCTTCCAAAATCTTCCCTTTTGAAGTCAACTACCTTGGTGTGAGTCTCTGATTTCTCTTGTCCTACTCCCAGGATGAACCATATCATCCTGTGGTTGCTCCCAGACAGTGGATCCTCTACCCTAATATCCTGGAAATGGTCTCCATTGTCTAAAACCAAGTCCACAATCGCAACACCCCTAGTGGGTTCTCTGACCCACTGCTCTAAAGAACCACCCTAGAAGGCACCCAGGACATACCTTTCCTTAGAGCTGGTAGTTAATAATGTTTCCCAGTCAGCTCCTGGAAGGTAGAAGTCACCAGTAAGCACCACTATGCCTTTACCTGCCTGAGTTCTAATCTGTTCACTTTGGTTCTTGTCTTCCTCTGCTTCTTGTGAGGGTGGTCAATAGACCACTCCCATTCTGACCTTCTCCCCCCTTGGTGATTGGAGTGGCACCCAAAGGGCTTCAGGTTTCCCCTCTGCTTCCTGATCCCTTGTGCAGGTTATATCTTTCCTCATGAACAGAGCCACCACTACCCCCCTCCCTTCCCTGCATCCCTATCCTGTACAGTTTGTAACCTGGCACCACAAGATCACAATCATTGTGAATGGATACCCATGTCTCAGAGACAGTCACAATGTTCACCTCACTCTCCACAGTCAGCACTTGCATGTCTTCTATTTTGTTTGCTAGGCTTCTGGCATTTAGGGACACAACCTTCCATCCCTCCCAATGTATTTTCCTTGCCCCTTGTGCCCCTTCCCCGGTACCCTGTTTTTCTATTCCTTTCAATATTTCCCACTGTCATGTTTACCTCCCCTCCTTGCCCCCATGCCTGGTCTTCTGCTACTCTATCCCCCTTGATATTTCCCTCTGTCTTTTTTTCTTACCTTCCTTGCCCCTCCCCTAAGTGAATTCTCCTCACACCCTTCATCCCCACCAGGAGGGGAGGCCAATGGTCTCCCTCTCTGTGCAACCCAAACTTCTTTCCAAGTCTGAGCCCCCTTCCTAGTTTAAATTAAATAAGGTAGTCAGAAACTCACCCAGTCTCTGCTTCAGGACAGCCAAGCCTTCTTTTCTAAGGTGCAGTCTGTCCCAGGCATACAAGATTTTGTTTACCCTTGTGGAACCTCATCCCCCCACCAGTCCAAACCCCATAGCCTTGCACCATTCTGCCAACCAGACATTAAACTCAGCCATTCTTTGCTTCCTATCTGGACTTACCCAAGGAACTGGTAAGACTTCAGAGAAGGCCGCTGTTTATCCTTCTTTGCTGCATATCCTGGTCAGCTCCCTGAACCTTGCTTGTACTTCCATCACACTGTCGTCCACTAGATCATTTGTGCAAAGGTGCACCACAATGTGTGGCTTTTCACCATGGCCCCTCACACATGTGGGAATAATACACTTCACTTTGTGTGCTCTCATTACGTGAAACGTCAGTCACTGCTGTGATTTTTCAAGTGTCATCTTCAACTAATAAAGCAGTTTATAAATATTTAATACTCTGGAGTTGAATTTATGAACATTTAGTACTCTGGAGATGAGTTTTTTCCACCTCTTTGTTTGTTAAATTGTAGGGGTTCAATGCCAAAAAGTGTAAAATCATGCATCTAGAACATAGGAACCCAGGAGCTGAGTATAGAACGGGTGGAGTTATCATCACTAAATAGGAAATGGACATGGGGGTTATCATGTCTGATTAATTTAAAGTTGCAGAACAGTGTAACAAAACAGGGATTAGGGCTAGTGAGATGCTGGTGTGCATAGGGGGTGTATATCAAGCAGAAAGGTGGAAACGGTGTTGCCAGTGTATCACTAGCTGGTGAGATACCACCTGGAGTACTCTGTACAGTGTTGGAGGCCACACCTCGAAAAGGACATAGTTAGGGTGGAAGCAGTTCAGAGGAGGAGGACAACTAAAATGCTGCAGGGGTTGCATGAGAAGCCCTGCAAGGAGAGACTGCGGGATCTCAACATGTACTCCCTGGAACTGAAGAGAGCAATAGGTTGCATAATGGAGACCTACAAGTACCTCACAGGAGTGAACATGGTGCAGGATTGGAGTCCGGTATCAAAGGAATATCTGGTGCAGCCTATGTAGCAGCACAGGTGCCCACACATTTAGGGGTCCCATTAAGAATCTCCCAAAAAATGACAAATTTACAGCCCACACAGCTGCACAGTGCCACAACAGCCACCACAGCAGGTGGCAGCAGTGTCATGGATGGTCAGAGTCAGACCCGGTTGGAAAGCATAGCACAGAGCACTTAAAGCACTTGATTTACTGTTGTTGGTGGGTGGGCAGGACACCGAGTCTCTGTTGTGGGTGGGCAGCTTTCCAGGAGATGGTGACCATGGGATGAGTTGGGAGGGGATCAGCTGACATGCAGCTGGCAGCACATTTTGCAGACAGGCAGGGAAAAAAGCAGAAAGGAGCCCTTCATGGAGCTGCACTACATGATAGGTTGGCTGACACCTGATTGGACAGGGACATTGTTAGTCAGTCTGGGGTGGTCAGGGCTAGTGTGTGCAGTGAACAGTATTTAATCTGTCCATCTGCTCAGCTAATGGCTGCTGTGCTTTTGCTTGATTGATCAACTGTGCTTTTGTTGGCTAGTAGTCTTGTTGGTGCACCAGAAAGAGACAGGGTGAAAAGAAATTCAAGAAAATAAAATAAAAATTGAATATAGTGTGGGCAGCAGCAGCAGCACAGTTACTGATTGAACTACTCATCTCTAGGAGTGGACTTGGGCTCGACTTGGCACTGCACAGACCCTCACTAGTCAGTTCAGTTACTCAGTCACTATGACCCACCCTTAGCAGCTCAGCTGAGCTGCCGTGTCCATTGGCAGCAGCCGCACCATGACCGCAGTGTAACAGTTCGGTAGGCAGGCCAGAGGTCTGTGTGTGACTGACTTGTGCATGTTTGTCTGATGTACAAACAGGGACTGAAAAAAAAAACCTCAAAGGAGGGGGGCCCAAAATTACAACCTGCACTAGGGCCCATCTTGCTGTTCTTTCACCACTGGTGGAGTCTCTAAAATGAGTAAGAGTACCAGGACTGAGGTCATGCTGTGAAGCTGGAGCAGTGGAGTTTCAGAGAGATGTGAGGAAATGCTCCTTTGCTGAAAGGCTGGAAGAGACTGCAAGTGGAGGTGGTGAAGGCAAAAACAATGGGAGGCTTCAAGCATGCATGGGATAAACATAGAGGTATACTAGAAAATAGGCAGTTATGAGGAATGGTCGCGGGAAACAAGTTAGGGTCTGTGGAAGCAGATTATGAATGGAAAATCTGGGCAGACTGGGTGGGCCAAACAGGCCTTTCCTGCCCACAAATTCTGTATTTATGTTTTAAAAAGGAATGTTGGTGAGCTACTGTACATGTCACCTCATAGTCATTCAAAACATACCTGCCAGTAGCAAACAGCACCAGAATTGTTGCTATTATACTGTACCTGTTGTCATACACCTGCCTTTACATGGTCCAGATTCTGCCTGACAATGAAGAGGATCCCCACGTGGCACTGTTCCACCTGATGCAACCTTAATATTGTCTAAGCTGACAGAGCATCTAGGCATTAAACCATAGTTGGTAGAAACTCATCTGGTAGACCTTCTGGAGGCTCTGTTGTGACAGCTGACACAGAGCTGATAGAAGCACCAAGCCTACTGGAAAACAAATATTTAATACTTAAAGGTATAATGGGGCTAGGTTGAAGTTATTTTAAATGTTTTTCGAGCTATTCTTTAAATTTTAGTTGACAGAGGGAAGAAGCTAGCTGGTCGGAATGGTACAGCCTGTTCTGGGATGAAGGCTCAGTACCCATGAAGCATGTGTCTGACTGGAGGTGGAGCTGACCATAAGCTAAATAGGCTTAGTGCATGCCAGCAGGGACCGATAGGTAAGGAGCTAGCTGAAACAATGTGAACAATGTAATGGAACAGCTAACACAGAGCAGATAGAATCATCCTATCTGCAGAAGAAAAGGTAACACCGAGCAAATAGAAGCACCTGGTCTGCAGAAGAAAAGGTATTTAATACTTAAAGTATATAATTTATGCATGTTTGTGTGTATGTATTGAATGACTGAATGATTTCACATAATTTACCAGGAAAGATATACTGAGCTGGTAACAGCGTGTTTCCAAATGTATTCTGCGACAATTATTTTGTGACAGTAGCCTGTTTGAACATTTCTTTCTGGGTTACACTTCAGAACTCTTTACCCTGAACTGAGCAACCTGTGTTACATTCTCCTTGTGCTTGTGTAATTAAACTGATTTGGGGGTGGGGAAGGGGTTGGAGTGAGTATTTAGGTTAGTGCTGAATAGGAGTATCTGTGTGAAGGCATTTTTTAGAATACTAGCATTAATGCATGTTGTTGAATAATTGTTTAGGGTGTTATTTAGGCTTGCTGAGCTGCTCCCATGGCATGGAGGGCTAAGGCATGAATCAGCTTGACTGGGTCACAGTGGAGATAAGGGTTCTATTCCTGGTCTCCTATGCTTTAAGGAGGCAGTATAGCGCAGTGGTCTAAGGCTCTGAACTGCAAATTTGGTGACATCTAGTCAACCAGACCTGGGTTTGAATCCTACACCTTCCGCTTGCATACTGTATGACCCTGAGCAAATCACTTAACCTCCGGTTGCTCGTATAAAAAAGCTTTCAGCTTAGTGTGCTATACCTGGTTAAACAACTAAATAAAAGTTGTGGGTGTTTGGAGTTTTGTTGTAGGCGGGTTTTGTTGAGTAATCTGTGGCATTATGTGCTTAGGACTCAGGACCCCTAGGCTTAGTTATTCCCTGTCCCAACTGTTGGATCTCTGCCAGTTTGATGACCCCCCGCTAGCAGTTGCATGTAAGTACTGCAGGGATATGGGCCTCACATGGAGGTAGGGTGATAGGTGGTGGGGTACAGGGAGTGCTAATAGGGGTGGCGCTATTTGGTTGGTGAGGATCGGAGGTGCCCAGGGGCAAAGTGGACCTAGAGAGAGAGAGATGCCAGATGTGGTTGGTTCCCATACCAAGGACTCCCACCGGACTGAGTGGGCTGGTGACCATTAGACCAGCAGCCTCTGCTCATTCTCAGACTGTGTTATGCAATGCTAGATCAGTGCGGTAGAAGACTGGTATTATGGCAGACTTGATTTGCTTGGCTGATCTGACTTGCATCATGGAGATCTGGTTGAGTGAGGATGCTGGTCCTGTCTTGGAAGGGGCAGTCCCAGCCAGATTCTCCATGGTTCACTGCCTGTGGAGGAATCAAAGGGAGGGGGGTGGCCATCTGTTTTATATCCAAGTTAAACTTTACTGTGCACCCAGGAGGAGAAATCTCATTGTTTGAATGTATGGCCATACATGCTGTTCCAGGTACAAGTTGCAGAATCTTTCTCATATACTGGTTTCTGAGCCATGAGAGGGATTCTCTGCAGGAAACATAGAAACATAGAATTTGATGGCAGATAAGGACTGCTTGGTCAACCTAGTTTGCCCATTTCCCTACCTGATGGATAAGCTGCAGATTCTGGTTAATCAACAGCTTACTTCCTCCTACCCCCACTAGAATTGCCTTATGCCTATCCCATGCATTCTTGAATTCTCCCACTGTTCCTGACTCCACAACCTCCTCAGGAAGGCTGTTCCATGCATTCACAACCCTCTCTGTGAAAAAATACTTTCTAACATTACCTCTGAGCTGTCCCCCTTCTATCTTCAAATTGTGCCCCCTTGTTCTTGCACATCTCTTCTTCTGAAAGATGCTACCCTCTTGTACTTTAATTCCCTTGAGACACTTGAAAGTTTCTATCATGTCCCACACTCCCTCCTTTCCTCAAGGGTATATATATTAAGCTGCTTGAGTCTCTCTTCATATGTCTTCTGGTGCAGACGTTGCACCATTTTGGTTGCCTTCCTCTGAACAGCCTCCACCCTGTCTATGTCTTTGTGGAGATGGGGTCTCCAGAATTGCATGCAGTACTCTAGATGGGGTCTCACCAACTGTCTGTACAGAGGGATAACAACTTTCTGCTTTCTACTGTTGATGCCTCTCCCTATGCATCCCTGTATCCCCCCAGCAAATGGGCAAATGTGACATAGACTTTGACAGCAGATAAGGACCGCTTGGCCCATCCAGTCTGCCCATTTCCCTACCTACAGGATAGGCCGCAGATCCTAGTTAACCAACAGTCTATTTCTTCCTACCCCCCCACAAGAATTGCCTTATGTCTGTCCCATGCATTCTTGAATTCTCCCACAGTTTTAGACCCCACAACCTCCTCAGGAAGGCTGTTCCATGCATCCACTACCCTCTCTGTGAAATACTTCCTCACATTGCCCCTGAACCGCCCTCCTTCTATCTTTAAATTGTGTCCCCTTGTTCTTGCAAGTCTCTTTTTCTGAAAGATGCTACCCTCTTGGACTTTGTTGATTCCACTGAGGTACTTAAAAGTTTCTATCATGTCCCCTCTCCCTTCTTTCCTCAAGGGTATACATATTAAGCTCCTTAGTCTCTCCTCATATGGCTTCTCTTGCAGACCCTGCACCATTTTAGTTGCCCTCCTCTGACTACCTCTATCCTGTCTATGTCCTTGGAGATGGGGTCTCAGAACTGGACACAGCACTCCAGATGGGGTCTCACCAACTGTCTGTACAGAGGATAACAACTTCCTGTTTTCTGCTGCTGATGCCTCCTCACACATCCCAGTATACCCCAGCCTCCCTACTGCCTTCTCACATTGCTTGCTAACCTTAAGGTCATCTGATATGATTACCCCCAGGTCCCTTTCCTTTTGTTGTTGTTACTACCTCCCCACCCATTGTGTATTCTTCCCTGGTTCTTGTTTCCAGGTGCATTATTTTGCACTTCTTTGCATTGAATCCTAGCTGCCATACTTCTGACCATTCCTCCAACCTTGCCAAGTCCCTTTTCATCCTTTCCACGCCTCCTTGTGTATCAACCATGTTGCAGATCTTTGTGTCATCTGCAAAAAGGCATACTTTTCCTTCCAGTCCCTCTGCAATGTCACTGATGAAGACATTAAAAAGGACTGGAACCAATACTGAACCCCGCGGTACCCCACCAGTAACCCCTCTTTCTTCAGAGTGGACTCCACTTACACTTACTTTCTGTGTCCTGTTGTGCAGCTAATGTTTTACCCAGGCTACCACCCTGGGACCCACTCCTAGGCTAGTTAATTTGACTATTAACCTTTTGTGTGGGACTGTGTCAAATGCCTTGCTAAAGTCTAGGTAGGCCATGTCCACAGCCCCTCCCTGGTCTACTACTTTGGTCACCCAGTCAAAGAAATCTATTAGATTCATCTGACATGACCTTCCCGCTGTGAACCCGTGCTGCCTTGGGTCCTGTGCTCCACTGGCCTCTAGGTACTCAACTATTCTTTCTTTCAGAAGTGACTCCATCACTTTCCCTACCACAGAGGTCAGACTGACAGGTCTGTAGTTTCCTGCCTCTGTCTTGGTCCCACTTTTGTGAAGGGAATCACATCGCTCTCCTCCAGTCCTCGGTACCACACCATCCTCCCATGATTTATTAAAAAGAGTAGCCAGTGGTTTCACTAGTTCCTCCCTTAATTCTTTTAGAATTCTGGGGTGAATTCCATCAGGGCCCTTTGCTTTGTCCACCTTCAGTTTTAGGAGTTCTTGCAGAACCCTTTCTTCTGTGAAAGGACTGGGATCGACCCCCCTATCAAGAGTGCTTCTCTTAATTGGATTAGGCACTTCCCCCTCCTCTTTTGTGAATACTGAGCAGAAATATTCATTCAGTATCCCTGCTTTTCACTGTCCCCTCTGCCCACCCACCGTTGATTCTATTCAGCCTCACTATCCCTCCTTTGTCTTTCTCGCTGCTGATGTACCTATAAAAGGTTTTATCCCCTTCTTAACTGAGTTGGCTATCTTTTCCTCAGTTTGGGCTTTTGCTATTCTGACTTCCCTCCTGCTTCCTTCTGCCTTAACTGGTACAGCTCTCTGTCCTGCTCCTTATGTGTTTCTATACTCCGGAATGCTATCTTTTCTTCCTGACTTTCACAGCCACCTCTTTTGAGAACCATAGTGGCTTTTTCTTTCATTTTGATTTGTTTATTTGCTTCACACAAAGGCTTATTGCCTCTGTGATGGCAGTTTTGATGATTCCCCATTGTTGCTCCACACCTCCTTCTAGCCTGTTTGCTAGTGCTTTTCTGAGGCACTCTCCCATCTTGCCAAAGTCAGCCCTCCTAAAGTCCAGTACCCTCACTTTTGTATGGCTTGACTTTGTAGCTGAGTTCAACGTGAACCACACTGTTTGATAATCACTTGTCCCCAGATGGCAACCCACTTCTAGATCTGAGATCCTCTCACTGCCCCCGTTTGAGAGTACGAGGTCTAAGATTGCTCCCTCATGAGTGGGTTCTGAAACTAGCTGTCTGAGGCCTGCCACCTGTAGGGCATCAAGAATGGCCCTGCTTTTGGATGTGGCTGCAGAAAATGTGCTCCAGTTAACATATGGCATATTCAGGTCTCCCATCAACAGTATCTCCCCTTTCTCTGCCATTCTAAGAATGCCTTCTATCATATCCTTGTCCATTCCCTCCCCCTGACATGGGGGTCTGTACGCAACCCCTGTGCGGATTGTGGTGCCCTTTCCAGTCTCCAATGTGACCCACAGTGCCTCCTCTCCTCCCTGTTTACTCTTTTGTTCAGTTGCTTTTATCCCTTCCTTTACATAGAGAGCTACTCCTCCCCCTCTTCTCCCCTGCCTGTCTCTCCTGTTGGTTATGTACCCTGGTATGTTAACATCCCAGTCATGGTTCTCTGTGTACCATGTTTCTGTGACTGCTACGATATCCAGGCATCCCTCTTCCATCAAGGCCACCAGCTCAGGGAGCTTGTTGCCCAGACTACGGGCATTGGTACTCATTACCCTCCATTTCCTGATGGCCTTACTCCTTTTGCCCCATCCCTGTCCTTCTTGCCTTGTCACTTTCTCCATTTACCCCAGCCCTTCTCCCTATCGACACCTCTATGTTGGTGTTTGCCACACTTACTACTGTGATTATTTGGGGCTAGGATTTCCCTGCTTTTTTTCAGTGCCTCCCCCCCTGGCTAGTTTAAATGCTTGCCAATGAAGCATTTAAACCTATCACCGAGGATCCTGGTTCCCCTCCCGGACAGATGCAGCCCATCATGCCAGTACAGGCTTGCATCACTCCAGGTGGAACCCCAGTCCCCAATGAAGCCAAATCCCTGAGCTCCACACCAGTTTTTCAACCACTGATTGAATCCCATGGTGCGGAAAATCCTAGCCTCTCCTATGCCACAGATGGGCAGCACCTCCGAGAAGGTTACCGTGCATGCTACTTGACTAAGGCCCCTCCCCAATTCCACAAACTCTTCCTGCACTTCCCTAATCCCTTTCTTAGCCAGGTCATTTGTCCCTAGGTGGACAATGACATCCAGCTCCCTTCCCTGTGCAGCTGCTCCAGCAATCCTGAGGATTCGCTCCCTGTCCCTCCAAGCCATGGTGCCAGGCAGGCACCTTACCTCCTCTCCCCTTCCTCCCCCAGTTCTACCTTCCTAACAATGGAGTCCCCCACCAGGAGTTGTTTCCTCCCCCTGCAGGGTCCCCTGCCACCCTCCTGTGGGTCTCCTTTGTGGAGGTTCCCAGCACCCTCCTTGGTCTCCACTGCGGGTGCCTCCATAGAGGAACCACACTTTGCCAGAATGGCATAGGAATTGTGGAGAGGTACAACTGGAGGGATGCGCCTCTGTTCCACCACCCTCACCCACGCCTGTAATCATTTAAAGCTTTAGCAAAATTGTAGTTTGTCTAACCTGCCTTTATTACAGCTGGGACTCTGTGTGTGTTGCCCCTCTATTTTGGACCTAAACCGCTTTGCTGGGCCAATTGGGTTAAGGGAGCCCTAAAATGGAGACTGCTTGGACCAACCAGAATCTGGACTCTCTATGGAGCTGGTTTACAAAGGGAATGTATAGCTAGTGATTCTGGGAAGTGTAGTTTGGACCTTGGTGCCTTTTTACACCAACAGAGGGAGCTTTGGAGTGACTGACAGCTGAATCCACCAACTGGACCTGTTGGACCCTAAGGGAAATGTTCTGTACTGAAGCTGGAAGATCAGATCATTGTTGCCTGTGAAAGGAGTAGGAGCTCTGTAACTTGCTGCAGTGTACAGTTTGCGCGGGAAGCGCTTGAGAGGCCTTGAAGTTGGCCTGCCACCGCAGTAAGCATTGGTCGGACTGAATCTGAGGTTTCTGAGAGGAAGGAAGATTGAAAAGTAGAAACCAGGCTCATCCTGTAGAATTCTGGAGAAATTGCTGAATCGCACTCGGTCTGTCAGGAACTAATGCTGTTGTGTGTACTCCCGAGTATCTTGCAGTAATTGCGATCAGGATCGAAGAGCAGCTGCCTGGTATAGTAATTTCCTTTACATATAAATGTGTCTAGTGCTTGTGGGGGATCGCGATTCCATTCCCCCCATTACTGTGAGCTGAGGCTGGAAGCTGAACTCAATTTAATCAGACTGAATCCGTCTGCTATCTAAAGCAGTTGGGCCCTGTCACGAGGGTCTCCTCTCCATGTCCGCTCTTTTGGCCACAAAGAGAATATCCACCATCCGGTTCTCAACTTGGGTATTGTGAGTACAAATCAGGGTATTCCCCTGCAGCCTGTAAGCAATCACAAGTGTGTCACCTAATTCTCATTGTTTCATTCTTCAAGGACTAAGCCATCCGGCTCCGGATTACAATTGGGTGTTGTGCATATATTTTCTTCTACAGGGCCCTATCCATCTGCACCTGCTGGCCAACCCTGGGCAAAAGACCTGGCTAGCCCCCCTCCAACCTGGGTACCCAGAGTGTGACTTTTCTGACCCTGTGTGTGTGCACAGTACTGTGATTTAATTCTGCTAATTAACTTGATCTCCCCCTCCCATGTTTCATTCCCCCTAAATAAATCAGATTTGAGGTTGTCAAACTTTAAACTGTCTGAAGTGTCAGTACCTATATATGTCAAGCATTATACTGGTTTGTGCATGTTGATTAACCTTATTTTACAGGGGATCCTCAGAGACAAGCCTCAGAAACAGTCTTGAGGGTAAGTGGTTCTTTATGAGCGAACAGTGTGTATACGTGGGGTATTGGGGCTGTAACTCCTGTGCACTGTGTGAGCTACTACAGGGAAGAAAAGGGGGTCTCAGTGTCCCAGAGGGCTATGACCAAGCTAGTTTAACCACTATCAACCCTGACCTCTGGGTTAAGACACCCACCATAGAACCTAGGCCCTTCAACCTGTTAGTAGTCAGGCAGGCAGGGGTAGTAGCCCTTGAGATATCACCAACTGGGGGTTACATGAGCAAAAATATTCATTCAGTATCCCTGCTTTTTCACTGTCTCCCTCTGCCCACATTCCCTCCCCTTTATTAAGTCTCTGTATCCCTCCATTGGTCTGTCTTCACTCCCTAATGTACCTATAAAAGGTTTTATCCCCCTTCTTAACAGAGTTGGCTGTCTTTTCCTCAGTTTGTGCCTTTCCTTATCTGACTGCCTTCCCTGCCTCCTTCTGCTTTAACTGATAAAGTTCACTGTCCTGCTCCTTCTGTGTTTCCTTATATTTCCTGAAAGCTATCCTTTTCTCCTTAACCATCCCTGCCACCTCTTTTGAGAACCATAGTGGTTTTTTCCTTCATTTTGTTTTGTTGATTTGCTTCACACAAAGGCTTGCTGCCTCTGTGATGGCTGTTTTGATTATTCCCCATTGTTCCTCCACCCCTCCTTCTTGCCCATTTGCTGGTGCTTTTCTGAGGCACTCTCTCATTTCCAAAGTCAGCCTTCCTAAAGTCCAATACTCTTATTTTTGTATGGCTTGACTCTATGGCTGTGTTTATTGTGTACCACACTGTTTGGTGGTCACTTGTTCCCAGATGGCTACCCACTTCTAAATCTGAGATCCTTTCTCCTTCCCCATTTGACAGTTCCAAGTCTAAGATTACTCCCTCCCGAGTGGGTTCCAACACTAGCTGTTTGAGGCATACCCCCTGTAGGGTATCAAGAATGACCCTACTCTTGGATGTGCCTGCAGCAAAGGTACTCCAGTTAACATCTGGCATATTCAGGTCCCCCATCAACAATATCTTCCCCATTTTTCTGCCATTTTAAGGGTGCCTTCTATCATTTCCTTGTCCATTTCCTTCCCCTGAGACGGGGGTCTGTACACAACCTCCATGCAGATTGTGGTGCCATTTCTTGTCTCCAGGGTGACCCATAGTGACTCATCAACTTCCTGTTTACTCTTTAGTTCTGTTGCTTTAATCTCTTCCCTTATATAGAGAGCTACTCCTCCTCCTGTTATACCCACCATGTCCCTCCTGTAGACTGTGTATCCTGGTATGTTGACATCCCAGTCATGGTTCTCTGTGTACCATGTTTCAGTGACTGCCACAATATCCAGGCATCCCTTTTCCATCAAAGCCACTAGTTCAGGGAGCTTGTTGTACAGACTGCGGGCATTGGTACTCATCACCTTCCATGTATTTTTTATGGCCTTACCCCTTTTAGCCCCATCCCAGCCCTTACTGCCTTTTTCTGCATTTATCCCTGTCCTGCCCCCTACTGACTTCTCTACCTTGTTGTTTACCTCTCTAACTACTGTGTGTTGTGGGGGGAGGCTGGGATATCCCTGCTCTTTTTCATTGCCTCCCCCCTTGGCTAGTTTAAATGCATGCCAATTAAGCATTTAAACCTGCCACCTAGGATCCTGGTTCCCCCCTTGACAGATGCAGACTATCGCACCAGTATAGGCCTGCATCCATCCAGGTGGCTCCCCAGGCCCCAATGAAGCCAAAACCCTGAGCTCCACACCAATTTTTCAACCATTCATTGAATTCCATGGTGCAGAATACCCTAGCATCATCCTTGCCATAGACAGGCAGCACCTCCGAGAAGGTTACTGTACATGCTACTTGCCTAAGGCCCCTTCCCAACTCCACAAACTCCTCTTGCACCACTATGATCCCATTAACAGCCAGGTCATTTGTCCCTAGGTGGACAATGACATCCAGCTCTCTCCCTCGTGCAGCAGCTCCTGCGATCCTGAGGATTCGTTTCCTGTCCCTCCGAGCCATGGCACCAGGCAGGCACCTTATTTCCTTATCCCCTTCATCCCCCACTTCTCCCCCCCAATGATCGAGTCCCCCACCAGGAGTTGTTTTCTTCCCCTGTGAGGTCTCATGCCACCCTCCTGTGGGTCTCCTTTGTGGAGGTTCCCAGCATCCTCCTTGGTCTCCACTGCAGGTGCCTCCATAGAGGAACAACTCTTTGCCAGATCAGCATATGAATTGTGGAGAGGTACAACTGGAGGGTTGCACTTCTGTTCCACCACCCTTTCCCTCCCTGAGCCCACCTTGGCCCAACTGCTCCTCTTTCTTGGCAACCTCTGAGGTAACGGTGGTGGCCCTGGTGGTCACTGGGCGGAGAGGTTTCATGGATCCTAGCCAGGTCAGTCTGGAGATGGACAACCTCCTCCCTCAGACCAGAGAGGTGCCTGCAAATAGGGCAGCATCGCAGCCTCCAGAATGTCTCCTGGAACACCGCTGCCCCCACAGCCATTGCACTGCACCACTCCCATCTTGACTTATTTTGTGTCCCCTCTCCCATTGCTTTGTATGCTTACTGTCTCCTCCCTCTATGTATTTTTACCCTTACATTCCTACTGCCTATGTGCCCTTACAACTCTCGCCCTTCCTGTTCTGGGACAGGAACTTTCTGTAGTCTTCAGTAGTCTCCTTCTTCCGTGCTTGGATTCAGATCTCCAGCAGCCAGGGGGGTAGAAAGAGTTATTTTTTTTTAGGTTCCTTCAAGGTTTATGAAACTAATGTGTCTCAGTGATCCTTCTCTTCCTACTGCCAAACAGGAAGTTCCTGTTGTCAGTCAAATCCAGTGGCTATAAAAGTAGAACTGGCTTTGGGTGTGTGGGTGGAGGGGTGGAAAGGAGGGCAATTAGTAAAAAACCTGTAGTTCTAGACTGCTGTATCTTGCTCTGAAATCAAAGTGTTCTCTTCTGTCAAAAACAGAAGGAAGCTGTAACTGGAGACAGCTGCTTTTTTACTACTAAGCTGCTAAGCCACACCCCCAATTAGATTCACCCTCTGCTCTGACTCAGTAACTTAAGCTGATACAGCCCCCTTCCTCAGAGAAACACACAGTAACTTTCTTCTTCTTTTTTTTTTACTTAAATGAGACCCCCTTCTTCTAATAAAGTATCTGTTTGCTTAATCCAAACAGGTATTAACTCCTGTAGAGATAGAAGTGATTTTATCAGTAGAAAATCTGTAGTTCTAGACTACTGTATCTTGCTCTGAAACCAAAGTGTTCTCTTCTGTCAAAAACAGAAATTGCAGACTTCATCAGTGAGAGAGTATTGGAGTTGCCCAGATGGTTAGCCCTGGGTGACTTCAATGCCTGGATCAATGATGAACTTTCGTGGTTTGGTCAGGATTTCCTCCAGTTGATGGAATCACTAGGCCTAGTACAAGTAATTACTTCTGCCCATCAATACAGTCTTGCCTTGGACTTAGCCTTCTCACTGGGGTTCAAAATTAACAACTTTCAGATTTATCCAATCAGTTGATGGGATCACTGCACAGTGAAGTAAATGTTAAGGTCTCTACCTTGTAGTCAGCTCCAGTGAATAAGATCTACTAGTGTCCTTTAAAGGGATTGACCCCAGAAGGACTCCTGGTGGTACTGGATCACATGGGTGTCATGACAGCTTGAGGAACAGGATCAGAGGAAATGGTGGTGGGATATAATAGGGCTATTACTTCCGCCTTTGATGTAATCACATAGGTACATGTATGACCCTAGACTTTGTGCCCGAGATCCCTGTTGTTCAAAGGGAAGATCAGGGATTTGAATTCTATGGGTCAGAGGTTGAAGCATTGTTAGAGGAGATCCAGGACAGATCATGACAGACTGTCTGTGAGGACTCACTGTGGTGAGTATCAAAGGGCAGTGTCCCGTAAGAGGGCAGTATTTCTGACCGGGAAGACTGTGGCAGGGAGGAAGTAACTGGCTCAACTGTTCGAGACTGTGGACAGGCTGCTAAACCCAGCCTGTCTACAACTGGTGAGAGCTAATTTATCCACCAAGTGTGATGAGTTTACCTGGTTCTTTTCTGACAGATCCTCCTCTAGTCAGACAGGGATTGCCTCACCAGGTTGTTGCAGCCTGGCAGAAACCAGCTTGTTATAAATAGGTGAACCCCTCCTGTCCAGGGAGAGTTTAGTTCAGTGTCAGTGGAAGAGATTTGTGAGAGTATCTCAGAGTTCTGACTCGCCAGCTGTGAAATGGACCTGGGCCTGACACATCTTCTAGTAAGCTGTGTTTGTCAGAGTTTGTCAAGCTTTTTCTATTTTTTTCCTTTTTTTTTACAATTTTTGGCCATGAAAGACTCAGTAAGCCAAGACTTCTTTCCAGATGCATCCTGGGAGCACAGGGAAGTTAAGTGACTTGTTCATTGTCACACAGTATGCCAGTGGTAGCTGTGGGATTCAAACTAAATTCTCTAGGTTTGCAGCTCAATGCTCTTAACCACTACACTATAATGCCTCCCAGATAGTCTGGTGTTCTCTCTCTGAGGGGCCCTTTCTGAGTGCACTAAAAGCTGCACTGGTGAGGCCTCTTCTAAGGAAACCATCTCTGGATCCAGACTGTTTGGCAAGTAATAGACTGGTATCTAACCTTCCCTTTTTGGGAAAGGTTATTAAGAAGATGGTGGCATTCCAGCTTGAGGTACACCTCACCACTTCTGACATCTATGAGCCTCTTCAGTCCAGATTTAGGTCTAGGCACAGTACAGTACAGTACAGAGGCTGCATTGGTCAGGGTGCATAATGACCTTCTTGGGATGTGAGATAAAGGGTAATAGTCACTTATCATTTTACTCAAACGTTCATGAGATTTTGACACCATGGGCCATAAGCTGTTGTTGGACCACCTCAGGGAGACTGGAGGCACGGGCACAGTCATCATCTGGTTTAAGTTGTTCCTCAGAAATAAGATGCAGAAGTTGGTAATGGGGAATTTCTCCTCTGTTCTGAAGTCCCTGCTCTGTTGTGTACCCAAGGGGTCAATCCGCTCACCTATGTTGTTCATGGAGTATATGCTACACCTGGGAGGGATCATTAGATGTTACAGACTGAGTTTCCACTGCTATGCAGGCAATACCTAGTTGTACCCATGTGCACCCAGGACACGTGATGCAGTGAAAGTACTTAATTTGTGCCAGATCAAGATTCAGGACTAAATGTCATTTAGCTGGCCAAGACTCAACTCAGATAAGATGAAGGTACTAGTGACTGAGCCTGGTCAAAGGTGGGGTGTAGAGACAACCGAGGAAATGACTGGCCTGGTGCTTGGTCCCTTCAGGTTGGTAGCCTCCTCCAAGATGAAGAATCTGGGGTTTAATTCTGGATGAGAGGCTGACAATTGAGACTCTGGTGTCAGTGGCAGTCTGGAGTGACTTTTACCATCTTGGGAACATCATCTGGAATAAAACCTTGATTCCCCCCAAGAAGGCCTACCATCACTGGTACATGCATTTGTAACTTCCAGTGTTGACTACTGTAATGCTGTCTACCTTGCATTTCATTCAGTTGTTCTATGATGCCTGCAGCTGATGCAGTATGCAGCAGCTGGGTTGTTGATGGGTCTTCCGAGGACCTGTCATGTGATCCCAGTCCTGCATGATCTTTACTGGCTGCCCTGGAAGTAGTGTCCCGCCTTCAAGGTTAGTTTGCTGACCTGTAAAGTCCTATACAGCCTGCATCCTAGATACCTCTGGAACCTCCTGACTCTTTATCATACCTCTCTCCCCTCTGCCTTTCCAAGGTGGGTCTCCTGGTTAAAGCTGTCAGGGCAAAGTTAAAATCATCCAGAGATAGTGCATTTGAAACAGTCAGCCCTGCTATGGAATATGATCCCAAGATCCTTGAGGGAGGTCCCCTTAGTCGAGACTTTTAAGAGGGGTCTAAAGACCAATTTCTTTTCTAAGGAGGTCTTTGGTTCTAGTTACTTGCCTCCTACAACTGGTTGACACTTTTTATTAGGATTTTAGTAATTTTTGCAGTTATTTACTAATAACTTATGATGCTGTTTTAAATGTTTATGTGTGCGTTTGAATTGTGTTTTATTTTCTAAAGCGATCTGAGCCACCAGAAATGGGCACTGACTTAATAAAATGACTACAACTGCCATCCAGGGCAAAGTGTCAGAAGGAGTGAAGGAGGAGTCCAATCTGGCCAGGGTGGACTTGGGAACAATGCTGTATACACTTTTTGCAGCAGGAGGGAAGAACGTTGAGGTCAGAAAGTTGGAGATAAAGCAGAAGAGTCTTGTGGGAGCTGTGATCTAATACAAGTCAACCAAGAAGCAGAGAAAGAGATTTAAAAGCTCTGGCAACTGATTTTGAGCATGTTTTCCCTCAGAAAGCTATTGCCATTCCACAGGGAAGCTAAAAGGGCTCTGATTACAAATTGTCCTAAATTCATTTACATAATGTGTTGTGGGCATTTTCTTTTTCAAATGGAGGGAAGAACAGTGAGGTTAGTGTTTGCAGGTAAAGAAGTAGGGTCATGTGGGAACTGAGATCTAATCTGAGCAATCCAGGAAGCAAAGAGTCCAGTATAAATTTAGTCATTCTGACATATCCCACACATGTTAATGTTCCTGCACAGGGGTGGAACACCACAGAAGTGGAACAGGTGTAAGATTAGCACTTTAGGATTAACTGGCCTCCACAGGAAGAAGCAGTGGGCAGGGGATTCTGCCACTCAACTAAAGTAAGGTACCTGTTCACTTCTGTTGTAACAGTCACTGCTGGGAAGGGTAAAAGGTAAACAACAGACCACAACTGGGAATAGGTGCAAAACACTAATTAGGGTAGTAATAAAAAAGGGACCAAAGGGAAGCAGGTGAAAAGCAATAATGCCTTATCTAGGGTCAGGGTACAAAGGGGAAAATAAATTAAAAGTCTATGTTTCAGGGATGCAAATTATTACCTAATTATGGTACAGTAAAGGGGTAATCCAGACAAAAATGAAAATCAAGAAATACTATATCTGGGGTAAGGGTATAAATTTATTTTCAGGTAATAGGGGCAGCAGATTTGGGATTGACGTGAGTAGTATAGCACAGTGTCTGTGGAGTGGCAGTCTTCAGAGAGAGACCTTCTGGAGACTGAGGTACTGCCCCATCTGTATGCATCTCTCTGAGCTGAGTGTGGTGGTCTCATGATTCTGGTCTGAGTTGGCTAGGATTTGGAGAACCACTTCCCCACTCAGGGGTCACAGACTCCACCACTGTTGCCCCAAAGGGTGCCTTGAAGGAGGGCCAGCTGGACCATACTGGGCCCCTGGAGGGTGGGTGTGGGGGTAAGGGAGTACATTTCTCAGCTAGTGTCACAAAATAACTCTTTCACTGCCCTACTAGGATGGGACTGTCTTGATGAGGCACCCATGGTAGTGCTAAGAGAAGATGTGGGGGTCCTTCAATGCAGAGGCCCCAAAATGGGAGGAAGAGGACTCCAGTGGAAGAGAAAGCAACTTATGATGGAGGACTCAATTGTTAGGGGGAGTAGCTTTGGGAACACCAAGGGTGGGAAGGAGGATGGTGAGGTGTCTACCTAGCACCTCAGCATGGAGGATCACTAGGGCGGTAGGGCAGAAGGAGGAGCTGGATATCATTGTCCATCTGGGGGAAATTACTTAGCAGGGGATACAGCCAGGGTGGTGCAAAATAGATTAGGGAGCTGGGGAAGGGCAAGAAGCAGGTAGCACACATAGTGGCCTTCACTGAGTGCTACTATACTGTACCTCTACATGGTTAGAGGGAGGAAACAGAACACTGACCCACGGTCTTCAGCAACTGGTTGAAGGCATGGTGCAGGGAGGAGGGGTCTGGCTACATTGGAGAACGGGTCCTACCTTGAAGAATAAAGGCCTGTACAAAAGGTATTGCCTTTATCCATCCAGGAGGGGAATGGCAGTAATGGGTAGAAGGTTTAAATGCTTCTTCAATGGGCCTTTAAAAAAGCCAAGAGGGAGGCAGTAGAAAAGAGAGAGGCAGTGAATGCCCCTTCCTGACCAGAAAATGGAGCAGCAATGAAGAAAAACCCAATGGAAATAAATTCTCCAGGTGTACTCAGGAGTAGGGGGAAGGGTCAGAACAATCAAGAGGTGCAACAAAGTCTGAAAACAATACTGGGGATGGTGGGCAAAGGTAGGATAAAAGGGAGAAGGACACGGATCAGTGAAAAGCGTAGTGTGAAGGATGGATTCATTAAGGAAGGGCAAAGTAAAGGTAGGGATATACAAAAGGCATGAAGACCCATATGCGCAAGTGCAAGGAGCCAAGGAAACAAAATTCCTGACCTCAAGGCTACCATTGTGGAGGCAGACCTGGATCTAGTGCCATAACAGAATCATGTTGCACCAATAATCACAGCTGGGAGGTGGCTATACTGGGTTATAACATGTTTAGAAAAGGCAAGGCATAGAGGAAAGGGGGGTTATTTTATATGCAGGGAAATGTGTAAAGGCAATAGAATTAAGAGGACACATTGGAGAAATGGAGGTGCTGTAGGTTCTTTGGGCTGGCTTAGAATTTGGGGTCCAGGGCCTTTATATGTATGGGGCTGAGGTACAGGACAATAAAACAGGGGAGGAACTAGACAGAGTTCTAGAAGAAGCCACAAGCAAAATGGCAAACAAGGGGAAAGTAGCCATCAGGGAAGATTTTAATCTGCTAGTTGTGGACGGGACATCCAGGCCGCAGTTACAGGTAGAAGCAGGGTCATCCTAGACTTCCTACAAAGGACATTTCTTAAGCAGCTGGTTACAGATCCCACTAGAAATGGGTCAGTGCCAGATCTGGTACTTACAAACAGGGACAGCATAGCAGAGGTCACAGTGGGTAGCCCTTGGGTACAAGTGATCATCGTACAGTGTGGTTTGACATACATATTTGCAAGAGAAACACACACCATGGCAAGTGTCCTGGACTTCAGGAGAGCAGATTTTAAGGAATTGGATTACTGCCTTAGGAAATATCTTGAATGGGAGATCGCTGGGGAATTTGAATAAATGAAGAAATATATAAGGTAATGGCAAATTGTTAAAAGGTAATAAGCAACAGAAAGAGGAGAAAGAGGCTTCTGTGGTTCTCAAAGGAAGTGGCTAAGGTGGTAAGGGAGAAAAATTACAGCTTTCAGGAAGTACAAGGATACCCAAATGGAGGCAGACAGGGAGCTATATCTAGAGAAACAAAGGAAGCCAGGAAGGAGGCTGAGGAGAAAATAAGGAAAGGATCGCTCAGGAGGTCAAGAATGGGAATACGACTTATTTCAGATATGTGAGCAAAAAGAGGAAGGGGAGGGGTAGTATAGTGACACTCAAGAGACTGGGAGGGATGTGAAGAGGAAGACCAAGGAAAACATAACATTTTAAACAAGTATTTCTGCTCAGTACTCCCTGGAACAGAGAAGGGACAGAGGGGATATGATAGAAATGTTCAAATTCATCAAGGGTATAAACACTGTTCAGGTAGACAACCTCTCCCATGCAAATGGAGAGGTGAGTACAGGAGGGCACAATCTTCACCTGAGAGGGGGAAGGCTCAAAGGCAATATCAGGAAGTACTTTTTTATGGAAAGAATAATAGACACATGGAACTGCCTTTACCCAGAGGTGGTTGCAGCAAAGACGATGAATGCATTTAAACATGCATGGGACTGGCACTAAGATGTAAACAAAAACAGCACAATATAGTGGAAGTCATAGGTTCAAGGGCAGACTAGATGGGCTACTTGGCCCCCATCTGCCATCAAATTCTTATGTTCTTATGTTCTTATTCACATTGGAAAATGGGATGGAACAACATGAATTAATAGCCAGTGGCTGAGGGAGTGGAAACAAGTTCATTTACAGAAGAGAGACAGTCCACCAGGGGTTTGAAGCCGTAAAGAAAACAAGGTGATGGGGCCAGATGGGAGACACCCAAGGGACATGAACTCAACACATGAACAAAGACCAGTGCTAACTGCCCCTCTGGCAACATCATTTAGCACCTCATTGAAGATGGGGGTGGTTCCAGAGAAATGGAGGAGGGCTGATGTGGTCACTCTTCACAAGAGTAGCAGCAGGGAAGAGGCCAGCAATTACAGACCAGTCAGTTTTACATCAGTGCTGGGGTCACTAAAGGAGTCCCTGCTGAAGGAGAGAATGCTGGAGTACCTGGGAACATATGGACTGCAAGATCACCAGCAGCACAACTTCACAGGGGAAGCTCATGTCAAACAACCCTAATAGATTTCTTTGACTAAGTAATTAGAGAAGTAGGTCAGACAAGGGCAGTGGATGTGGCCAATCTGGACTTCAATAAGTCATTTGACACTGTACTAAATAGGAGGCTGATAAAGAAACTTAGCAGCTTTGGGGTAGGGGAGAAAGTAGTGAATGAGTTATCAAACTGGCTGAAAGATAGGAGACAGAAGGGTGGTGGTAAACAACAGTCAATCAGATGATGGGAGAGTGACCACTGGAGTACCACACAGATCGGTACGGGACCCTGTCCTCTTCAATGTCTTCATAAGTGACATTTTTGAAGAACTGGAGGGGAAGGTGTGTCTCTTTGCAGATGACACAAAAATCTGCAATAGGGTGGACACACAGAAGGGGGTGGAGAGAATGCGAGGGGATCCCTATTGAATGGCAGCTGGGTTTCAATGCCAAAAAGTCAAAGTCCTGCACCTGGGGTGGGGAAAGCAAGGGTCTGTATATGAGATGGGGGGAGGTACTTACAGTTACCAAGCAAGAGAGGGACCTTGTGGTGATAATATCTGATGATCTTAAGGTGGCAGGGCAGTGTTACAGGACTGTAGGCAAGGTGACCCAGCTGCTGTGATGCATAGGGAGGGGATCTCAATCAGGAGAAGGGAGGTGGTGTTACCTCTGTATCGCTCACTTGTGAGACCCAATTCTGGAGGCTGCACCTCTGCAAGGACAATATTAGTGTGGAAGCAGACCAGTGGAGGGCTACTGAAATGGTGCGGGAATTGCAAACGAAACCATACATGGACAGGCTGCAGGAGATCAACATGTACTTCCTGGAGAAGAGGACAGCAAGAGGGAACATGATTGAAACCTATAAGAACCTCATGGAGGTAAACAAGGTGCAGGAGGGGAGTCTCTTTCAAAGGAAAAGAAGCATCAGAACATGGGGACTAGTGGTGGGTGAAGTGGGCTCAATTCGCTCTGTGAAGTGATTCATGGAGTGAAGGCAAATTCGCAGAGTACTCCGTAATGCGAAGAGGAGTAACTTGCATTCTGATGGGTAATGCAAAGTCCATTGAATACAATGACTTCGCATTACTCCGCCTTCCCAGACCACTACTCCACCAATTTTAAAGGCGAGGTGCATTGAAAACAATGTACTTTGCCTCACTTCGCCTTGTTTTTAAGCTCCAAAGGCACATTTTGCAGTGATTCATGGGATTTCAGGTCACATGGGCTCTATATTGTTCTGCACAACCTCAGTTAGGGGTAGTGTGTATAGGAAGCTGTAGGAGACAGTCTGCTCTGAGAGCTCACTGTGATTCAAACCTTCTAAAAGCTGTTAAAAAAGCCTTTATGAGTAATTGTTTTTGCTCAAACTTTAGTTCATCGATTGTAGGAAACCCTCCTGTGCTCATGTCATTAAGCGTTTATTGTTTGTGTGTGAATTTTGAATGTTAAAGTACAACACTGAGTCTGTGTAGTAAGAGACAGTGAAAGTGTGCTTTGGGGGAGGGGCGTATCTGTGGTGTAGGTTGATTTAAGTTGAAGAAATAGGGAGTTCTTTGTTTTCTGTTTATACTTTTGTTATATTACTGACTGTGTTAATGTACGCACAGTAATACTGTCAGTAATTGGTGAATTTCTTTTGCTGATTGTGTGTTGTGTCGATCTGGTGCAGCAGTTCATAATTTCAGGTTGTTTAAAATACGTGGTATATTACTGAAGTTTTCAATTTGCTACGCATTACTTGTAGACAAACTGTGTGTATGTGTGAGTGTGTGTGCGGTGCGTGACATCAAATAATACACCTTTTATTGTGCCACAGTGTAATTGCAGGTGCAGCAGTGTGAACCTGCTATCCACTGCAGCTGTGTGATTTTGTACTGCCATTGTGGTATCTTTTCTTTGTTTTACTGCTAGAACTGCCATAAAAATCTGCAGTCAGTGCTCCCCCCCCACCGGCAAAAGGAATTCTTTTCCAGATTGGATTGTTTGTGACTTCAGCACCACTGGTTAGTTAAGCTGTTGTTGAACTTGTGACTTTGCGTCTGCATCTGTTGCTGAAGCCACAGTTGTTTTTCCTGGCTTCACATCCAGCATCCCCCCAGCCAGAGTGAAGGTTCCAAAATCTAAATTTGTTTAGAATATTGTTGTTGATCCTCCAAAATGCCCACAACGAGACATGCAAACAAAGCTGTTTCTCACCATAGCACTGCTGCCAGTGGTAAGATTGTCTGTGGGCATGATAGTATGCAGACGTAGAACTGCATTGCTGATGTGAGGAAAGGTATTTCTCCTGCAATGTTTTTACAGCCCAATCAGTAGCTTTACTCATAGTTGGAGGAGATGATGTTGACCCAGCCGGTGGTGTTAGTGCAGTTGTTGGTGGTGATATGAGTATTGCTGCCTCAAGTTCCACTTCTGACCAGTTTACTGTGTCCAAAAATATAGTGGAGTGTGAAGCAGTGCAAGTGAGTGGCAGTGTAGATGATGTCATACTTCCCACTAACATCCCAGTAACTGAACATGAGTATTCTGATCATCATGTTAACAATATAATACAATGTGACATTTCATCCACCATGGTTCAGGTCATGCATTTGCCATGCAGTGATTCACAGTGTGGTGAAAAAATATCAGGTGATGGTGGTGTTGATGATGATGAATCTGATGATGATGATGTTGCTGTGGTTGAAACATGCAGTCCACATGCCAGCATCCAAGCAGAAGATGTGGGTGATGTTGATGAATATGATGATGATGACTTAAGTGACCCTAGTTGGGAACCGGAGAAAAATAAATTCAAGGTGGCTGTGTCTGGGTCTGTTTGCACTAATCCGCCCCCCCCATAAAAAGTTGTGATTTATCAGTTTCAGTTGATGGTGGTGATGATGATGATGATGACCCAGTAATAATGATAGGTAGTCATGGTGGTCAGTTGCAGTCCAAGTGTGTTCTGCCCAAAAAAATCACGTAGCACCCCCCCCACTTCATGGCTTCAAAAAATGGAGTCCAATAACCAGCATCAGGGAGATGTTAAAACTAGAGCATCACAGTCCCTTCTTTGGGATTTTTTTGTGCAAGATGCAAATGTTGAGTCAGTTGCAATCTACCAGGTTTGCCATGCGTGTGTGAGTCAAGGTAAAAAGGAGAGCAATCTGGGCACAGGAGGACAGCAGACGCATCTTAAGAACAGGCACATGGCACTGTGGACCCAGCACAAGATGGCAGCTAATACCACAGTGGGGTGTTCACCCTTGTCATCAACCATAATGAGCATGTTATCCCCTTCCATGACTGTTAAATCAAGTAGGAAATTAAATGTGTGCAGTAGTGATGAAATAAGAGCAGAGGATTACTACAGGCATGATGCGGTGGAGGAGCATAATGATTTTGAAATGTTGTCCAGTGCTGGTGAGAGTAGCAGTTTTGGTGGTGCTGGTGGTGGTGAATGCAGTATGTCTAGTGCAAGTGGTACATCAACCTCGGTTGGTAAATCTGGCAAAATAACTGCATTTGTGGGTTTGTCATCATCACCTGTGCAACCGTCTTCATCAAACGTTCACACTCCACCCCCTGCCATTCGTTGAGCAGAACCATTTGACATCACACCCTGTGTAAAACATTTAAGTCAGCCCACGTTACAGAGTGTTTTTATGCATAAGCTGAAGTACCCACCCAATCATACAGTGTCACGTGAACTTAATGCTGCTGTAGCTGAAATGCTGGCAATTGATCTTTTGCCCTTTTCCTTTGTGGAGAATTCTGGGTTCCAGCAGTTCGCTGCATGTGCCTGTCCAAAATGGAAAGTCCCATCCAGGACATACTTTTCGACCCCTGCTGTCCCCGAGTTGTACCGTACTGTGTCTGACTCTGTAAGACATGCCCTTCAACATTCTTCCTCATCATTCATCCATTTAAGTATGGATATGTGGACAAGTGGCAAACAGCAAGGAGTTCAAATCTGTGTATAAATGCACATTGGGCTCAGGTGCCGGGTGTTGTTTGTGCTGTTGGTAGTGTGAATAATCAGTGCAGTAAGGTGGAGTGTCGTGGTAGCAATCTTCCAGGAATTCGACAGCATGCAACGATTGCTATGTGCAATGTGACCTGTTCAAACACTGGTGAAAACATACTGGACTTGGTACTGATGGAAATTGACAAGTGGCTGAATCCCCTGTCCCTGAGAGCTGGGTTCATAGCAAGTGACAATGGGTCAAATGTGGTGAAATGCAACACAAATGGTGGCTTTGTTCATGTTCCATGCATGGCCCACTGTTTAAATCATGTGGTGCAGGAGTTTCTGCAGCACCCTGATGTAAAGGAAATGCTGACAGTTGCACGCCGTATCTGTTCTCACTTTTCACGATCTGCAGAGGCCTGTGACCAACTTCAGCAGTTGTAGATCCGAAACAGCCTTCCTCAGCACCACTTGAAGCTGGAAGATGTCAGCCAGTGGAATTCCACTTTATATATGGCAGAGAGGTTGTATGAACAATACAAAGCCATCTCAGAATATCTTGTCATGCACACTAGCCGTGACAGTTCCAGGGCCTCCATGTCTATGATGACTGAACAGTGGCATCTCATGGACTCTGTAATAACAATTTTGCGGGCTTTTGAACATGCCACACAAGCAGTAAGTGGCAAGCCTGCCTCCATTAGCCAATCAATTCTACTGCTGCGGGTGCTGAGGCGGACATTGGTGAATGTACTGCATAGCCTCGATGTTGCCAGAAACAGTGCTATCAGTATGCTGCTGAAACACATGCTGACAGTATTTGACCAGAATCGTCACATCTTGAGCATTCAGCATAGTGACAACTTTGCAATAGCAACAATGCTGGACTCACGATACAAACGTGGAATTACCTCAGTACTGGAGGGAGGGCCTGAACAGATAAAAAATGCCAGTGGGCAACTGGTGCGTTTGGTTCATGGGGCACAGAAGTCACATGCCAAGGTCAGCAAACTTCAGCAGCATAATCAGGCTGCAGGTGAACCTGGAGGATCATCTATCAAATCCAGGAGCAGATTTATCCTGGACTCTCTTCAGGGTGCCTTCCTCAAGCAACTGGTCATGAAACCAACTCGGCAGAAGGCAATACTGGACCTTGTGCTCACAAACAGGGACAGTGTGATGGGGTAACAGTGGGGGAGCACTTGGGAAACAGTGATCACCAGTCATTGTGGTTTGAAATCACAGAAAGAGCAGAACCAAACCACACAAAAACACATATCCTGGATTTTAGGGGGCAGACTTTGGGAAAATGGGAGATACTTGAAAGAGGCATTAAGGGAATGGGACAGGAATCAGGGGTTGAGGAACAGTGGGGGTATTTAAAATGGGATTACAAGAACAACAGAATTATGCATTAAGCAGGTTAGCAAGAGGAAAAGGAAGAGGAGACCATTATGGTTTTCCAAAGAGGTAGCAAAGAAAGTGAAAGCCAAAAGATTGCATTCAGGCAATACAAAAAGACACAGGCAGAAGGGGATAGGGAGAAGTACCAGGAGAAGCAAAGGAGGTAGGGAGGTCAGTAAGGAGCCAAAGCTCAGACAGAAGAACACATTACAGGATCAGTGGGTAGAGGGACAAAACCTTTACAGGTACATAAGGAAAAAGAAAGACAAAGGAGGGATAGTGAGACTGAAGGGGAGGATGGGGGCCGTGGAGGATGACAACAGTAAAGCTGACATATTGAACAGGTATTTCTGCTCAGTCTTTACTGAGGAAGAGGAGGGTAATGGGTCTGAAGGAGTACAAGGGTGAGAATGGTGCAGAAATGGACACAAGTCCCTTTACACGAGAAAGGGTCCTGAAGGAACTGGAAGTAATAAGAGTTGATAAGCTAATGGGGCCAGATGGGGTGCGCCCCAGGGTCCTTAAAGAACGAGAGATGGTGGCTGAACCTCTGGCTATCCTGTTTAGCCGATCACTGGAAACAGGGAGGTACCCAAAGACTGGAGGACAGCAGATGTAGTCCCCTTATACAAAAGTGGGAACAAAGAGGAAGAGGAACTACAGACCAGTCAGCCTCACCTCGGTAGTGGGGAAGATCATGGAAGCACTACTGAAGGAGAGATTGGTGGAACATCTGGTTGTCAATGGACTACAGGACCCAAGGCAGCATGGTTTCACCAGGGGAGGTCATGTCAGACCAACCTCATGTGAATTTTTGACTGGGTGACTAGGAGGTGGATCAGGGAGGCAGTGGACATGGCCTATCTGGACTCTCAGCAAGGCCTTGACACTGTGCCACATAGAAGACTATTACACAAACTGGGGAATATGGGTGGGCAGGACAGTAATGTGGTGGGTAGGTAACTGGCTGGGTGGCAGGACACAGAGGGTGGTGGTAAATGGCTGTCACCACAGAGGGAAGAGTGACCAGTGGGGACCACAGGGATCAGTGCTGGGACCGGTCCTATTCAACATCTTCATCAGTGACATGGCGCAGGACCTAGAAGGCAGAATTTCACTGTTCGCTGATGACACAAAGCTCTGTAACAGAGTAGACACACCAGAGGGTGTAGACAGAATGAGAAGACCTGCAGAAACTTGAAGAATGGTCAGGGTTTGGCAGTTGAAATTCAATGCAAAGAAGTGCAAGATAATGCATATGGGGCACAAAACCCTGGCACAATATATCAGTTGGGGGTGAGGATATAGCATGCACCAAGCAGGAAAGGGATCTTGGGGTTATCATCTCTGATGACCCCAAGGTAGGGAAACAGTGTGACAAGGCAGTAAAGCAAATAGGATGCTGGGATGTATAGGCAGGGCATCACCAGCAGGAAAAAGGGAGGTCATAATTCCACTATACAAGACACTAGTGAGGCCCCACCTGGAGTACAGTGTACAGTTCTGGAGACCATACCTACGTAAGGACATAGACAGGGTAGAGAAGGTTCAGAGGAGGGCAACAAAGATGGTGCATGGATTGCATCACAAGTCCTATGAAGACAGGTTGAAGGAACTGAACATGTACTCCCTGGAGGAGAGGAGGGAGAGAGGGGATATGATAGAGACATACAAGTATCTTACAGGGAGGAACAGGGTGCAGGAAAACACTATTTTAAGCGAAAAGATGTTCCAGGACTAGAGGGCATGGGATGAAGTTGGAGGGAGGACGATTCAGAGGAAAATGAGAAAGAATTTCTTCACAGAACGGTGGTGGACAAGTGGAACACCCTGCCAGAGGAAGTGGTGGGGCTGAAACAATCACGGATTTAAGAATGCATGGGATAGACATAAAGGAATTCTGGAGGTCAGGGGTAAGGGGCAACAGACTTCTAGGAAAACAAACTGAACTTACAAGCTCAAATGGGCAGACTGGGTGGGCCATAGGCCCTTATCTGCCGACACTGTCTATGTATCTATGTATCTATGTATCTGTAAGGGGAAGGGGACTGCAGTTCCAGGTGGTCTGTCATCTAAAGCAGTTGGCATCAACCCACTTTGGGACGCTTTGCCCCAAGTGGGGATTTGTGACATAAATGATTCCAGAGAACAGGATGATGCGTCAACCACTGGACTTAGTGCAGCACAGAGAATGGTTGAGTCATATTTGCCTGGAAACAGGCACCTGTCAATAACTGATGATCCTGTTTTATACTGGAGTGGAAAGGTCAGTGAATGGCCAGAGCTGACTGCACTGGCACTGAAGTACCTGACATACCCACCCTCCAGTGTAAGTGTCGAGAGGGTATTCAGCTCAGCAGGTGCAATAGTTCGGGATCGTCGTAAAAACCTCTCTCCTGCAAATGTCAGTTTGCTAACATTCATAAAAATGAATGAGAGGCACATACCAGCTCAGAATGCAAACTCAGTATTCCTACCCTGGCCTAGTCATGGTTTTGGTGATGTAGAAATGGACCATCCTGGTGGCACTGGCAGTGGCAGCATGAAACGGCCTACCACTGACGAAGATGATGACACAATGGAGAAAGAATTTCCCAGTGGTCAGACTTCAGACATAGATGACTGTGAGGGCAGCTTTCTTTATGAGGATGCTGATGAGGTTAATGTTGGCAGGTTTTAACTTAAGTTGTTAAAGAGCTGTCACATTTGTTATATGATACATGTTTTCTTTTTCATAAGGTTGAATGAGTGTCCCACTTAGAGTGACTCAAATTCCATATGTCATGTCACATTTGTAACAGAGAGCACATTATATCCTGGCCCCTGCACCACCACCATAAGACTGCTGTTAGCCACTGCCACCACAGGGAATGACTTTCTGTGCCCCCCCCCTCCGGACCACCACCATAAGACTGCTGTTAGCCACTGCCACCAGAGGGAATGACTTTCTGTGCTCCCCCAGACCACCCCCTGTAGACTGCTGTAGCCACTGCCACCACAGGGAATGACTTCTGTGCCCCTGGACTACCACCATAAGACCACTGTTAGCCACTGCCACCAGAGGAATGACTTTCTGTGCCCCTAGACCACCACCATAAGACCACTGTTAGCCACTGCCACCACAGGGAATGACTTTCTGTGCCCCCCAGACCACCCCCGTAAGACTGCTGTTAGCCACTGCCACCACAGAGAATGACTTTCTGTGCCCCCCTGGACCACCACCATAAGACCGCTGTTAGCCACTGCCACCACAGGAATGACTTTCTGTGCCCCCCTTGACCACCACCAAAAGACCACTGTTAGCCACTGCCACCATAGGGAATTAATTTGGGTGCTACCCCTTGACCACCACCAACATAAGACTGCTGTTAGCCACTGCCACCACAGGGAATGACTTTCTGTGCCCTCCCTAGACCACCACCGAAAAACTGCTGTTAGCCACTGCCACCACAGGGAATTACTTTATGTGCCCCCCCGGACCACCACCATAAGACCACTGTTAGCCACTGACACCAGAGGGAATGACTTTGTGTGCCCCATGGACCACCACCAGAAGACCACTGTTAGCCACTGCCACCACAGGAAATGACTTTCTGTGTCCCCTGTACCACTACCATAAGACTGCTGTTAGCCACTGCCACCAACACCAGATGCAGGAAGATGTCAGAAGGAATGTCATCATGTGCCACAGCTATGACCACCAGTACCCACCAACAGTGTCATTCTGACAATATTTTTCCAGTACATTGACCATGCCAAGGCAGAGGGAGTCGAACAGGAGACCCCATCCATCAGCCACAGGTTCAAGGCTTCCTACTATTAAAACTATAAAGTGAGTATGTGCACTAATGTTTTTTTATGCTATTCGACTTCCTTTAGCTGTGTTTTTTGTTTTCTGTTGCTTTTCTGAGCTGCAATGATCAAACACATATGGTGAACTTATTTTGTTTTTTACAGGTTAACAACAAATGACTGTCCTTCGCTGAAAGTCAGTATCAATGGTACAGCCGCTGTACTGTCCACAGGAACCTATAGAATATCCATTTCCAATCCATACTGTTAAGTATATATATTTTATTTCATCTGTTCCTTTTCTTTTTCATAAGACTGCAACAAATCTGGCTGAGGGTTCATAAACTAGGTGACATGTGTATGTCACAAAAAATATTTCTGCAACGTATCATGTATTCCAAATTTGCAGCTGTGCAGCCATGACAGTGTTGAAAAAGTTGGACCCAGGTTGTGTTACTTGACAAGATGTGGTTTTGAAATGTAACTTGAGTTGAGATGCAGGGACACTGACACAGTTACCCAGATATTCAGACTGTGCCCGGCAATGGCACAAGTGTGGGCGGAGCGCAGTTGGATGAGCCGGGGCCAGGACCAGGTGATATTCAATGGTGCTGCACCAAGGTGCAGCACCATTGAATATGGCATGGACTGCACATGGTGCAGTGACAATGCACCAGCACAAGACACAGATAGGGAGCATGGGGATGTGCCAGCGCAAATGCAGTTGCGCTGGGCGCTGCACCCGTGATATTCCATAGAGGGCATGCAAATTGGGCCATAATATATGCAAGGCACAAATGGGGCCATTAGCATGTCATTACAGCCCCATTTGTGCATGCATTGTGCAAGGCAGCCAGGGGAAATGTGCCTGGCGCCTTGCACAGAATGACGTGAGGACTGAAGGGGGCCCAGGGCATCTCCTGCCCCATAACCACAATTGCAGCATAAAGAATATAACACATTTCCTGGTAGTCTAGTGGTACCGCCCTCCTTCCCTGGTAGCCCGATCTTGATATTAATGTCCAGATCCAGCTCTGGTAGTCTAGTGGTTCCCCCCTCCCTTCCGTAAACCTGATCGTAGGCAAATGTACAAGTAATATCCCTGGTGGGCTAGTGGTATCCCCCTCCCTCCCAGTAGCCCAAGCGTAGGCAGAGGTAAATACAAACCATGCCCTGGCAGTCTAGTGGACCCCCCTTCCCAATCCCGAGCCACCAATCACCATCTGCTGTACTTATGAAATATCCCTGGTGGTCCAGTGGATCCCCCCTTCCCACCCAAATCCCCAACGTTGGTAACAGGTCAGTGACCAAAGCCCTGTTGATCCAGTGGTAACCCCCATCCCCCCACCCACAGAGGACCCCTGCCACCCGGTTCCCCCCTGTCATCGGCGGGTGGCTGCACTCCACCCACATGCCACCCGGCCACCCGCCGAATAACAGCTTACAGATTGATCTGTAAGCCAGTTGGTCCACAGTGTGGATGAATGGGCTTGCACACCATATCATACTACACAGGCACGGATCTGTGAATGAAATATGTGCCTGTGTAGTACAGTATGGTGTGCAAGCCCATTCATCCACAGGAGGAAGGAGCTCCTGTTGCTGACTGTTTCCCTTTAAATATGTACATACACATGCAGTTATACATGCTCCTTATTGCCCTGTTATTACAATCCAGTGCCTCAGTAATGTTTACTTTCTGTTGTGGAGTGGTCCACCATACTTCTGGGTCACTGACTTTTCTTTATTAAAATAAAGCATATTGCAGCACGAGAAAAATGCCTCAACATACTTAAAAGGCTTAATCAGTGGGTAAGCCATGCAGGGGGTGGGACCTCCTGTTGCTGACTGCTTCTCTTTAAACTAATACTGTGTCGCCTTCCCTCTGTCTGTTATTAAACATTAACAAAACACAAACACTGCAGCAATGGGGCGGGAGGTATGCAGAAAAAAAAAGCTAATGGGGGATCCCATGATGTTCCAGCAGCAGATGGAGCATCGACACTATCTGTAGCTGGTGTTACTCAGTCTGCTCCACCTGCTGCTGGACAGCACCCACCCTCTTGTTACTTTCCTCCACTGCAGCTCACAAAAGTGCTATGTTTGCCTGTGTTGCAGGGATGGTGGTGGGGGTCTACTGGTGTGGGGGGAAAACCAGGTAGTGGTGCTGGTGAGGATGGTGCAGGTGGCAGTGGTGGGGGTAGTGGTGGAGTAGCTGCTGCTGTGGCCCTCCTCCTGCTGCAGCAACGCACAATAGCAGCATGCTCTGCCACTGCCACAGAAGGGCCAGCAGGTGAAGGCCTGGCCAGTTCGGTGGCAGCCTGTCACTCCACCTTGTAGTGATTCAGCATATATGTGCACTGGCCCCCAGTCCCCAGTCCCCAGATGTGTTCCCCGGGGGCCATGGTGCACCTGCACACCACAAAGCAGACACACCACAATTCTACTGTCCCCCACGATACAGTTGAAAAACTGCCAAACTGTGGCGCTGCGGGAGGGGGGGACCAGGCACAGGAGGAGCAGATGTAGTGCCAGCAGCACTGTCACACACATGGGACTCCACCTGCTGCTGTGGAGGTGGTGCTGCTGGAGCTCCTGCAGCTGCTCCTGGTGGTGGTGGTGGTGGTGGTGGTGGTGGACTTGGTGGGTGTGGCGGTGGCAATGCTGGTGCTGCTGCTTCCAGAGAGTGGAGACTGGACCAAACAGTCTGGAGCACTCCAATGACACCCGGCTATGACCCCCATGCATGCGCACTCCCTTCTGGCCACAGGTCACAGACTGTCCCTTGTCCATCACACAAAACACTCCTTCCCTCTCCGATGCATCACATGACGAGCGACTTCACACACACTCACAGTCTCACACACACATGCGCGCGCGAGCGCACACACACACACACACACACACAAAACAAAACTTATAAAACAAAGAAATCAGTCACCAAAAAGAACTGACAAAACAGTACAAAAAACATAAGAATTAGCTTTTAAAAAAGCTTTTGGGTTTTCTGAAATTTGCTCAAGAAAGAAACTAATAATGAACTCTCCTCTCCTACACAGAATGCTTCCTTCTTCTACCTCCACAAAGGAGAAAATGAAAGTATCTGCTAGTATGGCTCACTTCCTTCCTGCCTGGCTAAAGCATGTGATTTACAGTACTGTAAGCCATGCGGTGTGTGGGGGGGGCTGCCTAAATTGCCTATATTGTCATTCCTCCTTACTTCGTGTTAAGGTGGAATAACAATGCAAAGTCAAAATAACAAGGGGAAGTGAGCACTTTTCAGTGGTTACTTCACGTAGCGTTATGATAACGTGAAGTGGCTACTTCGAGTTCACTTCACTTGTGGATTTTAAATTCGCTGCATCTCTAAAGGGGACATGCTACGAAGCTTGTGGTAGATTAAGAGGGAGAGGAGAAAATACATCTTCATAGAAAAGGTGATGGATGCCTGGAAACAGCCTGTCAGAAGAGATGGTGGGGTGAAGACAGTTTGGAGCTTCAGACATGCGTGGAATAGGCACATGAGATTAACAAGTACAAGTAAAGGAAGAGGGAGGGAGAGCTGTGACTGAGTAGAGTCCAGGGTGTAGTATTAGGCAAGGAAAATAGGCCAGATTAAGTGGGCCTACCAGTCCTTTTCTGCCAACACATCCTATGTTATGATGTTCTATGTTTCTCTGTCACCAAAGTCAATGTTGGGGAATACTGTATCATCTTAGAGATGATCTCTCTGCTGCCAGGAAGTTTGACACTCCCTTTATCCCTGTGGAGTGCACCAGGTACAGGTGGAACTTCTGATGAACTGAGAAACTAAGGTGACAATCCAACCAGACCCTAAGGTACTTCAAGGAAGAGACATCCTCAATCACTACACCATCAATGATTTGGAAGAACGGGGAGGAGTGAGCCCAGCATGCCTCTGTCTAGTGTCAAAGGTCATATGACCATTTCTGTACCATTGAAGGGCTGCTGATTAGCCAGGAACCCATGCTGGATGTTAGTAAAGTCCAGTTGGAGCTGGGCATGAGGTCAGGGGCAGAGGAGCAGGAGGAAAAGTGCTCTCATCATCTGCAAACATATGGATGGACACAGAAGAGCAGTTTCATTGGTTGTAACTTTAAGTTATTATAAATGCATTTTGAGGCAGTGCTTAAATTTTAGTTGCCAGCGTGGCAAAGTTGGATGGCTACAGTATTAAAGTTTATTGTAGGTAGAGTGCTTAGTACCTGTTAAGCAGATGGTTGTTTGGGGGTGGAGTTAATACAGGAGCTGAACAGGCTTAGCGCATTCCATCAATCGCCAGAATACAAGTGGGGCTGGTAGCACATCCTGGTCAGGTGGTAGTCAGTATTAAAAAAAACATCTCCACAAAAGAAGATGAGTCACGTGGTAGTGAGTCTTGCCACTTGATGAATTACAATTCAACTCACTTAGAGAAAAGACTATTATAGCAGGCACCCAGTTCTAACAGAGGGTTCAGCCTTGCCAAAGCTATGTCTGTAATATTGAAAATCTGATTGATACCATACTCCATGACCCCTGCATGCTGTAGCAGACATTGTATTCTCCTCCATGCCTCTGTTAAATGCTGAAATGCCTCCTAACTACTGCTAATCATCACCTGATGGTTCAGTTGGTTTGTCTAGCACTATAAAGACATCATTCACTTCACCTGATGCCTAATATCTGACACCATACTTCATGGATAGCTCCACAGCATGCATTGTCTTTCTGCATAACTTCTCCCTCCCCCTTTATGGCTGATGCTAAGCCACCTGATCCTCCAATAAACATAGGTACTGTACAGCAAAATCTTAGCAATTTCATTTACTGCTCATTCCCCAGTCTGCTGTGCATAGCAGTTCCCCATACCTTTGGTTGACAGATGAGTGGGCATTTAATCAATATACCATTAGAGGGAGTGGGCGATGGCAGGATTTACCCATGCCTGGTGTGGTGGTTTGCTCATGAGGCCATGGGCTGAGTGAGGAAACCACACCAGGCATGGGTAAATCCTGCGATCACCCACGTTCTCAAGAGGGATATTGCGATTATGTAATGGCCAGTGATTTTTTGACTTAAGCACAAATAAAGAAAAAAAAAATATATATATATATATATATATATATATATATATATATATGGGTGTGTGTGTGTATATATATATATATATTTATATTATTTGTTACTGCACCACAAAAAATAGTCCTGGGTTGCTAGGGCTCTGATATTGCTTTATAAGCACAGTGCTGTTTAGTGATTCCCAACTCCAGTTGTTTTTATGGGGCCGGGGAAACCTTTAACAGTATGCCTGGTGTCACTCCTTCACTGTGTGCCAGCCCCATTTTTGTTGTGAGAGCCTGGAAAGCTTCCTAAAGTTGTTTGCATGCACTTCGTGGTATGGAGCAGTAGCTCCATTTTCTCTGCATTGCGGGCATACAGTGTACAACTATAGAATGAAATGTGTTCTGTACGCCCTTCCCCCCCAAACTGGCAAGGATATCGTTTATGTTTCACAACCCGATCCTACAACATGAAAGGATTCTCTCCACTTGACAACAAAACATTTAAACTTGCTAGTTGGTAATTGTGATGTAGCGGCGGGATGACCAGGGCGAGTGCATGACTGATGAATGCACTTTCTGTTACTCGGTTGTACCGAGGGAAAAGAAACAGTGTTTTGGCTATTCTCGGATCGAAGAGTGAAGAGACACTAAGGCAGGGGATGAGGAGGCACCATTTTTTTGAAGGAAAATACAAATGACAGTTTTGTTTTTTTGTTACAGTTAGCTTTATGTTATGCTCATTTGAATTTTGTGGTGTAATGGCGAGAAACAATGCTGGCCGGTCCCTTTGATGCCAGTGTCACAATGATATGTGTGTAGTGTTGGGGGGGGGGGATTAGCTGGCTAGCACTTTTTCCTGTTGAGTGACGGCATGATTTACACATTGTAAATCACGCCCGCCAGGCTATCAGGAGCCAATATTTTTTAGCCCATTGTATAATTTCTGATTTTAACATCTTTATGTGAGCTGTGGTAAAGGAGATTCATATTTAAAGATTTGAGGATATGACAGTCACCCCTTATAATGGTCAAAAGCTGTTTACATAAGTATGCCATTATAAGATGGTTTCACTGAACTATGAGTGTGTCAGACTTACTGATGAAGAGGGACTTAAGGAGGAAGAAGGTTAGGGGCATAAAACTGTGAAGGACTAATTTCACATTCATTTTACAGACTAGACATACTCAGTCATGCTCTCATATGTACAGAGAATACAGAAAGGAGGTTTGAGGTCAGCTGGTCTATTAGAAACATAGAAACAGAATTTGACAGCAGAGAAGGATCACTTTTGTTCCATCCAGTCTGCCCATTTTTATCTACTTACAGTTATCACCATAGACCCTAATCAGTTTCTGGGTCTTTCATCTCCACTTCTTTTCATTAAGATTCCCTTATGCTGTTGGATGGTGGTGCAGAGGGTTGAGGTGCTGGATGCCACACCTCACGCCATGCTGGTGACTCGAGTTTGGGAACAGACTTGGGTCTTCATGGGTTGGCAGGGGAGGAAGGGGCTTGAGTGACCGGAGGACTGCTCTCCCCTCCCAGGGTAGGTTCTGGGCATGCCTCGCTCCCCAGTGGCCCCTGAAGGAGATCATGGACCCTGCAGGGAGCAATACCGGATTCAAAAGGTGGAGCAGTGATGGTCATCAGCATGTAGGTACACAGACATCATTGCACGTCCACGCTCTGTGGGGGAAACAACATGGAAAAAAAACCAGAGGACCAGGGAGGTGACAGAGACCCCAGGAACTGATGCCCACATCCCATCACTGGACCAGTCCTCCACCCACTCTATGAAGCTCCTCGACCCAGCCCAGGACCATTCTTCTAATCGCAGAAGGCCACCAGGTAGGTGAGGTGGGCTCTCCCCCTGGGGGTGATTAGGGGGCTTGAACGAGTCCATGGGCTCGGGGCAGGGTTACTCAGCAATGTGTTTCCCGGTGAGGGTGGTTTCTGGCAAGGAATAGAGACCAAGGTTGAGTGGGTACTCCTGAGAGATGACCCGGTCCACTGGAGCTAGAAATAGAGTTAAAAAAACCAAAATATTCCCTTATGCTTATCCCATAGATTCACATCACAAACACAGCCTAACAAACGAAGCCCTGAACCTGGCCATCAGTAGATTAATTGTCCCCCTTATCGATTATGGCCTGGCCATATATGGGTCAGCAATGGACACTGCCCTCTGACGCATCTCTTTGGCACTAAATAAGGCCTGCCACCTCCTCACAGGTGCTGCAAGACTCATGCACATCTGCTTGGGCAGGTTGGCTCAAACTGAAGAACAGAATTAAATACGAAACCTGCCTACTTGCCAAAAAAGCCTTACTAAATCTGCTGCCACCAGGAGTTCAGAACCTGCTCACATGACCTGCGAGTGCTAGGCTGACCAAAAGCTCCAACAGTCAAATCTTTAGTGAACCTAGATGTTGCACTGCATTGGCACAACGTGCTTTCTTCTATCATGCACCACACTGGATCAATGGTCTACCACCTGCAATCTCCAGAGTAGCAACTGTTGGTGCCTTCAAGCGTAAGCTTCATCAGCACCTCATTGCTAAGGACAACTGTGACTGCATAGCAAACAAAATCGCTCACAGTTTGTGGTGCCTCTTGGAAACCATGACAAAGCAGAACCAAAAACCTGGGCACACACTCATGCAGAAATAGACCAGAACTTGTAAAAATTCAGTCCTTTATTTAAAATCTCAGCACCCACAGTGCCTCCGCCAAACCAACACAGCAAACAGGTCTTAACATTTCACGCAGATGCACTGCACTTTATCAAGAGTGCTTCATCTAGCTTTTGGTGCATACAAGCAAAGTCTTCATCAGCACTTCATCATCAAGGACACCTGTGACTGCATCCACTTACCCCCCTACCATAATAATCACCTGCTGCACTTACACACACCTCTTGACCCAGGGGCACCTCCCAACCTCAGCACTTCACTGGTCCCCACCCCACCTCTGCCTCCCCCCTTCCCCCACAGTTCATGGAACTCCCTCCCTCCCCATTCCTCCACTATGTCATCTTTGTTACCTTCTCTGTGTCTATCTTCTCCAGGGTGTTCAAACTCACAGATGCAGGCATATGTTGTACAATGCTTCAGCAGTGTCTACTTGTGTGATCCTTTCTGTATCTTACTGTACCATCTCTGTAAATGTATAAATTGTTGTTCTCTGCTATTTTCTGTTCAACTGACATGGAACCTACAAAAGAGCATTCACTCACATGTGTTATCCAAGAACACAATAAATAAAATAAATAAATAAAAATTCTTGAACCCACCCATTCTTTTTGTCCCCACCACCTGTGCTGGAAGGCTGTTTCTGAAATCCACCTGTCTTTCTGTGATGAAGTACTACCTCACCTCCCCGACTCTACAACCTGTTGTCAACATTGTGTCTGAGTTATGGGATGCTAGTGGGTACATAGTTGTGGGACATTTCTGGCCCTCAGTAAGGAGTTAGGTGCCCTCAGGGCTGAATTCCACTATCTGAGAAGCAAATCAGCATGAAGACCACTAGAACTACCATCCTATTTGCTCAGCAAGAACCAAGTATTCACACAGGTAAATGGACTTGAGAGGGGTGGGGTAGGGTGGGGGTGGAAGGAGAAGAGTAGATACAGCATGGGTGAGAACCCAGGGGCACAAACCCAGAACCAATATATCCAAATGGTAGCATTAGTTCTGGAGAAGTGCTCCAGCATGGAAGCAGCAATGATTACCCTTGAGGGTGAGGCTCTATTCAGCATCAAGAAAGATCCGCCAGAAAGGAGGAACTCAGGCAGCATCAAGCAAGAAGTGCAAAAAGGCCAGTCGTACCTTAAACGTGGCTAGCCAAGTTGCCCCCACCTGCACACAAACTGTGTTGTAAGTATCACAGACACTGGAGTGAGCAGGCACATGATTGGGAAGAAGGGGGTGGATTAGTTGCATCATTAATTATGCTAGGCAAACTGATTGGTCAGTTTGACTAGCATTACAAAGGGTGCAGCTTATCTGCCTAATCCCTCCCTCCCTATTGTGTGCCTGCTCACTCCTGTGTCTGGGATACTTAGAAGTAAGTGGGCATACCATGGGAGGGATGGCAACTGAACCAGTCAATGTGAGTCACTACTGGTCTCCCCAAAATTATGGATCAGGGATTAGGAGGGGTCACCTCCATGAAAACAGTTGTAGTTTGAGTACTGATGAGGCTGGGCTAGGGAGGGAGCACAAGTAAAAAGATGTTGTTGGCTCTTGGCATACTGCCTGAAGCCAGACTTTGATGCTATGTTTTTAAATGTGGAGCAGTGTGAAAGGAGGCAGGCAGATTGGTGAGTAGAAAATACTGAGATAGGGAGGGGAGTGGACAAGGAACTAGCCATGGCTACTTTGGGACAGTTAGAGGGTTTATTTCATCTATTGTTTTAACTCAGCTACTTGGCCCCTGGTCTACCACCTGCTGCTACTTCAGACATCTTCCAGCGACCACAAATTTCCAATCACCATTCCCCCCACCATAGGGCAGACAGGGATCATCATAGGACAGGACACAAGAAAGCCAGTGCCAACATACAAGCAGTTCAGTGCTTCTGGTACTTTTTTTATTGACACCACCATTTCCCAAGACACTCCCACCTCCCCATGCTCTGGAATGGCCTACTAATGGCCTTGCACACTATAGCACACAGTGGACAAGCACCACCCTTCATTGAGGAGTAAGTTCTTTTTTGGACTGCTAGGGACTGCTGCATTAGCGGGCACCTCCCTCGCCGGGCAAGATCATGCTGTGCTCAGCAGCAGTATCCCATCCAGGACAGCTCCCATCCCAGCTCCATGGCCATGCTCCCAAACCTGGGTGGTGGATACTGAAGTGTGACATGCTTTCCCTGGGCCATAAAGCAGAAATATTTATTAATTTGTTATTTACTTTCTGAGTAATAGTACTACTACTGTATACTATTTGTTACTGAGTTCTGAATTATTTATGGTATTCATGAAACAGTTTTATCAGCTCTTGAGGCACCAGTGGATCACATGCTTTCAGATCATCCCATCAAAACTTGAGTTTTATTGATATTCAAGTGCAATTGAGTCACACAGCTGTCAGTGTTGTGCTATTTTTAGAGACCAGGTCTCATACAGTTGTGACCTGCATCACTTTTCCTCATAGTCAAGAAGAGCAGTCTCTTCTGCAGTGAAATATTATGCTTTCCTCTCTTCTTTCAACATTCGTGATTCTGCCCATTCCTTGTGCCAGCTTCTGCTGCCATTCTAGCTAATTCTTGAATATTAAGACATATTAGTACTAGCTGGGTAAGACCATTCAAGCTGCAGAATTTCTGGAATTTCATCACTCATGTCACTCTGCTCCATTATGAAATTCACATACATTTGTGATGGTACAACTGGGAAATGAAGCATTTTTTTTTCACAAGTCATGCACTTGCAAGAAAATGTGAATTGCATGTTTGTCAAAGAACATGATTTGATTTAGGCAAACCTCCACATCTAAATCTCTTGTGGAGGTTTTTCTTACACAAATTGTGCACCTATACAAATATGCTCTTCCATTTCGCTTGGCATCTTAATACTGTATATGAAGTGGGTAAGAAGCAAAATTAGGCAAAACAAAATCAGTCAAAATAAACAGTCCAGATGTTTTCACAGATGCGAAAAATAAAAGTTCACAGATGTATTCAAGTAAATATTTTATCTTCATGCACCCATATTCCTCAGGATAGTACAAAATAATTTTGGATTCAGTACAAGATAGGGAGGTTGTAGGTTTCTCTTTTCATTTGATTGCTTTTACTGTTGTACAGCCATCAATGAATCTCATTACACTTTGGTTTATTTTCTGATGAATATGAAGTTCACCAAAAGGAGTGCACTCATTGATCTGTTTTTTTTTTTTTTAATTTTGGTTCTGGAGATTCCACAGACATCTTAAAAGTTTTCATAGCTTCATAACCCTTTCAGTAACAGAGTCAGAATATTCTCCTACTTTATAGAGGTGGTCATAAAGACAGGTAATGGGTCTTGGCTATTTTTGAAATAAAGGGAGCCAGGGCAAAGTTCAGAATGAACATGTTCTGCTTTTGCATCATGTGACAACTGTGAGCTAAAACAGCTTATGATGGATGTGAGCTGTCAACTTTTATGACTTTTAGTTAGAAGTATGTATATCAAAGGTGAAGACCAACAAGCTTAGTGTCTTGAAAATGTCTAACAATATCTTTTGTTCTGTATTTTCCGTTTTTATGGCCTAGATAGTAAATTTCAGAGAACATGCAGTTGAAAGAGCTACTTTCTTGAAGTTTTCAGAAACTAAATATTAAATCTATTGCCACTGAGTATTTTTTTTTCTTAAGTTAATTTAACAATTATAGGCAGAATATGGAAGTTACATTAAAGGACCACCTGGTATGTTATAATTATGGGGAAGAGAACCTGTTGATAATTCAGTATACTAGTCCCGGTCCGAAGATAATATTTGTCTGTATGGTGAGTACTGAAGCAGTCCCTCTGGATTTCAAAGGGTATGCTTTATTAATTTTTTTTTCCATGTGGAAAGATGACCCATTTTTAGGGCTGTGAGCGGAGCTGACAGCCATATTGGGATCAGATAGTAGCTCTGAAAATGGCTGATTGTGGAACCTTCCGTTGGACATTTGGAAGTATCCTTCCGAATGCCAACGGAGCATGAAACCCTCCGCCTCAATCAGTCACTATGGAATAACAGCTGCACTATTTTAGCTATTACTTCTGCATTCCAGTGCATGAACTGCGCATGCATGACTCACGCACATGTGCAGTTCAGCTTGCGCCATCATGTTGTGAATGGCAAAATGCCATTCACCGTAACTGCACATGCGTGAGTGCCACGCATGAGCAATTGCACCACCGCCACCAGCTCTGCGGCATTCTGTGGTCCCCCCAACTCATGACACACCGGGAGCCCACCCCAGTGTGCCCAAAGAAAAATCTTACATCTGCTGACATTGGGGTGCCCAATCCCATGTCGGCATTATGTGGCCCACCATGCTCATGCGGCACACTGGGACCCCACCCAAGTGTGCCTAACTGTTTTTTTTTTGTTCTTTCTTTTCTTCCCCCACCAACATAGGGGTACCAATCCCTGTGTTGGCATCATGTACAACCCCACAGGTCATGTGGCACACTGAGAGCCCACCCCAGTGTGCCCAAATGTTTTTTTCTTTTTCTTTCTGTAAAAAAGAAAACGGTCCCTCCTCGTCTCGGTTTTTTCCCTGTAAAAAATAAAACAGTCCCTCTTCATTGCTGCAGTCCCCCTTCCGCATCCCTACCCTCCCACAGAGCACCCACCTCCCCACATCACCCCCACCCCATACTTACTCCGAGGATTGGCACAGTCTTCTTTTCGGAACCGGGACACATCTGCACTCTTCAAAGCCGAACCACAAACTGAAGAATCAAAGGTAAGTATACTATAATGCCATTCAATGCTGTTTTCAACTTATGCTGATAAAGCCGCCATTTTGGGGAATTTTTGCCCCAGATTTTCAACATGGGGTTCTTGGTACACCACCTTATAAAACTGTCACTGTCATTTTGTTGTTTGGTCCAGAAGGTGATTTCATAGTTGCTGCATGGAATCACCTTTTGGGGCTGATTCACGAAATGACAGTACATGAAGTGGGGTCCCAAAAATCCCATGTTGCAAATTTGGTAAAAAAGTTCCAAAAAATGTCTGCGTTATGAGCGTGTGTTGCGAAGTTTCTAAGCACACTCCTAACTTCACCAATTTTTAATATTTTCACTCCACATTTTCAACATTGACATTTTTGCACACCTCCTTCAAAACAGTACAGATGTCATTTTCCACAACCTGCCCAAAATGTGTTTTTGCACCTGTGGCACAGAATACCATGTTCGCTCTGCAAAATCATCTTTCAGGACAAGTGAACAAAATGACACTGACACTCTTAATGAGGAGGGGTCACAAAAAGGCCATGTTGAAAATTTTGTGCAAAACCTCCAAAAAATGGCCAAAATACACCCAGGCGTTGAATAATTCCTATGCACGTGTGTAACTTTGGTCATATGGTAGCTCTTCACACACCCCAAGGGTGCGTAACCTTGGTGTGATCTTTGACAGGAACCTGTCCATGGAGGCTCAAATATCCTCCATGGTACGTTCCTGTTTTTTCCATCTTAGAAATATCGCCAGGATTAAGCCCCTTGTTCCGGCTCTGGACCTCACTACTCTGATACATGCCTTAGTCACTTCGAGACTTGACTACTGTAATGCCCTCTATCTCGGGGTCTCTGGAACTTCTCTTTGCAGACTGCAGCAAGTGAAAAATGCTGCTGCCCGGCTTTTGACTGGACAAAGTAAGTTTTGTCATATCACTCCGGTATTGCGCGAATTGCACTGGCTGCCTGTCAGGTGGAGAGTTTTGTTCAAGGTGGGTTTTCTCACCTATAAGACCCTACATGGACAGGGCCCTGGTTACCTTTCTGATCTCCTGGTACCGTCCACCTCTGTCCAGGATCTCCGCTCCTCTGGTGGTGGCCTCCTCAAAGTTCAGAGAGCAAGGTTGAAATCAGCAGGGGATCGATCTTTTGGAGTTGCTGCTCCAGCTCTCTGGAACTCGTTGCCGCTTGAAGTGAGAGAGGCCCCCACTATAGAGGCCTTCAAGAGTCGTCTTAAGACCTTTTTATTTGTGCAGGCTTTTGGAGATTAAGTTATATGTATGATATTTTAATTGTAATGTACACGGTATGACATACTGTATAGTTTTTGTACGGCGCCCAGAGCCTTTGGGATTGAGCGTCTTTTTAAATCAAATTGACTTTGACTTTGACTTTATCGGCTCTGGATAGAATTTGTTATTTCAGGTTCGGTAACATCCCCCAGTGTTTAGAGAGCATATCCTAACACCTGACTTCAGCCACACTGAGCACAAAATGTGGTTTCCTTGGACTATGACAGTGCCAGTAATACCGTTGTAGCAGGGGGCAATGTACAGCAAAGTGCTCACTGAGCACAGTTCATGACATGCCCCATGGCCCAGTGAGCAAGAGATGTAAGGTCTTTTCTAATCCAAGTGTTACCATGTGACAGGGTAACGTACTGCCACTGAGCAACTCAGTCAGTTACAGTACATCAAGCCCTTTATAATGTCCCTGCCATATCAGGTCTGCTGCTGGATCCAAATTAATGTTTCCCTAATTAAAAGCATCAAAATGTAAACAAGTTTTTGCTTACTACTGTATGGCCCCACCATAAGGAATGCCTTACCTTCTGTACTAACCTTACCTTTGTACTATGACAACATACAAGCCCCATAGTTTCCCTGAGCTGCATTCTGCAATGGTTCAAATTACAAGCAAGATTACTGCATCATTGCTCTAATAGCATAAGAGGCATTACTTGACCTTCTGATATGCATTTTTGTTTACAAAATAAATAGTATAGTAGCCATTCATTAGTATAATGATGCTTATAGTATGAAACTATAATGTATATTTATTGTATACTGTGTTTACTTCTTTTCATACTGCAGCTGTGAAATTATATGCAAAGTAATGTATGGATAGCCATACACAGCAAGCCTGTGTCTGCATCGAGAAGTTTTTATGGCAACATGGAACCTCGAGGGCTTCACTCTCGATGTTCCCTGGTTGCCATAGAAATCTTGGGATGAAGACACAGGCTCGTTTGTGTATGGATGCCCATATGGTATCTTTTATAGTGTATCAGCATCCGTGTCCATTTTTGACACTCCACTTACATTCAGTGAATTGGCTGTTTGAGGGGGCACTTGGGGGTTGGTGACTTGCTCAAATTATTGATTTAACTTACAGCTAGAAACTGCAGCTGCAGCTGTTTCTGTAAGTTCAAGCTTTTAAAAAACAGCTTCCAGCTCAATGCACTAGAGGAAAGCAGCTGCACCACAGCATTATAAGTTGCCGTACTGCAGTTGTGACATCACTACTGCAGCACAGCATATTTATGTCACTACTGCTGCCCAACAACCCTATTCTAGGAATGGCTTTCCATGCAGAGCAACATTTCACCATACACTATTTTGTGTTTTTATATTGCAACTACAGTATATTTTCATGACATCACTAGAGAGGAATTTTGACTCCATTGGCCTGAGAATCATCATGTTTCTAAATAAAACTGATTTGAGAGATGATTGCCATATCATATGATTTGTAGTTACAGCACTTGCTGTGGGACCATCTCGGAGTGCTTTACAATCAACACACAAGTCAATGGATAACAATCCCTGATGTGCAGCCACCTTTGGGGATGAAAACAGTGGTCATTCTGCAGCACACTTCACCACTACACTTATGGCTTTTAATTTGTCATGCCAAGATGTGAACTGATTGGTAATAAATTAGGTTAATAATTTGATGAGTTAATGACTGGGGGAACCTGGCAATGGTGCTTGGGAGGTATCCCCACTTTTTTGGAAGTGCAATGGGATTTTTATCATACAGCTGAGCAGCCACCAGAACAGAAGGACAGGCCTTGGCTTAAAATCTCATCTGAAAGATGACACCCCTGACTGCACCATGTCCCTCAACAGTAACCGTATGGTGAGACATTGACAAGTTACCGGTATTTTTAGAATCAAAAAGAAAGTGCCCCCATAGAGCTAAAGCCACTATCTGCAACACCCAGGGTTCATTGGAGGATTTACAGCTGACTAAAGAACTGGGCTGACCCTGCTTAGCTTCTGAGATCTGACAGATTGGGCTCCATGTTGCTTATAACAAGTAACTTTCCCATAGCTAAAAGTGAAATAATTTAATATTTAAATCACCTTGGATGGTAAATACATTTTGGTTTCATTTACTGAGTAAATGTACAGTATTATTTTATACTAACAGAAATGCTTGGATAATCATAGAAACTATTATAGGCAGAAAATACCAGAGGTCTACTGGGTCTGCTCTGGCCCTACTTAAGTTCACTCTAGTCTATCATTGGGCAGGCTTAGTTTCAGCCCCCTATTGGCATCCTAGTCTGTTCAGTAGCGCTACCACCTTGCACTTATACTGCTCCCACTGCTATCTGTCCAACTCTGACCTGAATCCATGTATCATCTCTGACTTGATCATAGGCACTGACTGCTGGTGGCTGAGGGGCTAACACCCCCCCCCCCAGCTAGAATTGTGTTTTGATTTTTGTTTTGTTTTTCACTACGCGGACAAACCATTTTGTTTTGTTGCTGGGGCTGAAGCAAGGGGTGGGACCGGGACTCAGGACTCAGACAGTCATGAGCCTGGCTTCAAGGACACATGTGCGGCACCCAACAGCACACACCACCGCCAGCAGCCAATAGTGCCTGTTTGGCGCCATGATCTGCCATTTGTTTATGGCCTCCTTGGCATCTGCTTGTTGGGATGGACCAGTACTAGTAGTCAGTTGGAGGCTCAGTAGCAGGTGCGGGAGCTGGGAGGATGGTCTCTACCATCATTTAAGTCATGGATGGTCAGAGTGGCTTAGAGTCATAGCACCGAGAAAGACTCAGCAAAAGGCAAGCCTCAGGAACTAGAAGGAGTCAAGCGATGGTCATCATCGGAATCTTGGAGTATAGGACACTGACTGTATTTACCGTGCAGCGCAAGGTCAGCGAGGGAATCCTGACATCCTAACTACTTTGCACAGGCAGGCTCTTCTGTTTTGTAAAATGTAAAGTACAGAACAGTAAGATAAATTACTTCAATGTGCTTATGCCTGCTTGAAGTATACATGTGTTTGAAACTTTGTAATGCCATGTTGGCCAGTACTCCTGAGTCCCACCAAAAAGTTTGGACTTAATGGGACCTTCTTGTAAAGAAAAAATAGAATACAACAACACATTTATACAAAAACATCAGTACACCCTCTTGAGTAACGTCTTTTATCAGACTAAATAAATAACTATTACACCAGCTTTTGAAATTTCTTAGATCTCTTTATTTGGTTTAGAGAGATTTGCCAGCATGTCATAATATAAACAGCAGACTGTGTTTTTAAACTGTTTGATTGACAACAGAAAAGTGGTAATGGAAATAATGTTTGATGATCAAAAACCTCTGCTAAATATTCTAAAATGTTGGATAATTCCCTTTGTGAACTGATGACCTTAGAAGTCGCAAAAGATTGTGCAAACATTTTTCAGTTAGTCTCATGAAAGATATTACCCCAAAAACATATCCTGACTTTTCACACACCTCAAACTTGTAATGCAAAAGCTTTCAGAAGGAAATTATGTTTCTTTAAATTTAAAACTCAGCTTTGCATTGCATTGAGACCAGACTGTTGATGAATTCCAATTAAGTGGCAAAAACATTTTACAAACATTGCTCTTGAGCTGGTTAAACGGTAGAATAATGGGGCCAAGAAGGACCAAGGGTATTAGGGCATAATTAAAAATATGATACTGATGTAGGGGAGACTGGAAGAGAGACAGGAAAAACACATTAAATGGGGAGAATAAATACTGGAGTTTACACAGAAACATAGAAACACAGAATTTGATGGCAGATAAGGACCGCTTGGCACACCTAGTCTGCCCATTTCCCTACCTAACGGATAAGCTGCAGATCCTACTTAACCAACACCCTACTTCCTCCTACCCCCATTAGAATTGCCTTATGTTTGTCGCATGCATTCTTGAATTCCCCCACTGTTTTTGACTCTACAACCTCCTCAGGAAGGTCGTTCCATGCATCTACAACCCTCTCTGTGAAGAAACACTTCCTCACATTACCTCAGAGCTGTCTCCCCTCTATCTTCAAATTGCGACCCCTTGTTCTTCCACATCTCTTTTTCTGAAAGATGCTACCCTCTTGGACTTTGTTGATTCCCTTGAGGTATTTGAATGTTTCTATCATGTCCTCCCTCTCCCTCCTTTCCTCGAGGCTATACATCTTATGCTCCTTTAGTCTTTCTTCATATGTCTTCTGGTGCAGACCCTGCACCATTTTGATTGCCCTCCTCTGGACAACCTCCACCCTGTCTATGCCTTTCCGGAGATGGGGTCTCCAGAACTGTACACAGTACTCTAGATGTGGTCTTACCAACTGTCTGTGCAGAGGGCCAACAACTTCCTGTTTTCTACTGGTGATGCCTCTCCCTATGAATTCCAGTATCCCCCAGCCCTCCTTACTGCCTTCTCACATTGTTGGCCCACCTTTAGGTCATCTGATTGACTACCCCCAGGTCCCTTTCCATTTTTGTTGTTGTCAGTATCTCACCCCCCATTGTGTACTCTTCCCCTGGGTTTTTGTTTCCCAGGTATATTACTTTGCACTTCTTTGCATTGAATCTAAGCTGCCATACATTTGACCATTTCTCCAACCTTGCAAAGTCCCTTTTCATCCTTTCTATCCCACCTTGCATATCAACCCTGTTGCAGATCTTTGTGTCATCTGCAAAGAGACATACTTTCCCTTCCAGTCCCTCTGCAATGTCACTCATGAAGACATTTAAAAGGACCAGCCCCAGTACTGAACCCTGTGGTAGCCCACTAGTAACCCCCCTTTCTTCACTGTGGACTCCATTTACTATTACCCACTGTGTCCTGTTGTCCAGCCAGTGTTTTACCCAGGCTACCACCCTGGGACCCACTCCCAGGCTGGCTAATTTGTTTATTAACCTTTTGTGCAGGACTCATATTACCCCTGAGTTGTCCCCCCTCTAACTTTAAATTGTGCCCCCTTATTCTTACACATCTCTTTTTCCAAAAGATGTACCCTCCTGGACTTTGTTGATTCCCTTGAGGTACTTAAAAGTTTCTATCATGTCCCCTCTGTTCCTCCTTTCATCAAGGGTATACATATTAAGCTCTCTCAGTCACTCTTCATATGGTTTCTGATGCAGACTCTGCACCATTTTAGTTGCCCTCCTCTGGACTGCTTCCATCCTGTCTATGTCCTTGCATAGATGGGGTCTCCAAAGCTGCACACAGTAGTCCAGATGTGGTCTCACCAACTGTCTGTATAGAGGGATAACCACTTCCCTTTTTCTACTTGTGATGCCCCTTCCTTTGCATCCCAGTATCCCCCTGGCTCTCCTTACTGACTTCTCACATTGCTTACCCACCTTTAGGTTATCTGATATGAATACCCCCAGGTCCCTTTCCATTTTTGTTGTTGTTAGTACCTCCCCTGCTATTGTGTACTCTTCTCCTGGGTTTTTGTTTCCCGGGTGCATTACTTTGCACTTCTTTGCAATGAATCTAAGTTGCCATATGTCTGACCATTCCTCCAACCTTGCCAAGTCCCTGCTCATCCTTTCTACCCCCCCTTGTGTATCAACTCTGTTACAGATCTTAGTGTCATCTGCAAAGAGGCATACCTTTCCCTTCAGACCCTCTGCAATGTCACCTACAAAGATGTTAAAGAGGACTGGACCCAGTACTGAGCCTTGAGGCACTCTGCTAGTAACCCCCCTTTCTTCGGAATGTGTTCCATTCACTATTACCTTCTGTGTCCTTTTGTGCAGCCAGTTTTCTACCCAGGCTATCACCCTGGAACCCACTCCCAGGCTGGTTAACTTGATTATTAGTCTTTTGTGGGGGACTGTGTCAAATGCCTTGCTAAAGTCTAGGTAGGCCATGTCCACATCCCCTCCCTGGTCTACTACTTTGATCGCCCAGTCAAAGAAATAAATTAGATTTATCAGACATGACCTTCCTGCTGTGAATCCATGCTGCCTTGGGTTCTGTGCCCCACTGGTCTCTAGGTACTCAACAATTCTTTTCTTCAGAAGTGATTCCATCATTTTCCCTACCACTGAAGTCAAACTGACAGGTCTGTAGCTTTCTGCCTCTGTCTTGCTCCCACTTTTGTGAAGGGGAATCACATTCACCCTCCTCCAGTCCTCAGGTACCACACCATCCTCCCATGATTTATTAAAAAGGGTAGTCAGTGGTGTTACTAGTTCTTCCCTTAGTTCTTTTAGAATTCTGAGATTAATCCCATCAGGCCCCATTTCTTTATCCACCTTCAGTTTTAAGAGTTCATTGAGAACCCTTTCTTCTGTGAAAGGACTAATATGAACCCCCTATCCAGAGTGCTTATATTGACTGGATTAGGTATCTCCCCCTGCTTTTCCTCTATGAATACTGAACAGAATTATTCGTTCACTATCCCTGCTTTTTCACTGTCACACTCTGCCCAACCACTTTCCTATTTATTCAGCTTCAGTATCCCTGCCTTAGTCTTTCTTTGCTCCCTAATGTACCTATAAAAGTTGTATCCCCCTTCTTAACCGAGTTTGCTATCTTTTCCTCCGTTTGGACCTTTGCTATTCTGACTGCCTTCCCCTCTTCCTTCTGCTTTCACTGGTACAGTTCTCTGTCCTGCTCCTTCTGTGTTTCTTTATACTTCCTGAATGCCATCTTTTTCTCCCTTACCTTCTCCACCACTTCATTTGAGAACCATGGTGTTTTTTTCTTTCATTTTGATTTGTTTATTTGCTTCACAGAAAGGCTTGTTGCCTCTGTGATGGCGGTTTTGATATTTTCCCATTGTTGCTCCACCCCACCTTCTTGCCTGTTTGCTAGTGCTTTTCTGAAGCACTCTCCCATTTTGACAAAATCAGCTCTCCTGAAGTCCAGTACTTTCACTTTTGTGTGGCTTGACTCTACAGCTAAGTTTATTGTGAACCACACTGTTTGGTGGTCACCTGTTCCCAGATGGCTACCCACTTCATGATCAGAGATCCTCTCTCCATCCCCATTTGAGAGTATCAGGTCTAAGACTGTTCTCTCCTGAGTGGGTTCCACAACTAGCTGTCTGAGGCATGCACCCTGTCAGGCATCGAGAATGGCCCTGCTCTTGAATGTGGCTGCAGCAAAGGTGCTCCAGTTAACATCTTGCATATTCAGGTACCCCATCAGTAATAACTCCCCTTTTTCTGCCATCATAGGGCACTCGCCTCTGAAGAAGTGTTTTTTTAATAGTGTGAAACAGGTTGGTGGATGTCAATGAACTGCTGAGGCTTCTACAGAGGCTATTGCACTCTTCCTAATGGGTGTTGCACAATTTTTCATTGGGTATTTGAAAAAGATATTTTGAGCAGTATTTTTCTCAAGTGCTTGCCTTTCATCATGATTGGGAATGGCTGCAGCCTCCTACACACCCCAGCCTGTTTTCTGTATGAACCTGGGCTACTCCTGCAAGCTGCAGGCGTAGCTCAGGTGCATCCAGAAAACAGGTTGAGGTGTGCCAGAGATGGGGAAGGAATTTTCTGTGCAGAGTGGATGGGGGAAGGAAAGGGAACATTGTTTTAACCAGGAATAACACAATAAGCCAAAGCTTGTTTCCAGATGCAACCTCGGAGTACAAGGAAGTCAAGTGAATTGCTCAAGATCGCACAGTATGCACCTAGGTGGCTGTAGGATTCAAACCCAGGTCTCCAGATCTGTAGCTCAGAGTCTTAACCCACTGCATTATATTGCCTCCCATGGAGGGATAGGAAGAAGGTGGGAGGGTTTGACATCACATGCCCTTCATAGGTTCTCTCTGTCTCTTCAACTATTAGTGGATCCTTCCTCACTCTCTCTCTCTCTCTCTCTCTTTCCCCTTTTGAATCAAAAAGGGAAAACAAGAAAGTGAGGAGGGATCTGCTAATGGCTGGCTGACAGACAGAAGTGGGAGAACCAGTGTTGGGCACTTCTCATTACTACTACTCTAGTTCTAGAATGAAAAAAGATCAGTGAACGGATCATCAGAACAGAACAGGACAGAATGAGGAGATTTAGTGTCTGGACTCTGCTCTGGAGATAAGTTGCACCTTGGGCTTCCTGACCATCTCCTTGGCTTAGCTGCCAGCTTGGGCTTTGGGCTAATAAAGTTATAGAAATGAAACTTTATCGTAATGTTATAATTATAAGTAAGCTAAACTACAGCAATACAGGCAAATTTGGGTACTGTGCTATAATCTCAGTGGTGTTTTTTGTACTGTGCTACATCTTCAGTATAACCCTCAAAATGCACCCTGGAACACAAAAACCCCAGGCTTCTAGGGGCCTTGTGCCCCAGATGGACCCTAACAATTAGTTGGACCCCAGGAAAAATAAAAGTTGTCTGCTATGGACTTGATTACTTCCTGTAGCAAGCTGCTGTATTCTACTAGTCCACCACCCTTTCCATAAAGAAGCACTTCTCATCCCTCTCTTGAACTTACCCCCGGGCAATTTGTATCCATGCTTCATCATGTTGTTCATTTTAATTGCTGACAATCTATTGC